>CM051272.1:40302581-40742581 GCA_027921565.1 Artemia sinica | reverse complement strand
ATACTCTATGGAGTGATCTAATAAAACTGAAATATCCATGTACAGAAGTCTCTGCTGGTATCCTTATTCCATACATGTCTAGTATGAGAAAATAAATATAGTGCAATCAAATTTATTGTATGATTATAATATAAAACTCTTTATGCATATCAATAATTAGATTTATCGTTAAATCATATATGAGAACTCTTCCACCACGGTTTTGTTGTTTAAAATCCATTTCGTGGAATGGCCTCTTATGTTGTCTCTTAAAGTGCCACTTTTTCTCTTCTCTTAGAACACATTCATCATAATATTCAGTGTTATATCTTGCACTATACACATTTTTCTTTGGGTTTTCACTGCTGTCTTTTACACTATAGAGAAAGCCCTCTTTTCCCAGTCTCTTCTTTCGATCTTCCTTTTCTGTCATATCAACCCTTCTTTTATGTGAGCTTACTTGCAATCGGTATAAAGTTCTCTCCATGTCACATATAATTTTTCTTCTCATTTCCTCCAGATTCTTCACTTTTATCACTGTCTTTATGCTGTCTAAACATTCAGTAGGTTCATGTGAATACTCAAAATCATGAAAATGACCTTTACAAATAGAACGGTCACAAAAAAGGATATTTCTAACTCAACTTGTTCACTCATGTTATCATAGCGCTAACTAAAAACTCCTTTGAATTCTATTTACAGCCAAACAACAACAACAACAAATCAAATCTCAAGGGTGAATTGTTATGTAACGGGGAAAACCATATGTAAGCAAACCTCTGATTGGCTGAGAAAGGAGATGTAACCGACTCGCTGATTGGCTGAGAAGGAAACACGTGATCCTGTTTTCCTATTCCTGGATCATAACATTCGCCCCCGAGCGTGCACTTGACCAAAAAAACAACAACAAATCAATTGATCTTGAACGAAGTGTCATTGACCCTGTCCCCTTTAGACTCAATAATCCAGAAAACATCCATCAAAGTGAGAAAAATCCTGTTTTTTCATTCTCACTGACAAAAACCATAAAACAGACATAAATTGATGTTGACATCCATGAAAACATCAAATAAATTGACCAACACTCATAACCGTCCAAGAAACAACCATCAAAGTGAGAAAAATCCTGTTTTTTTTCAAAGTGAGAAAATTCCTGTTTTTTCATTCTCACTGACAAAAACCATAAAACAGACATAAATTGATGTTGACATCCATGAAAAACATCAAATAAATTGACCAACACTCATAACCGTCCAAGAAACATCCATAAAAGTGAGAAAAATCCTGTTTTTTCATCCTCACTGACAACGAACCATAAAAACATGCATAAATTATGTAAAGAAGTTTTAGGTGGCAGCAGGGGTGAGGGGTGGGATTAATAGGGGCCTTTCTACTGAAAAAGGGCTCATTTGATTGGAAATTCAAAGGGCTAGTGCCCCCTTTTATAGTCAAAAGGGATTTTAGGGCAACTAACCTCCCTCTCATGCCCACCTATACCTAAAACACATCCAATCAAGATTTTTAGATAGCCATTTTATTCAACGTAGTTGAAATTTTTGGAAATTAGGCCTTTTAGGATGACAACCCCCCCCCCACAGCCCTCAGGGCCAGAATAGTAAGTTATGCCCTGGGGGCATAAAAGTTTTTTTATAGAAAGCGATGTTGCAGAAACTTAAAAAAGGGCTCATTCAATTGGAAATTAAAAGGGCTAGTGCCCTTTTTAATAGTCGAAATTGATTGAAGGGCAACTAACCCCCCTCTCACGCTCACCATTTCCCCAAACATATTCAATCAAAATCTTGAGATATCCATTTTGTTCAACGTAGTTGAAAGTTCTGGAAATTAGGTCTTTTAGGATGAGAACCCCCTCAGAACCCTCAGTGCAAGGGTTGTAAGTTATGCCCTGGGGGCATCTAAGGTTTATATAGAAATTTGTTGTAGAATTTTCAAAAAGGGCTCATTTGATTGGAAATTGAAAGGGCTAGTGCCCTTTTTAACAGTTGAAAGTGAATGGAGAGTAATTAACCCCCATCTCACGCCCAACTTTTCCCCAAACACATTCAATCAAAGTTTAGAGATAGCCATTTTGTTCAACGTAGTTGAAAGTTCTGGAAATTACGTATTTGAAGATAACACCCTCCCCCCCCCAAGCCCCAATGGCAAAGGTTGTAAGTTATGCCATGAGGGCAAATAAGGTTTTTATAGATAGTATTGTCGTAAAAATTTCAAAAGGGGCTCATTCAATTGGAAATTGAGAGGGCTAATACCCTTTTTAATAGTCAAAGGTCATTGGAGGGTAACTAACTCCCTCTCATGCCCACTATTCCCCCAAACACTCCCAATCAAATTTTTTTAGATATGTGTTTTTTTCAACGTAGTTGACAGTTCTGGAAATTCGGTCTTTGAGGATGACAACCCCTCCCCCCCTCAGCCCTTAGAGCAAGGATTGGAAGCTATGCCCTGGGGGCATTTTAGGTTTTATTGAAAGCTTTGTCGTAGAAACTTCAAAAGGGCTCATTTGATTGGAGATGGAAAGGGCTAGTGCTTTTTTTAATAGTTGAAAGTCATTGAAGAGAAACTAACGCCCCTCTCACGCCCACCATTTCCCCAAACACATCCAATCAAAATTTTGTGATATCCATTTTGTTTAACGTAGTTGAAAGTTCTGGAAATTAGGTCTTTGAGGATAACGAACCCCCTCACAGCCCTTAGGGTAAGGGTTGTAATTTATGCCCTGGGGGCATATAAGGTGTTTATAGAAAGTGTTGTCACCGAAACTCAAAAAGGGCTCATTTGGTTGGAAATTGAGAGGCCTAGTGCCCTTTTTAATAGTCGAAAGTGATTGGAAGGCTTGACATTTTTATAGTATAAAATCGATGTGGGTACAATGTATTAATATTATTATTTTCTTTTAGACCTGGGCACTTCGTATCGAAAGAGTTGTCGTAGGAACTTCGAAAAGGGCTCATTCGATTGAAAATAGCAAGGGGTGATGCCGTTTTTAATAGTCGAAAGTGATTGGACGACAACTAATCCCCCTCCCACGCCCACCCTCCCATTTGCCCATTATGTTTAAAAACTAATATATAACCAATATGTCCTAAACTAATATGTCCAGATTTTTAAAAGGGTGTATGTTGTTAAAAGTTGCTGAAAATTTTCTCCAGCATACAAATAGCAGGCCAAACTATAAAGTCTTAAAAGGCTAAAAGATTTAAGGTATTATTTTCTTTTTCCCTAAAAAGACTATGTCAATATAAAACAAACAGAAACTAATTAAAAATCTTTTTCCACAAAATAAGTTTTTCAAAGAAAGGTAAAGAACTCCATTAAACCAAAAATGAACAAAAATAACATAAAATAATCTACCAAGCGTGAAACTACCACAAATCAGCATCGACAAATAAATGAAACCCAAAACGAACAGAAACTGCAACAAATAACCGAGTCAAACTCAAAACGAGCAGAAATTAACATGAGTTGGGCTTAAGACCCCTATGCCTTCTCAAGGCCAGACCATAATTTGCACTTTACTGAAAAAAAAAACACAAACGAATGTACACTGTAATAATAATAATAATAATAATTTATTTTTGACCCACTATACAGAAAATGAAGTGGAGTAACACAAGAAAAAAAAAAAAAAAAAAAAAAAAAATTAAGATACATACACTGATATTTAATAATCAAAATGTTAATATTATTCGATTTATTAAAGTTATAAAAGTAAAAGCATTTATATTTTTTCAGTAAAGTGCAAATTATGTCCTGGCCTTGGCAAGGCATAGGGGTCTTAAGCCCAACTCATGTTAATTTCTGCTCGTTCTGAGTTTGACTCAGTTATTTGTTGTAATTTCCGTTCGTTTTGGGTTTCATTTATTTATCGATGCTGATATGTGGTAGTTTCAATCTTGGTAGATTATTTGATTTTATTTTTGCTCATTTTTGGTTTAATGGAGTTCTTTACTTTTCTTTGAAAAACTTATTTTGTGGAAAAAGTTTTTTTAATTAATTACTATTAAAGGATAAATGAAACCCAACACGAACAAAAATTAAATATAGAATCATAGCAAACAAACATACAACAGGTAATAATATATTTAAATAAATCTTATAATGAGTAAAACTCAAATTGTTAATGCAAATCAATCTTAAAATGAATGAAAATCACTAGAAACAAGAGTTTAGCTATTTTTTTATATAATTCCGGCACATTTACTATTTAAACATTTGCTATTGAAAAGGTTCAGTTTATCCTATTATGGTAAACTGGCTTTTGGTTGTGTTAATCGGGCATTTATAAATAAATAGGTATAAGAATTTTGTATTTGGTAGTTTATTAAGGAGTTAGAGGTTATTTCAAATGAATCATTTTATTTGGGAACGATTTGTCAGTTACCAAAGCTATGCTCAAAGAAATCAGTGTCAATGTACAAACAAAAAACACTGCCAAATCCAAAGACTGGTTATGGGTAGAAGACTTGTGTTCATCTGTTTAAGGTTAATATAGCTGAAAACTTTTTTCCCTGACATGAATCCTGGCAGTAGGTGACTAAACAGGGCTTTCTTAGAGTCTTCATCTTTTGCGGAAATTATCTTTTATTTTGTGTGCATTTTTGGTTCGTTCGGATATTTTTTCTCCTTCTTTGGTTTTTGTGCAAGCAGTTTTTATTTTGAACAAATCTCCTACTTAACTTTGGAAATGGACTTCTCCTTTGTTTCATTGTTTCTTTCTTTTTTCATTCTATTTTTTTTTAATCAGAAGTAACTTTTCTTCACCATCGATTGTTCTTTCTCGAAATCTGAGTTTGAGCTTTCAACTAAATGCCTTAATTATTAATAATATTGTCAAGGACTTTATTCAGACGGGTCGGGGCTCTGGAGGCGCCAGTAAGAGTAAAGTTTCATTATCGGTTGTGATGGTCTAGATGACACCACTGTTCTATTAAAGAAACTCCGTCTTTTAGAAAGAAAACAGCTGAGTGTTGAAGGGTTATAAAACCATCGGCTATTGAAGGGCTATTAAATAATCGGATTCGGGTTTAAGATAAAGCGATAAATGTAAATTTTTGTTTCAAAAATAAATGTGTAATAAACCTAGATTTTATTTGTGCCAGACGGATTAAGTGGCGGTTCTGGTCTCTCTTACACTCGGGGCAAAATCCTGATTAGCTTCACCCCCCTATCACTCAAAAATGTAGAAGCCAAATTTTAACTAAATTTTCATTCATGAACAAAACTTCCAATTATTCAAAAAGTTTTTCATTCATTTAAATCTAGAAAGTTTATTTTCGTTTATTTTATTTCTTTGTTTATTTATTTAATTGTTTCATATGTGCAAAATGAGCTTTTCTTCTACCAGACGTTTGTATATTTAGGATGTTATGCATATATGGTTAAAAAATAAATGAACCTGAACCTGACTTTTCTTACTTTAGCCTCTACAAAATTACTAATTAACTTATCCCAATTGATTGCTTCTACTTTTCGTGTTCTATGCTCATTAACGCTAAATCATTTAGTCACTCCTGGCCCATAGTCGATCTGAGGTATGTTAATTATAATCTAAGCTTACTTAACGACTGCTCATAACTGGCCTCCGACGCTGCAATCACTAACAATAATTAATAGGTATATCTAGCGTTTGTGAAAACCCCTTTATCTCTGGATTGCATAATCAATTTGAAAACATTAGAATTAGTTAAATTGGGTGTAGTTGTTTTATTTTCAAGGAATGGTGATAAAAAAAATGGGAATAATGACAGTTTTGGATTAAATTTGCTTAAACTTACTGCCAACTGTGCCCTCTACTTTATTTTAATAAAAATGAAATTCTAAAATTATAAAATTATTGTAACCATTGGATCATTTATTTGAAATTATGCACCCCTAGAATTTCTTCATCCAGGGAAATTGGCCCCTCTGTACCCTCCCCCCTAAAACAGCCTCTGCATGGATCCCAATGTGGAAAAACAATCCGTATTAAATGCAAGCTAATTTTCAATAATGTAATCGAAAAGTGTTCACAATATTGCATCAAGTGGCCTACAATGCACTGAAAACTATTTTACGGCCCTAATGCTCAGGACCATAAAAGAATCCATTTCAAGAACTAGAGTAGTTCTCATTTCATTGTGGGCCAAATTAAAAAAAAAATGCACAAAAACAGAAAATTTATTTCAAAATAAAAGACAACATTTGAAGAGCCGTGGGCTGGTCCCGTGTCTGTGTCTATCTACAAGGATAGTTTACATTGTAGTACACAAAAAATAACAAATATTTTTTGAAAGTTATAATTTTTCTCTGTTGAATATTCTACTTTTTTCTCCAGAGATGGCATTATGCTTCTATTTCCACAGAAATCAAATTTCTTCCAGGCGCACAAATGTTATTTAGCCTTACACTTGAGAATCCCCTACGCTTTAATGACATTTGTGGGGAGATGACACTCGACAATCATTTAAAAACTCTTCTGAGAGAATTTCCAATCATTCTGCCAGTTTTCACTTAATCCGTGACAGTCCCCCTTCATCATATAATCATGTCTATTTGGCCAATTTATTTCAAGACACCTCAATATGCCACAGACCAATTCTGATTATTCAGTAGGATTACTCAATAATTATGAGTCTTTTATCAAAGATTATATTTTTAAAAAACAAGTGTTTTGAACTGAAAGTAAGGAGCAACATCAAAACTTAAAACGAACAGAAATTATTACGTATATGATAGGAGTTGATCCCTCTTCAAGACCTTACTCTTTACGCTACTCTTTACGCTACAAAGCTTACTCTTTTAGCTTTGACTTTATCCTGATACTTTAAGAACAATTCCTCAAACGCAATGGTCGTTTAATTAGAATAATAAGCCTTTTTTAAATTAAACTTAAAAAAAAGAATTTAAATCAACTGGAAGTAAGGAGCAACATCAAAACTTAAAACGAACAGAAATTATCAAACAGTTCGTTGCACTGAACTGTAAGTAAGGAGTGACCTGGCTCAATAGTAACAGAAACTCTAAAAAACGAACTTTTGATACCTATAAACACATCAAAAGAATCAAATTTTTATGCTGATATCAAATACATAAGTTTCATCAAGTTTAGTCTTACCCATCAAAAGTTACGTGCCTTATTTTTAAAAATCAGTATCAGAGAACCCTACTATAGAAGTTTCAAGCTCCTCTGCAAAAATGCGGAATTTTGTATATTTTGGCAGGAGAAAGATCACGGATGAGTGTTTATTTGTTTTTGTTTTTCCCAGGGGTGAATATATCGATCCAGTAGTCCTAGAATATCGTAAGAGAGCTCATTCGAACGGAAATTAGAAGTTCTAGTGCCTTTTTTAAGTGACCAAAAAAATTGGAGCGCAACTTGTCTCCCTACCACGCTCATTTTCTGGAAGTCACCCTGTCAAAATTTTGAGATAGCCATTTTGTTCAGCATGGTCTAAAATCAAATAAATATATCTTTGAGGATGACTTCATCCCTAACAGTTCACGGGGGAAGGGCTGCAAGTTATGGACTTTGCCGATTGTTTACATGTATTATTGGTTAATGGGAAGTATATAGACGTTTTCTGGACGTAATTTTTTTCTGGTGGGGGCAGGGGGGTCGGAGAAGAACTTTACGGGGGAGTATCTTTTCATGGAAGATGTTTACTAGGGGGAAGGGACATTTCTATGAAGGGGGCGCCAGATTTCCCAGCATTATTTAAAAAACAACCAGAAATTAGATAAAAAACAAGTTTTTTGTCAACTGAAAGTAAGGAGCGACATTAAAACTTAAAACGAACAGAAATTATTCCGTATATGAAAGGGGCTATCCCCTTCTCAACGCCTCGCTCTTTATGCTAAAGTTTGACTCTGTCTCACGACTTTATTTTTTAAAACAATAAAAAACTTTAGCGTAAAGAGCGAGGCGTTGAGGAGGGGACAGCCCCTTTCATATACGGAATAATTTCTGTTCGTTTTAAGTTTTAATGTCGCTCCTTACTTTCAATTTAAAAAACTTGTTTTTTTTAATTTAATTAATAGCAAAGACAAACGTGGATAGAAGAAAAGAAACATGCGGTTAGAAGAGTACCGGCGGCGTGTCAAAAATGAAAATGAAGAGCAAAGACACACGCGATTGGAAGACATGACAGCGAGCATGTGACCAAGTGAATGAAAATCAACCAGGACAGAGAGAATCAAAACGTGAGAATCCCTTTCATATACGGAATAATTTCTGTTCATTTTAAGCTTCAATGTTGCTCCTTAATTTTAGTTGAAAAAACTTGTTTTTTTTATTAATTACGTATATGAGGGGGGATGCCTCCTCCACAATACCTCACTCTTTATGCGGAAGTTTTTTTAGAGTATTTAAAAAAGCTTATTATTCTAATTTAACGGCCTTTGTGTTTCACGAGTCGTTCTTAAGGAATTGGGACAAAAAGATGAACTTTAGCGTAAAGAGCGATGTATTGCGGAAGGGGGTATCCCCCCCATATACGTAATAATTTCTGTTCGTTTTAGGTTTTGATGTTGCTCCTTTGGTGTGTCTGGGTGGTTGTTTGCATCTCCCAGTGCCTCTCTTTGTCGGTTTGCATGTCTGAATCTATGTATTTGTGTGCGTTTTTGTCTCTCTCACTCTCTTTGCCTATATGTCTGGCCGGGTGTTTGCATGTCCCAGTGCCTGTTTTTGTCAATTTGTGTGTCTGAATTTATGTGTTTGTATGTGTTTTTGTCTCTCTCACTCTCTAAGCCTGTGTGTGTCTGGGCAGGTGTTTGCTTGTCCCAATGCTTGTCTTTGTCAGTTTGTATGTCCGAATCTATATATTTGTATGTGTTTTTGTCTGTCTTACTCTCTTTGCATATGTGTCTTGGCGGATGTATGCTTTTCCCAGTGTCTCTCTTTGTCCGTTTGCATGTCTGAATATGTGCTTTTGTGTGAGTTTTTTGTCTCTCTAACTCTCTAGGCCTGTGTGTCTGGGTGGGTGTTTCCTTCTCCCTCTGCCTGTCTTTGTCGGTTTGTATATCTGAATTTCTGTGTTTGTATGATTTTTATCTCTCTCACTGTCTTTGCCCGTGTCTGTTAATGTATCTCAGTTTCTAATATATCCCCTATGATCATGCTAGAAGTATCTATGTCTAAAAATTCATTTTCTTACATCTCTGACTTTTTAATAAACATTCTAAACGTTTGACTTGCTAGCGTTGCCTAAAAATAATGGAAACATAAAATTGTAATGGATAGAATATTTTTATTGAAATAACGACATGTAGAATCTTAACATAAAATATGTTAAAAAAATTATTATACAGTATTAATATCATTGAACAGCTGTGGCAATAAGGACCTTGTGGAAAACTTGTGGCAATAAGTTTTACACTTGTGGCAATACAGACTGATCGCGCCAGTTCTGCCGGGTGCTTTTGCTTAATTAGCTTCAGATATCGCCAATTCTGCCGTGGGAATTGTATGAGGTACCTACCGGCTGCGTCACTTGTAACGCGATAAATTGTGCATTTACTTTTTAAAACTTGTGCCGCTAAAGAATACACTACTTGTAATGGGGAGTAAGATAAATGGGTGACCGCGCCACTTCCTATGGAAGAAAATAAAATACGTAACTATAGTAAGTTAGAAGTTCTCCAACCATCAATCCATCAATACCTCTAGTGTTAATTAGAGATTAGATTCCAAGGGAGCGCTGCCTATGGAGTACAATTGAACTAGTTATCTACTGTGCGATGAGATACAGGCATATAATAAGAACAAACACAAATAGAAAAGTAATAGTTTTATTGTGACTTACATTTCAGGTGTACAACAACGTATGTATATGAGCAAGGCTTCACTTCAGTCAGAATAATAATTTCATAATGGCTCACAGAATAGAAGAAACATAAGGTCTGTCATCAGAATGCCTGGGTTCTGAATAATAATAATAATGACCCAAAAAACACTTTTCTAACATTATAAAACACTAGTCTTGATTCTGCGCGCTAAGAGCTATTTCACGATTGGCCCAAGTCCTGTGGAGGGCCCGCTACCTTGTAATTATGTTTGAAAACTAAACTCATTATACTAACTGCCCATCCAATAATTTATATTCAATATTTTGATGATTAAACATTCATACTCCTATGATAACTTAAGCTTCCTGTGAAATTTTTATCTTGTGATTTTTTTATTGCGAAGTATTTTCGCGAAATTCGAAACCGTATTCCTTGATTAGCGCCGATGTTTGGCTGAGAATTAAATGCAGTTTTTCTTTTGCTGATTAAGAATTTAGACTCAAGTTTGAAACGGGATTCAAGCTTAATTAGGGGGAGTTTAATTTATGTCGGAAGTATCCTTAGAAGGAAAGAATTTTGTTTTTTTGTATTTTAAATATATCACATATTACTCACGGTACATATTACCCTTCGCATTATTTAATGACGTCCCGTCATTAGGATTTGCTTGCCCTTGGGTTTTTGAAATATTCGCGATTTATTTACTATTGGTTCTACGTAATTTTAATTGACATTTTATTATTTTATACTTCTATTAAGCTTAATCAGGAGTGCTTAAAAATTTTCTCTATTACTTGTCTTGTTTTATTATGATATCCCTTTCTAAAGTTCCTCTACCGGACTAAGATTATCTATGGTTATAGCCTAGCTACTATACTAAAGATTTTTTTTGTTTTTTCTACATCTAACACTGATGACTCCTACATTTCCAACTGTATCAAACATTATCATGGGAAATGTTTTATGTGGTTGGCACTATTATACTATTACTACAAGATTTTTTTTGAAAATTCACCTTTTACAAGTTTTTATCCTTTGCTAACTATAGGATAATTATGCTTCCTATCTACGCTAAATTAATGGGGAAACACATCGGTTTTACAGTCTGATAATAAGTTATTGGAGTTGTTAGTTTATCAAAACTATTAAAATGTGACATGTGTAAATTCACACCTATTTCACCACCTTACCTGTCTCTTAGCGTACTCACTCCTTCTGTTGTAAATTATGGTCCTTCACTCCTTTCGTCTTCTCAAAAAATTTTAAAACACTTACAATATAGTTTCTTCACAGAACAGTTCGAGCATGGTTATTTTCATCTTGGACGAAACGCTTTCTCAAATTGTCAAACGGGAAATGATACTTCCAGGTACAGGTGTGTGGAATTTTGACATCAAAGTTCATTCTCACCTGCTGTTTTTGGATAGTTCATAAGGTGCTTTATCGTTAAGGGGTTGAACACTAGTACCGCGTTGATAATAGATGGGTCGATTTTCTTCTCAGCAAATCGTTCTTGGGATATTTTAAAGGACATAGAGAATGTATTTCTCGTATAAAATTGTTCGTTCGTGCACTTAGAGATTAAGTTCTCTTATAAAATTGTTCGTGCATGGCTTGCATCTATTAGCTTTTGCGGTGATTCCTTGGTTAATCACAGGGGAATTGATGTTTGGATTTAGAATGGGTCGACATCAAACTTTAGTGACTCCTTCAACATATTGTCTTTAACTTGTGGGAGGATTATATTGTCACTGAGGGGTTAGTCACTGGGGTTACTTTGGTTTCTGTAATTCAGTGGTTGGTTTCCAGGTCAATTTCTCAGAAATTATCTCGTAACATTTTTGGGATAACAGAGATAGGAACTTTTTGCATTTGATAGAGGTGATAGGATGGATTCCGAGAAATGGTCGAAAGGGATTCAACGCGTGAATCTGCGACACGTAAATAATTTAGGTTCATCAAATATCATAACTATACAGTTATATGGTGCATGGGTCCATAAGGATTATCAAGGGTGATATTTATGTACTTATATCTTGTACTTGTCGATGGGGTTCTCAGGATTGATGTGTTTATATAGTACGACAATGCAATGGATACTGAGATTTATTAGATAGTGTTACCTGGTATATAATATGGTTTGTGATCGAGGAACAATGATCAAAAAGGTAACCGTAATTTTCGTCCTAGCTTCGTTGCCTGTAGTTTATGGTGAGAACTCTTCGTTGGTTGATGGATGATGAAAATAGATGCTACTAGGTTGTGTCTGCACTGGACTACGTATTTTAATGAATGATTTCCGATAGGTCATTCCAATTCCTGTAATAAAAATAACGAGGCGAAATCACACGTTCTTTAAAACGAGTAGTCATAATACATAATAGGTAATACGATTGGGTACATGAATTTTACGCTACAACACAATATTAAACAAATACACTAATATTATTAGCACATATATTGATTTTAACGAAGCGAAATTATTATCATGTTGGTTTGAAATATATAAAATTTCAATGGGAAACCTAAAACATAGAAATTTCTTCTAATTCTTATAGAATAACGACGATATAAGAGATTAATTCCTTTAACTTTAAGTAAGTTCTCTTATTATGCTCCTTAGTATACGCTATTACACACACTTTATTTTAATTTCCTTCAACACTTTTTTTAAATTCTATATTAGATTTAAAATCATTTAAATCATTTAAACGTAAGTTACTCTATATCATTTAGTTTGAGGTCTCAGTTTAAAACATATTTCATGCCTTCATTGTTCACGCACGTCCGTGCTGTTTAAGAAACGCATGTTGCAGCGTCGTAACCGCACGGTGTTACGTAAACGACACTTACAATGAGGGAACTAGACATAGCAAAGGACGAGTGGAGACCTCTATACCCACTCGTTTTCTATTGTCTTCCCTATTTCTTGGCTTAGACGTTTTTGTGTGGTTCTGGGTTTAACTTCTGCATTTCAGTCGTTTCCCCGTGTTCTTACTTTGGGTTTTGCATTCTTAGTCTCAGGATTCTTCCATAGTTAAAAGTTAGTAAGGTTCTCATAGTCAAGGAAATCGCGAATACGAAACATACGGTCAGTAGTATGTTCCACCAGAAATTGGTTGAGAATAATCCGTATCTATTATCCACGTACGTTAATCTCTGGTCTTCATTGGTAAATAGGGGGATCTGGGAGTCTAATGCTTCTCTTATTTTTGTAAGCGGTAATGTCCCTTTAGTCTTTTCTATTTTGAACCATATTGAGGTTTTCATTTCCTCACTTTCTATATTCGGAATAGTGTACGAAAGGTTGATTGCCTTAAAATTGGTAATTTTAGGACTTATTATATTTGTGCTCGTGGTAATTAACGGCGTTTGAACTGTTGACTCTTTAGTTACAAGTCGACATCCTTGTTTAATGGTTATCGTACCCACATCTTGTAATAGTAATTCGGTCCTGTAACTTGGATCGATTCTTTCAGTATTATTATAACAAGACAAAGTTCCAATAGTTTCTTTTGGAACAGAAAATAACAAAAGATCATTTCTAAGGTGTATGAATATTTCTCGTTTAGTACTTTCTATCAAAGCTTCGCACAAATCAGCTATTTCTTCCTGTTGTGTGTTTTTTAAAAATAAATCTAACATACAAGATCCAGATTTGACGTTATAAATAGGTAACGTAAGCTGGCATACTAGGTTTTTGAATGATACGCACTCTTTAAGTCTTGTGGATTAGCTAGGGCATATTTTCTTCTATCTGGTCAACAAGTAAATACTCTGCTTCAGGTGTGATAGTCATAAATGAATTTGTCTTCTTTATATTAGCAGGGAAGGTCGAAATTTTGTACAAGTCGTATATGGATTGTTGGTTTATCAATGGAATCGTTACTACTGCGAATAATTGTTCATTTATTTCCGTGATGTGGACTTTTAATTTGGTATAATAAAGGAATAAATTTGATACTTCTGGCTCTATGGGTAAATGTAAACCAAACGTTAGGGGCGTTTTTATTTCGTCTAAAATACTTTTTAGGTTAGAAGGATCTACTAGGTCGTATGACAAGGTTCCTCCCGTGAGGGCAAATAATGCGAATTCGAACTTACTAACATCTGTCGCTAGATTTAGTAATGACATGGTAATTATATCGAGTGATACCATGGTAAGGCTCGCGTCTGTCACCACGCGATCCACTTCGTTCCTTAAATAATTCATTACGTTTACAGTTTTTGAGATTTTCTTAGATATCATTTCAACTTTATCTCTCTGGTAATTTGCTATACTGGCTTGTATTTTCTGGACGTGTAACGTTACGTTCATGGCATTATTCAACTTTTTTACATTTTCCCTCAGGATGTTTTCCGTGTGCCTTCAGCACGAGAATTTATTTTTGATATACTACACATGTACTGAAATATATTGGACAAAATTTTCTTTAGTATTTTTATATTTAAACCATTTTTATTCCTAGACAAAGAATTTTAAATTATTAGTCCTTTATGACACCAAACTATTAAAAATCTCTTAATCCTGTACTGACTAAGGGTAATTCCATCTATCGGGGTTTTTTAACCATTCTAACCGATTGTGTCGTTACTTTCTCCTCGGCTGCTTGCGGTTTTTTCTTTTTAGGTTTTGCTAGTGATATAAGATCAAATTTCTTGTATTGTTTTTTCAAAAATTCTTGACCTTTTAATTTTGTTTCTTTCGCAGGCACGGCCGCAGAAGTCGGTTTTGATTTCCCTATTTCTTTAAGTACCATATGGTCTGATTTGCCGTCAGACTCTTCGGAACTGGATTCCGATGATTCCGAATTAGAACTTTTAGAAGTGGCACTTCACGTTTTTGAGGCATCACCTGCCCTTCCTTCGTAAATTTCTACTCCTCTGGAAGTAGAGGGTTTATTCTCTAAATCCACGCCTTGAGTTTTCAACTCGGGAGATTTGAAATTCTCTTGAGAACTCTGAGAGGAATCAAAAGTTTTTGAGGGGTTCTCCCCTGTTTAAATGCCATGTCTTCAGGGGGATGGGGCATTTTTTGCAGTAGTGTTTCCCTCCATGAAGTCCATTGTTTAGATTTGGCCTTAGACACGGTTATATCAAGATACTGTCCTTCCTGGGCGTCCTTGGGGGTTTGATTCCAAGGCAACCTACTTTGCCTTATTTTTATGGGGAAATTTATTAAATCCATAGCTTCTCGCAGATTTGTTTTAATTGAATCTTTGGGAGGAGTTTTCTTTACAATAATACCCGGAGTTTCTACAGCTCTGTTCAATTTCTCTTGTAGCGACAGGGGTCTCTCTATTGGCGTTGCTGGGGAAACCACATCGTCTGGAAATCTTTTGGGGGGACGAGGGGTCGAAATTCTATCGGGAAAAATTGATTTTTCGGAGATATCGAATAATCTAATTCTCCTGCGCTCTCCGATGATGAACTTTTTGGAATTTTTGGCAGTTTTATTCTCGCTTGTATTAGCGATTTTCTTTCGGGAATAACTAGATTTTTCATAGCTAAAAATTCTTCAAAGTTTTCCTCATCACTATTATTCTCGAAATAGTCTTGCTTGAAATTAAAGGGTTTTAGTTCTGCCAATCTTGATTTGGTTGGCTCGTCTTCTGCGTCTGACGAATCGGTAGACGAGGGACGCGATATCCATCTTTCCGGGAACTTGGCTCTTTCTATTCGGCTAACATGTGCCTTATAGGTTCTTCCATTATCGGGGTTCGCCATTTTAAAAGTAAAATCGTTATCATACTTTTTGACTATTCTATACAGTCCAGAGTATTTATTGAAAGTTTTTTTCCTTCCGTCTTTGCCTCGTTCTTTAGGTAAACGCAATCTGCTATCTTAAAATCTATATTCCCTTTGACTTTGGGTAGGTTTCTTAGCTCTTGACTTATTTTACATTTTTCCAACTCTTGTTTTACTATTTTATAAGTTTTCCTTATTCTATTTATGAATTCTTGTTTGTAATGCTCCGTGTTATTATAATATTGTCTGGAATCAACAATATCATGATACGATATTCTGAAGTCAGGGCCAAATAAAAAATAAAGCGGATTTTCTTTGGTTGTCTCAGAATAAGCAGTATTAATTATGTTGGTTAAATAAGGTAAGAATTGATCCCAATCGTTCCAGTTGTCTTTTGTATAAATGCTTAATACATTAGAAAATATTTTATGCCTATTTTCTATTTTACCATTAGCTTGTGGGTGGTATGGGGATGTCACCAATTTCTCTATGTTAAGAAAACTCATTAAATCTTTTGTTACTTTTGAAACAAAGTTGCTTCCGTTATTAATTATAACCTTATTTGGAATGCCAAACTTTAAAAATAATTTTACTCGTGGCGTACGCGCCTTGATTTTTTAATGCTTTAGCAAAAGTAAAACCAGAAAAGTGATCTATAACAGAAAGAGTACAAGCATGGCCTCTGTTGGAAGCAGATAAGCCTCAACTGGTTCCATATAAATCAAATGAGATAATATCGAAGGGGAATCTCGCTACCGGGACTCTTCCCATTGGGGGGTTAGGATAGGCTTGGGGTTTTTTTCTTAAGTTACACGCTTCGCATGTACTCACAAATTCTTTAAGGTTTGTTAATGCCGACGGCACATAAAAATATTGTTTTAATTTATAGAAAGTTTTCGTTCCTAAATGTCCACCTATATCTGAATGAAAATATTCAAAGGCAGGTATTGTTAAGTTTTGGGGTAATACAGGTGTTATTGAAGTTTGGTTTCTATTTGCCTAAGCAGTCACAATTCTGCATAGTATTTCTTCATCAAGATCATAGTAAAAATTATCTATTTCTTTTCTAAGAGATTTGAATTTATCTGGTAACACATCATCCTTCACAAAATAATTAATAAGTGCTAAACACATTTCGTCTTTTTTTTATTTCCTTTTATTTTTTCTAACGACAAGGGACAATAGTTATCCTTATTTTCTTTTACTGTGTCTTTGACTTTGTTTTTCTTACATTTATGTTTACTCTTAGTATTGATAGCGTTTATTTTGTTTTCCTCGGTTTCCGACGGCATATTTTCTGGGAATCTACTCAAAAAATCACAAGCTGCATTTTGTTTACCTTCTAAATATTCAAATTCATAATCTAGATCTTGGATTTTCATAATCCATCTAGCTAGAATTCCCGTGGGGTTTTGAAAGTGCGCAGGTACTGCAGGCTTTTGTGGTCTGAGCGTAGTATAAATTTTCTACCAATTAAATAGTGTCTAAATTTGTCCAAGTGGTGGATTATAGATAACAATTCCAGATTTCTGGCGGAATAATTACTTTCACCTTTTGATAAAGTTCTGCTGGAGTAGCATATAACCTTTACTATTCTTTTTTGATTAGAAGGTCCTTGTAAAGGATCAGGGTTTCCTATGGGAATTATTTGAGAAAGAATAGCACCAATGCCTTTGAACTAGCATCGGTTGTTACCACGAATTGTCCGTTTTCAAAATCAGACAGCGAAAATATTGGTTCCAAAGTGAGTGCCTTTTTGAGACGGTCTAGGGAAGTTGAAGCTTCCTGGGACCAGGTAACATTTTGGGAGTTCCCTTTTGTTAACTCCGTGAGGGGTTTCGCAATTTGGGCGTAATTGCGCACGAATTTTCTAAAGTAGCCAGTAAGACCTAGAATTCCTCTTAATTCTTTCATAGTTCTAGGGGGTTTGAGGTTTTCAACATATTTTATTTTGTCTGGGTCTGAGAATATCTCTCCTTGCGTCACCACTACTCTTAAAAAATTAATTTTAGGTTGAAATAAATTTGCTTTTTTCAGGCCGGCATTTTAAATTGCCCTCTCTGAATTTCTCGAACACTTTAGCTAGTGTTGCTAGGTGTTGTTCAGCGTTTTCTCCTACACATATGACATCATCAACAAAGTGAATGATATTCTTTAATCCTCTTAATAGATGCAATAAGGGTCTACATAGTGTGCTTGAACTCGTCTTAAGTCCAAAAGGTACTCTTAAGTATTCGTATGAACCACATTCAGTTGTAGAAAATGCAGTTTTATGGACATCTTTTTCGGCTATTTTCACTTGATGGTAGCCCTGGGTAAGATCCAAAGAAGTAAAAATTTTGTTTTTGCTTGAGATAAAGTCAAGGATTTCATCTATTCTTGGTAAAGGAAATTTATCACTAACTACTTGTTTGTTAAGGGCTCTATAATCTACTACAAGTCTCAGGTGACCATTCTTTTTTGGGACCAAGGACCACTGGTACAGAATATGGACTTATACTGGGGCGTATAATCTCATTTTTCTCTAGTTTATGAATTTTACTTTTCAACCACTCTTTGTGCTTATACGGTACACGATATGGCTGTTTCACGACAGGATTACCGGTTGTTAGAATTGAATGTTCATAAAATGGTATCAGTCCGTTGTCATCTTCAGATGTAGAAAATACATCTTTCAAATTCCATAATAATTCGCATAATTTTTTCTTAAGTTCCAAGTCAGTAATATGATCCATATTAAATTTGTTTAAAAATTGCGATTTAGTTAGAGGGTATTTGTTCATTGAGGTTTTAATGCCGTTAACTAGGTTTCTTTTGGAATTTTCCCATTTATCTAAATCATTCTCCGAGATAACTTGGATTTGAACTAGACATGTTCCCTTTTTTATTGTAATTGTATCATTTTCGTGGTTATTAGTTACCCAAATAAAACCTTCGCCTTTGTCGTAAGATATAATATGTTCTTCACATAACAGATTTTCAGGAATTTCATTTGTCGGGATCGCGAGCCATATTTCGGATTTGCTATCCACTGGTTTAATCATCTGTGATATTTGAATTCTTTGCATCGTTTTGGGATGGACCTTTGTTTTCCGTATTGCAAATCCATAATATTTTTCTTTATTTTCATTGTCTATTAAATTTAGACTGGCGCTATCCGCCAATAACATTGGCTGCACCTGAACCGTATTGGGGTTCCCTACTTTTTTCCATAATTCCACTATTTCCTTGATTTCATTCGACCTATATCCTCGCATATCTCCTATTTTTATTTTTGCAGATTCAATCCACTTATTATTTAAATTTACTTCATTTCTGCAATGTCTCCCAGAATAAGTAAACAAATTTCAGATTATACCATGTTCTCTTTGTAGCGAGACATGAGGTTCAAAGGATTGCGACATTATACCGCCAGAAATTTTATTTACTGTTACATTCTCTTCGTAACCTCTGTTACAATTTCTTAAGGTAGGGGAAGGGGTATTTGCCGGGTTCACAAGCCTTTCGTTCGCTACGTCTAATAATACTCTATTAGACCTTAAAAAATTTGCGCCGATGATGGCTTCATGCGGAAAATTGTTGCATATTATATAGTTTGTCGGAAAAATTCTATTATCCCTTTTTACGTCTAGGCGAATTGAACCTTTTGCATCCAATCTATGCCCTGTTACGCTAGTTAAGTTGGGATTATTAAAATTCCTCTGCCGCCTAATATGCGGAGGCAACATATTAAACACGCATGAGTTTATGATATCAACCGTGGCACCAGAGTCAATTAAAGCCTTAAAGTAAACATTTGCCACGCTAAAATCATTAAATATAGGTAACTTATTATTACTGTCACTAAAGGACGGTACTATTATTGGGCTGGACCTATAAAATATTCTAGGCCCCTTCTGGGTCTAATTTATTCTTATGAGGGGCCTGACACGTTTCCCTGTGGATTTATTTTATGCGTCGGTGTCTGCAATAGAGATTCGGATATGTCCATGGGATCTCTAGCTAATTGATTTACATTTGCTTGCCGATTTTTCCATGTATTATTTCGGTAGTTTGGATTTCTTGTGCCAGTGCCGGGTGCTGGCGTCGACTGCAAATGCCGTTGGCTTGAAAAATTTGCGTTTCCCGTCGGCAAATTTTCGGGATTTCTATATACCATTCTTGCACCGTATTGGTTTTGACGAGTATTTGAAGTTTTCCAATCGATAATTATTTTGTCTTTTGGGGGGGAGGGTTATACAAATTCTGTTGGTACGCATTGTGAGGTACTGGTGTTTGCAATCTTCCTTGCCTATAACCTTGTGCACCATTGGCGCTAAAATTTGTTCCCCGAACAAATGGTTGCCATAAATTTGTGTATAACCAATGGCATTCTTTGGTGGCCGTTATGTCTCTAAACCTAAAGCGGCACTCTCTTGCGATATGCCCAGGTCGATTACAGTTATAGCATCTTACAATTGTGGAACTATTTCCATTATTGATTGATTTAATGGGCTGAAAACGTACTGTTTTCTGCCTCAAGGGTTCTTGCGTTCTGTTTCTTTATGGCACTGGGGAAATATCCCTTGAAAAGAAATTTGGAGAAGCCTGACCTTCAAATGAGGCTAGTCTTGCGGTTGATTCGCCTAGGCTATTTATTTTTGTTTTACTGTGATTTGCCACAGTCTTATCAACTTCGATCATTCGTCCCACCTCCTGAACTGCAAGATCCAACGTCTGAATGTTTTTGGATATTACCATTCTATATAATTTTGAGGGGAGCCCTTGCAAAAAGGCTTGTAGTATGATTTTTTCATACAATTCTCCTGAATCTTTTCCGAATTTTGCTTCTACTGGAATCCGTATATTGTGAAGAAATTCTCTTATATTCTATGTATGGTCAAAGCATACCGTTCCGTGTTTTAATTCATTAGTTGACCTAGTTTCGATAAACCTATCTTTGAATGCCGTTAACAATTTTTCTATTGCATTTATGGGCAAACTGTCATCATCTCCTACAGTATTTTCAATTCGCTTTAGGAAGGTTAAGGCCTGCCCTCTTAACCTTAAGAGAAGCATACCGACTGACGTTTCTAGCTCTGTTTTTGTTAATTCTACAAGTTGGTCCAATTGGATATTGAATTCGTCGACATCTGTTTGTCCATCATATTGCGGAATAGATTTTGTTATTTCTACATTTTTCGCGATCAACTTTTGCGCAATTAATAGTTCGCTTAATTCTTCTGACATTTTTTGCGTTTGAATAACTCAAAATAAATGTATTTTTTTTCACTTAACCTATTTGGGGAAGACTGCTATCTCCTATGAGATATTCTATAAGGGTTTCCTATTATAGCTTAGCAGTTAATGGCCTATACACTTTTTCTTATATGTCTGTATCTATCCGATGATTTAAATTTAAATTAAGAATTTTTTAGCATAGCTTGTTCGCATGTTTTCTTCCAAGTTTTCCAACCGCGCAACTTGTGGCGATAAGGACTTGTGGCAATAAGTACCGCCACTTGTGGCAATAAGTTTAATTACGCCGTTACTATTTTAGACTTGTGCCGCTAAAGATTTCGCTACTTGTAAAGGGGAGTAAGATAAATGATTGACCGCGCCACTTCCAACGGAAGAAAATAAAATACGTAACTATAGTAGGTTAGAAGTTCTCCAACCATCAATCTATCAATACCTCTAGTGTTAATTAGAGATCAGATTCCATGGGAGTGCTGCCTATGGACTACAATTGAACTAGTTATCTACTCTGCGATGAGATACAGGCATATAATAAGAACAAACACAAATAGAAAAGTAATAGTTTTATTGTGACTTTACATTTCAGGTGTACAACAACGTATGTATATGAGCAAGGCTTCACTTCAGTCAGAATAATAATTCCATAATTGCTCACAGAATGGTAGAAACATAAGGTCTGTCATCATAATGCCTGGGTTCTGAATAATAATCACCCAAAAAACACTTTCCTAACATTATAAAACACTAGTCTTGATTCTGCGGGCTAAGAGCTATTTCACGATTGGCCAAACTCCTGTGGAGGGCCCGCTACCTTGTAATTATGTTTACAAACTAAATTCATTATGCTAAATTCCCATTCAATAATTTATTTTCAATATTTTGATGATTAAACATTCATACTCCTATGACAACTTAAACTTCCTGTGAACTTTGTATCTCTTGATTTTTTATTGCCAAGTATTTTCACGAACTTCAAAACCGTCTTCCTTGATTAGCATAGAATAAAATGCAGTATATTAAAATGCAGTAAATACAGTATATATCAGAATAAAATGCAGTTTCTCTTTTGCTGATTAAGAATTTAGACTCAAGTTTGAAACGGAATTTAAGCTTAATTAGGGGGAGTTCAATTTATGTTGGAAATATCCTTAGAAGGGAAGAATTTAATTTTTTTGTATTTTAAATATATCACATATTACTCACGGTACACTAACAAACCCCTGAATCACAAAGGCCACTTAATTAGAATAGATAGCTCTTTTGAAAGTACTAAAAAAACTTTAGCGTAAAGAGCGAGGTATTGACTAGGGGCGAACCCCTTCATATACGTAATCATTTCTGTTCGTTTGAAGTTTTAATGTTGGTACTTACTTTCAGTTGAAAAAAGCTTGTTTTTTATTTAATAGCTGATCGTTTTTTAAATAATGCTGGGAAATCTGGTGCCTCCTTCATAGAAATGTCCTGAACGTTTTTGAATTAATGCAGCTTTGATTTTGGCTCACCGTACATGAACATTTAAAACGAAATTCGCATATTAATTTTCCTTTTTTGGCTAAATGGCTTTCTCGAAATTTCCTTCTGACGTAACTTACGAATTTACTTACGTAACGAATCTTTATATTCGTATGTTTTTTTACGTATACTAGGGAGTTCGCCCCCTAGTCAATACCTTGCTCTTTGCGCTAAAGTTCGAATTTTTTCGAATCACAAACCCCTGAATAACAAAGGCCGGTTAATTAGAATAGATAGCTCTTTTGAAAGTACTAAAAAAAACTTTAGCGTAAAGAGCGAGGTATTGACAAGGGGGCGAACCCCCTCACATACGTTATCATTTCTGTTCGTTTTAAGTTTTAATGTTGCTCCTTACTTTCAGTGGAAAAAAGTTTTTTTTATTTAATTTCTAATCGTTTTTTAAATAATGATGGGAAATCTGGCGCC
This sequence comes from Artemia sinica, assembly GCA_027921565.1. Classification (NCBI taxonomy): domain Eukaryota; kingdom Metazoa; phylum Arthropoda; class Branchiopoda; order Anostraca; family Artemiidae; genus Artemia; species Artemia sinica. The sequence continues at coordinate 40,719,898 of CM051272.1, read as the reverse complement.
CCCTTAATATTAATATATGAAATCCGGTGCCCTGAAAGACCTATTGATTATATTTTTGACTATGTTGAACAAAATGGCTATCTCGAAATTTTGATTGGGTGACTTCGGGAAAAAATGAGCGTGGGAGGGGGTCAAGTTGCCCTCCAATTTATTTGGTCACTTATAAAGGGCACTAGAACTTTTAATTTTTGTTGGAATGAGCCCTCTCACGATATTCTAGGACTACTGGATTGATAAAATTACCCCTGGGAAAAAACAAATAACAAACAAATAAACACGCATCCGTGATCTTTCTTCTGGCAAAAAATTTAAAACTCCACATTTTTGCAGGTGGGAGCTTGAAACTTCTATAGTAGGGTTTTCTGATACGCTGAATCTGATGGTGTGTTTTTCATTAAAGTTTCATGAATTTTAGGGTTTTTTCCCCCCTTCTTTGACAATAAGGCAAATTTTCTCAGGCGAGTTACTTTTGATGGGTAAGACTAAACTTGATGAAACTTAATAAGAATAAAAATCTGATTCTTTTGATGTATCTATCGGTATAGAAATTCCATTTTTAAAATTTCGGTTACTATTGAGCTGGGTCGCTCCTTACTTACAGTTCGTTACCAAGAACTGTTTGAAAAACTGAAAAATATACAATATTATTTCTTCCATGAAAAAGCCAATGTCAATAAAAAACGAACAGAAATTAACTTTAAAAACTTTTTCCATAAAACAAGTTTTTCAAAGAAACGTAAAGAGCTTCACTAAGCCAAGAATGATAAAAATAAAGTAAAATAATCTTCCAAGCGTACAACTACCACAAATATAACTACTATCAATAAATAAATAAACTTAAAACGAAAAGAAATTACAATGAACAGCAGAGTAAAACTCAAAACGAGTAGAAATTAACATGAGTAGAGCTGATAAACCCCATGCCTTCTCAAGACCAGAACACAATTTGTCTTTTACTAAAAAAAAAGTGGACGTGGATTGTCAGTTTAGTTGACATAAAAACTGATATTTTTTTCTTAAGGTTTTGATAACTTTTTATTTATGAAAGTAAGAAATGTGAAAACATTTCAAACGTATTTTGTTTTCAGTTAAGCGCAAATTGTGTTCTGGCATTAACAAGGCATGAGGGTTATTAACCCTACTCATGTTATTTTTTCCTTGATTTGAGTTTGACTCTGCTATTTATTGTAATTTATGTTTGTTTTCAGTTTCATTTATTTATTAATAGTGATTTGTGGTAGTTTTTCGTATGAAAGATTATTTGACTTTATTTTTACTCATCCTTGACTTAATGAAGCTCTTTTCTTTTCTTTGAAAAACTTGTTTTGTGGAAAAGTTTTTTATATTAATCGTTTACAGTTCTTCAAAAACAGCACAAATGACTTAAAATTCTTCATATGTTGCTTTTGCAACATTTTGCATACAGTAGAACAGTAGTGGTGGGCCAATTACTCCAGGGCCGTACATCGTGTAAAGCTATATATTCAGGGCAAAAGCTGTATGCAATACTGGCCGTGCATCGTATAAACCTACCAAACACGTTACATTCGGGCCAAAAGCTGTATGCGATACTGGGCGAAATCGTATAAACCTACCAAACACGTTGAATTCGGGCCAAAAGCTGTATGCGATACTGGGCGAAATCGTATAAACCTACCAAACACGTTACATTCGAGACTAAAGCTGTATGCAATACTAGGTGAGGGTTGAAATTTTAGTTGCTTATCAACTAAAGGGATATATTCAGGGCAAAAGCTGTATGAAAAACTGGCCGTGCATCGTATAAACCTACCAAACACGTTACATTCGGGCCAAAAGCTGTATGCGATACTGGGCGAAATCGTATAAACCTACCAAACACGTTACATTTGAGACAAAAGCTGTATGCAATACTAGGCAAGGGTTGAAATATGATTAGAATATATTCATGTTCACAAGTCAATTGACCCAATTGATTTAGCTTTACTTCTTGGCTGTGTTTGCTATAATACACAAGTATAAAGATTAGGAATATGGCTGATATAAAATATTGTTTGGTATTGGAGCATGCCTAAAGTTGAAACTAATAAAGTCATAGGCGCCGAGAAAAGAATTTTAATATAGAAATCCAAAACAATCCTTAGAAATCCAGTACAATCCTTAGAGATCAAGTGGTGAGGTGGTTATGGATTTGAACCATCAAGGACCCCAACCATCAAGGATCCCAACCAACAAGGACCCCTACCAACAAGGACCCCCCTCTCCAAAGATCCCAATACCCTCCCTTCCCCAACTTTTGGCCTCTCCCCTCATTTTTAAATGCTTTTTTAAGAATTTTTTAACTTTTTTATTAACTTTTAGTTTTAAAATTTTTTTAACATAGCAAATTTTTCAACTTTTTTTATATGTCTTAAAATGACATGAAATATACTTAAAACAAAATAAAAATCACATTTAATATTTTTGAAATTCAAAATGAGAATGATATAGATATGTTAGTTGTGACTTTTACTATTAGAAAAATATTGTTTGTAGTAGCACTTTCCTTTTTTTTCTTGGAATTTTGTAGACGGAAAACCAACTTTTTTTTATTATTTTTATTTAAGCGGCTGTATCAATGGTACTCTATGGCTGGTTAGTGACACAACCTAGCTTATTGTAGGTATTAAATCAGGAATTTCCGCACGTTGGAAGGATAAACACCTGCATCATATTTTTAAAAAAAGTGAAAATGAAATATTCGAAGAAAGTGTGTGGACACGATAAAAGCATTGTTACGTTGAATGCTGACAAGGGGAAACACTTGAACTATGAAACAAGCATTAATAGGGATCTTATTGGGAATGTATGCATGCGTTGTCATGACAGTGAGGAGCTAAATTTCTTTGGACTACCGAAACCATCAACAGTGCTAGTGGTGGTGGATATTCTAGAGTGAGATATACAGAGATGATACCGCTCAAAGAGAATGCAAACATAAAATTAATAGTTAACGATGACGGGCAACTTCTTGCTTATTGTTCTTGGAACACGTTACCTGTTGATAAATCATATCACCATCTTTCGGGTATTAGTATACAGTGGAAGGTAAAAGAAGACAGGTGCACTCTCTAACAATATTATAAACCAGATCATGTCTAAGTGCCAAAACTGTTACCTGTGTAAAAATAATGTAAATATAGACAGTGAAATCACAAGCAAAAATAAAAAGGGCATTGTAATACAATATCACTAATGAATATAAAGATGAATTGATGGAAAATAAAGCGCAAGTGAACATTATTACTACTATTGATCATTTAATCAATGAACCTAATAATCTCAAAGCGTCAGTCTAAATTTAATAGACAATGAAAATAAAGAAAAATATTATGGATTCGCAATACGGAAAACAAAAGTCCCACTAAAAACGATGCAAAGAATTCAAATATCACAGATGATTGAACCAGTGGATAGCAAATCTGAAATATGGCTCGCGATCCCGTCAAATGAAATTCCTGAAAATCTGTTATGCGAAGAACAGATTATATCTTACGACAAAGGAGAAGGTTTTATTTGGGTAAATAATGACCACGAAAATGATAGAATTACAATAAAAATGGGAACAAGTCTAGTTCAAATCCAAGTTATCTTGGAGAATGATTTAGATAGATGGGAGAATTCCAAAAGAAACCTAGTTAACGGCATTAAAACCTCCATTAACAAATACCCTCTAACTAATTCGCAATTTTTAAACAAATTTAATACAGATCATATTACGGACTTAGAACTTAAGAAAAAATTATGAAAATTATTATGGAATTTTAAAGATGTATTTCCCGCATCTGAAGGTGACATCGGACTGATGCCATTTTATCAACATTCAATTCTAACAATCGGTAATCATGTCGCGAAACAGCCATATCGTGTACTGTATAAACACAAAGAGTGGTTAAAAAATAAAATTCATGAACTAGAGAAAAATGAGATAATACACCCCAGTATAAGTCCGTATTCTGCACCAGTGGTCATGGTCCCAAAAAAGAATGGTAACCTGAGACTTGTAGTAGATTATAGAGCCCTTAACTAGAAGAGCCCTAGCCCTTAATAGAGCCGTGCACGTCCCCTCGCTTTTATGGTCTTCCTAAAGTTCATAAGCCCGGTAATCCAATTCGACCCATTGTTTCTTCTTTTAATTCTCCTACAGCAAAAATAGGGAAATTCTTATCAGTTATATTTCACCCACTAATTCAGGCTCAAAAATACTATATTAAAAATTCCGCTGATTTTGTTTCCAAGGTACAGCAAGTTTCGGTTAAACCAAATACAAGAATTGACTGTTTTGATGCAGATTCAATGTATACCATTTGTGATCCTCAAAAGGCCGAACTGATTTTGGAGCAAAAACTTAATTCTAAACCATCTATATCAGAAAAATCTACTCTTTCCAATCAGACACTTCTTTTGATTGCAGCCCTTTGTAACAAAACTTGTTTTTACTTCCATTATAGAGGCATTTCTATAGACAGAAATATGGGCTTCCCATGGGTGCCCCCTTTTCACCAATACAGGCTGATATCTTCATGGAAGACCTTGAAGAAAGGGCTACTTTGCCTGAATAGACCTTGAAGAAAGGGCTACTTGTAAACCTGAATTTTGGATTCGTTTTAAAGATGATATTTTTTATTTGTGGGAGCATGGTGACGAGTCGCCGGGGTCTTTTCTTCACTTGCTCAACTCCTTGGATCCAAAACTTAAACTTACTCAGGAATCAGAGGTAGAGAGGCGTCTTCCTTTCTTAGATGTTCTGGTGCACTGAAATAATACATGTTTTGAGTTTGGTGTCTATAGAAAACCCACACATAGTGACACATATAGTCTCTGGAGTCTTTTCTTTACTTGCTCAACTCCTTGGATCGAAAACTCAAATTTACTCAGGAATCAGAGATAGAGAGGCGTCTTCCTTTCTTAGATGTTCTGGTGCACCGAAATGATTCATGTTTCGAGTTTGGTGTCTATAGAAAACCCATATATAATGACCGTTACTTAAGTTATTCCTCTAATCATTCTCCTGCTGTGAAAAGAGGAGTTGTTACTTCTCTAGTTGATAGAGCATTGAAAGTTTGTTCAACACGTTTCTTGGATTTAGAGCTCAACCACCTTAGAGATATTTTTATTTGGGAATGGTTATCCAATTAGTTTAATAAATTCTGTAATTGCAAAACGCATTAAAAGATTATCAGATAGTTCCACAGAAAACACAAATCAAAGGGAAAATTCAGTTTATCTTGGTCTCCCATACGTTAAAGGGGTTTCAGACCACCTTTCAAAAAGTCTAGGGGAAAATAACATTTACACTTATTATAGACCCACTATCAGGTCCCAAATTTATCAAGGTAAAGACCCTATCCCGATAGGTGAAAATTCCGGTGTCTACAGAATTCCTTGTTCGTGTGTTCTTTGGTATATCGGAAGAACTGATCAGCGACTAACGGATAGATTAACTCAGCACTCTAGTTCAATTAATAATACACTTAAAAAGCGGAAAAAAACAGAAAATTTTGACTCTGCCCTTACAGAGCACATTTTTGAAAAAAACAGACCATACTATTTTGTTTAATCAAGCTAGCCTTATTTCGCATGACAAAGGTATTGTCCAACACTACAGAGAAGCTGTTGAAATTTATAAATACAAACATTTAGGTCTAGCTTTAAACAGAGATTCCGGTGATTTAAGAATAAACGAGTCATATTTCGGTTTTCTCAAAAGAGAAGCCGATACTTTAGTAATCCCTGAAATAAACCTTGAACCACTTTCCCAGTCATCTAATCAAACACGTGAACAACCCCTTAGGTCTCAAAGGGTGTCTGTAAGAAATGCATTAATTAAAATCCGAAATCAAATGACATAGTTCTCCAAGTTATTTAATTTCTGGTTCGTTTTGTTTTTTGAGTGCATGAATTGTTTCTTTTTCTTTGTCAGTTGTTCGCTAGTATCCGTCGATGGCAGTTCATATTTTTTTGGATTTTGTGCAAATCGCCGATATTGGCGAATAACTCGCTTTTATGGTTGTTAGGTATTGGGTTTTAATTCTTTTAATTTTTGGCTTTTATTGAATTTTATTCATCTTTTAAGTTTTTGGTTTTTTCTTTGGTTTTTTGGTTCTTTTCACATTGACTTTCCGAGTTTGTTTTTTTGTTGTTTTTTTCTTCGGCACTTTCCTTGGTTACATTATTTCGTTTCGCGCTGAAGAAGAGAGGCGGTTGTCCTCTCGAAATATTCGCTTTGTTTTTTCAGTATTTTCATTTGGCCTATAAAAACCCCATTTTTGCTCGTTTTTCTTTCTTTATGTAAAGTAGAATTAAAAAAAAGTGTTGAAGGAAATTAAAATAAAGTGTGTGTAATAGCGTATACTAAGGAGCATAATAAGAGAACTTACTTGAAGTTAAAGGAATTAATCTCTTATATCGTGGTTATTCTATAACAATTAGAAGAAATTTCTATGTTTTAGGTTTCCCAATGGAAATTTTATATATTTCAAACCAACATGATAATAATGTCGTTTCGTTAAAATCAATATATGTGTAGTAACATTAGTGTATTTGTTTAATATTGTCTTGTAGCGTAAAACTCATTTACCCAATCGTATTACCTATTATGTATTATGACTACTCGTTTTAAAGAAAGTGTGATTCTGCCTCGTTACTTTTATAACAGGAATTGGAACGACCTATCGAAAATCATTCATTACAATATGTGGTCCAGTGCAGATACAACCTAGTAGCATCTATTTTCATCATCCCTCAACCAACAAAGAGTACTCGCCATAAAGTACAGGCAACGAAGCTAGGACGAAAATTACGGTTACCTTTTTGATCTTTGTTCCTCGATCACAAACCATATTATGTGCCAGGTAACACTATCTAATAAATCTCAGTATCCAGTGCAGTATCGAACTATATAAACACATCAATCCTGAGAACCCCATAGACAAGTACAAGGTATAAGTAAATAAATATTACCCTTGATAATCCTTATGGACCCATGCACCATATAACTGTATAGTTATGATATTTGATGAACCTAAATTATTTACGTGTCACAGATTCACGCGTTGAATCCCTTTCGACCATTTCTCTGAATCCATCCTATCACCTCTATCAAATGCAAAAAGTTCCTATCTCTGTTATCCCAAAAATGTTACGAGATAATTTCTGAAAAATGGACCTGGAAACCAACCACTGAATTACAGAAACCAAAGTAACCCCAGTGACAAACCCCTCAGTGACAATATAATCCTCCCACAAGTTAAAGACAATATGTTGAAGGAGTTACTAAAGTGGGATGTCGACCCATTCTAAATCCAAACATCAATTTCCCTGTGATTAACCAAAGAATCACTGCAAAAGCTAATAGATACAAGCCATGCACGAACAATTTTATAAGATAACTTAATCTCTAAGTGCACGAACGAACAATTTTGTACGAGAATTACATTCTCTATGTACTCTAAAACATCCCAAGGAAGATATACTGAGAAGAAAATCAACCCATCTATTATCAACGCGGTCCCAGTGTTCAACCCCTTAACGATAAAGCACCTTATGAACTATCCAAAAACAGCAGGTGAGAATTAACTCTGATATCAAAGTTCCACACACCTGTACCTGGAAGTATCATTTCCCGTTTGACAATTAGAGAAAGCGTTTCGTCCAAGATGAATATACCATGCTCGAACTGTTCTGTGAAGAAACTATATTGTAAGTGTTTTAAAATTTTTTGCCAAGATGAAAGGAGTGAAGGACCATAATTTACAACAGAAGGAGTGAGTACGCTAAGAGACACGTAAGGTGGTGAAATAGGTGTGAATTTACACATGTCACATTTTAATAGTTTTGATAAATTTACAACTCCAATAACTTATTATCAGAATTATATAACGAACAAACCAAGTGAAAATATTTTAATGATTACCAGTGAATGTAGTGAACATATTATTATATGCTTATATATATATACATATATATATATATATATATATAGATATATATATATATATATATATATATATATATATATATATATATATATATATATATATATATATTATATATATATATATATATATTATATATATATATATATATATATATATATATATATATATATATATATATATATATATATATATATATGTATTGTTAGTTACTTAGACAGAGCTAATGTAAAATCGATATATTTCCCCATTAATTTAGCGTAAATAGGAAGCATAATTATCCTATAGTTAGCAAAGGATAAAAACTTGTAAAAGGTGAATTTTCAAAAAAAATCTTGTAGTGATAGTAGAATAATCCCAACCACATAAAACATTTCCCATGATAATGTTTGATACAGTTGGAAATGTAAGAGTCATCAGTATTAGATGTAGAAAAAACTAAAAAAAAATCTTTAGTATAGTAGCTAGGCTATAACCATAGATAATCTTAGTCCGGTAGAGGAACTTTAGAAAGGGATATATAATAAAACAAGAAAAGTGATAGAGAAAATTTTTAAGCACTCCTGATCAAGCTTAATAGAAGTATAAAATAATACAATGTCAATTAAAATTATGTAGGACAAATAGTAAATAAATCGTGAATATTTCAAAAACCCAAGGGCAAGCAAATCCTAATGACGGGACGTCATTAAATAATGGGAAGGGTTATATGTACCATGAGTAATATGTGATATATTTTAAAATACAAAAAAATAAAATTCTTTCCTTCTAAGGATACTTCCGACATAAATTAAACTCCCCCTTAAATCCCGTTTCAAACTTGAGTCTAAATTCTTAATCAGCAAAAGAGAAACTGCATTTTATTCTCAGCCAAACATCGGCGCTAATCAAGGAAGACGGTTTCGAATTTCGCGAAAATACTTGGCAATAAATAATCACGAGATACAAAGTTCACAGGAGATTTAAGTTATCTTAGGAGTATGAATGTTTAATCATCAAAATATTGAAAATAAATTATTGGATAGGCAGCTAGCATAATGAGTTTAGTTTGCAAACATAATTATAAGGTAGCGGGCCCTCCACAGGAGTTGGGCCAATCGTGAAATAGCTCTTAGCGAGCAGAATCAAGACTAGTGTTTTATAATGTTAGAAAAGTGTTTTTCGGGTCATTATTATTCAGAACCCACGCATTATGATGACAGATCTTATGTTTCTACCATTCTGTGAGTAATTATGGAATTATTATTCTGACCGAAGTGAAGCCTTGCTCATATACATACGTTGTTGTACACCTGAAATGTAAGTCACAATAAAACTATTACTATTCTATTTGTGTTTGTTCTTATTTTATGCCTGTATCTCATCGCAGAGTAGATAACTAGTTCAATTGTACTCCATAGGCAGCACTCGCATGGAATCTGATCTCTAATTAACACTAGAGTAATTGATGGATTGATGGTTGGAGAACTTATAACGTACTACAGTTACGTACTTTGTTTTCTTCCATAGGAAGTGGCGCGGTCACCCATTTATCTTACTCCCCATTACAAGTAGTGAACTTTTTAGCGGCACAACTCTACAATAGTAACGGCTTAATAAAACTTATAGCCACAAGTGGCGGTACTTATTGCCACAAGTCTTTATTGCCACATGATTCGAACAAAATTCAAACTTTAGCGTAAAGAGCGAGGTATTGTCTAGGGAGCAAACTTTAATGATTTTTTAATGATTACCAGTGAATGTAGTGAACATATTATTATATGCTTTAAGTCGTCCATATATATATAGATATATATATATATATATATATATATATATATATATATATATATATATATATATATATATATATATATATATATATATATATAATATATATATATATATATATATATATATATATATATATATATATATACTATATATAATATATATATATATATATAATATATATATATATATATATATATATTATATATATATATATATATATATATATATATATATTATATATATATATATATATATATATATATATGTATTGTTAGTTACTTAGACACAGCTAATGTAAAATCGATGTATTTCCACATTAATTTAGCGTAGATAGGAAGCATAATTATCCTATAGTTAGCAAAGGATAAAAACTTGTAAAAGGTGAATTTTCAAAAAAAATCTTGTAGTGATAGTAGAATAATCCCAACCACATAAAACATTTCCCATTATAATGTTTGATACAGTTGGAAATATAGGGGTCATCAGTATTAGATGTAGAAAAAACTAAAAAAAAATTCTTTAGTATAGTAGCTAGGCTATAACCATAGATAATCTTAGTCCGGTAGAGGAACTTTAGAAAGGGATATATAATAAAACAAGAAAAGTGATAGAGAAAATTTTTAAGCACTCCTGATCAAGCTTAATAGAAGTATAAACTAATACAATGTCAATTAAAATTATGTAGGACAAATAGTAAATAAATTGCGAATATTTCAAAAACCCAAGGGCAAGCAAATCCTAAAGACGGGACGTCATTAAATAATGGGAAGGGTTATATGTACCATGAGTAATATGTGATATATTTAAAATACAAAAAAAAATTCTTTCCTTCTAAGCATACTTCCGACATAAATTAAACTCCCCCTAATTAAGCTTAAATCCCGTTTCAAACTTGAGTCTAAATTCTTAATCAGCAAAAGAGAAACTGCATGTTATTCTCAGCCAAACATCGGCGCTAATCAAGGAAGACGGTTTCGAATTTCGCGAAAATACTTGGCAATAAATAATCACGAGATACAAAGTTCACAGGAAGTTTAAGTTATCATAGGAGTATGAATGTTTAATCATCAGAATATTGAAAATAAATTATTGGATGGGCAGCTAGCATAATGAGTTTAGTTTGCAAACATAATTATAAGGTAGCGGGCCTTCCACAGGAGTTGGGCCAATCCTGAAATAGCTCTTAGCGCGCAGAATCAAGACTAGTGTTTTATAATGTTAGAAAAGTGTTTTTCGGGTCATTATTATTCAGAACCCAGGCATTATGATGACAGATCTTATGTTTCTACCATTCTGTGAGTAATTATGGAATTATTATTCTGACTGAAGTGAAGCCTTGCTCATATACATACGTTGTTGTACACCTGAAATGTAAGTCACAATAAAAGTATTACTTTTCTATTTGTGTTTGTTCTTATTATATGCCTGTATCTCATCGCAGACTAGATAACTAGTTCAATTGTATTCCATAGGCAGCACTCGCATGGAATCTGATCTCTAATTAACACTAGAGTAACTGATGGATTGATGGTTGGAGAACTTCTAACCTACTACAGTTACATATTTTATTTTCTTCCATAGGAAGTGGCGCGGTCACCCATTTATCTTACTCCCCATTACAAGTAGTGAAATTTTTAGCGGCACAAGCCTACAATAGTAACGGCTTAATAAAACTTATTGCCACAAGTGGCGGTAATTATTGCCACAAGTCTTCATTGCCACATGATTCGAACAAAATTCAAACTTTAGCGTAACGAGCGAGGTATTGACTAGGGAGCAAACTCCCTAATATACCTAATAAAAACATATAAATATAAAGTTAATTTGTAATTTACGTCAGAACTAAATTTCTAGAAAGCCATTTAGCCAAAAATGGAAAATTAATATGCAAGTTTTGTTTTAATTATTCCTTTACTTTGAGCCAAAATCAAAGCTGTATTAATTCAAAAACGTTCAGGAGTTAAATAAAAAAAACAAGTTTTTTAACTGAAAGTAAGGAGCGACATTAAAACTTAAAACGAACAGAAATTATTCCGTATATGAAAGGGGCGGTCCCCTCCTCAACGCCTCGCTCTTTACGCTAAAGTTTTTTATTGTTTTAAAAAATGAAGCTGTGAGACAGAGTCAAACTTTAGCGTAAAGAGCGAGGCGCTGAGGAGGGGACAGCCCCTTTTATATATGGAATAATATCTGTTCGTTTTAAGTTTTAATGTCGCTCCTTAATTTCAGTTAAAAAAGCTTGTTTTTTTTATTTAATTTCTATAAGAATCCATAGTATGGGTTGCTATTTGCATGTTGAAGAAACTTTTTCGACAGTTTTTAATCTTGACACAAACAGTCTTTTTAAATTTAATTTTATAGCTTCTGAAGTTGACCAGAAAAATAAATCTCAATATCATTCCCAAGAGATTCTATATCTATGCTCTTTGACAACATTGACACACTTACACTCTTTTCATTTATTTAAATTCTAAAAGCAGAAGTAGGAACAGCAGTATCGGAGTATCCCTAAAAGTTTCAACTTACTATTCCAGTCGCTCTTGATGTATTGCTGAGGTGTCTCTTTGGCAACCATAAACATTTGCATTTTATTTTAAAGCACCATTTAGTTTTAAGACATGATGGACTAATTGCATTATTGTGATAGGGTGACGTGCCTAATGTCCCTAAAGACTCTATGCTAAACAATATTGGATGTCTCAGAATATTTACTGGATGTGTTAGGAAAATGAATAGGCTTGAGAGGAGGGCTGCTTGCCCTCCAAACTCTTTTTACTCTTAAATAGGGCACCAGACATTCGCGCTGTATTGGAGTGCATGGGGAAGGACTTCCCCCTTTATATATCTAGTAATATTTTAAAACGAGTAAAATCAAAGTAAACAAATTTTAAACGTAATTTACTTTCAGTAAAGTGCAAATTATGTTCTGGTCTTGAGAAGGCATTGGGGTTGTCAACCCTACTCATGGTAATTTTTGTTCGTTCTGAGTTTGACTCGGTTATTTATTGTATGATTTAAATAGATAGATTACTTTTAAAATGTTTAACGTCTTTAACTTTAATAAATAAAAAATTGTTAAAACGCTAAGGAATATATATCAGTAAAGTTTTTTCCAGTAAAGTGCAATTTATGTTCCGGTCTTGAAAAGGTATGGGGGTTGTCAAAGATGTAATTTTCAGACCTTTCAACTACTCTGAACAAAATGGCTATCTAATAATTTTGATTACATGTGTTTTTGGAATTTATGGGCGTAAGGGGGGGCTTGTAGCCCTCTAATCACTTTTGACTAATAAAAAGGGCACTAGCCCTTTCAATTTCCAATCCAATGAACCTTTTTCAAAGTTTTTACGACGTTAAATGGCCATCTTAAAATATCTATCACTTTACATTCCGGTAAAATATGAGATTTTGTATGGGAAATATCCATTTTTCCGATCACTCTGAATCGTAAAGAGGACACTAGAACCTCTGATTACCAATCCAATACCTCCCTCAGAAATTTATATGATGACCCTTTCTATATAAACCTTATAAGCCCCCTTGGTATAACTTAAAACCCTTGTCCTGAGGGCTGTGGGAATTTGAAATAAGAATTTTTGAGGCTGTCATCCTCAAAGAAATAATTTCTGGACCTTTCAATTGCGTTGAACAAAATAGCTATCTCAAAATTTTGATTGGATGTGTTTTGGAAAATAGTGGGCGTGGGAGGGGGGTTCTTTGCCCTACAAACACTTTCGAATTTTAAAAAGGCCACTAGCCCTTTCATGTTCCAATCGATTGAGCTCTTTTCGAAGTTTGTACAACATCAAATGGCCATCTCAAAATATTTATCAGATACATTTCAGGAAAATACGAGGTGTGATGGGGGGGGAGCATCCCACCTCCGATAACTCTCAATCTTCAAAAAGGCACTAGAAATTCTGACCACCAATCCATAGAGCCCCCTCCGAAGTTTATATGACCACACTTTCTATATATTCCTTATATGCCCCCAGGGCATAAATTATAACCCTTGCCTTGAGGGCTGTGAGGGGGGGGTTATCCACAAAGACATAATTTCCGGATCTTTCAGTTACGTTGAACAAAATGGTCATCTCAAAACTTTGATTGGGCGTGTTTGGGGTAATGGTGGGCGTGGGAGGGGAGTAAGTCGCCCACCAATCACTTTCGACTATTAAAAAGGGCACTAACCCTGTCAATACGCAATCGAATGAGCTCTTTTTGAAGTTTTGACGACAATAGATGGCCAGATCAAAATTTCTATCAGATGCACTTCGAGAAAATACGACAGGGATAGCAAATCACTACAATAGTTTACTACAATAAAACAGTTTGTTTACTACAATCACTACAATAAAACAGTTTGTAGTAATGAACTGTACGTGAAGAGCAAGTTCTGTCAGTTGAAACTCCAAAAAAAAGTTTGGTTGTAACATATCCGACAAAAAAAAAATAAATTATTCATGCTGTTTCCAAATATGAAATTTCACATTGCTCAATTAAAGTGATAATGAAGTTGCTCATTATCAAACAGTTCATGGTAACGAACTGTAAGTAAGGAGCGACCCGGCTCAATAGTAACCGAAACTCTAAAAAGACGAAATTTTGATACCAATAGACACATCAAAAGAATCAGATTTTTTTTATGCTGATTTTAAATATATAAGTTTCTTCAAGCTTAGCCTTACCCATCAAAAGTTACGTGCCTGAGAAAATTGGCCTTATTTTCGAAAAAAGAGGGAAACAGCCCCTTAAAGTTATATCACTTTAATGAAATCCACACCATCAGATTCAGCGTATCAGAGAACTCTACTGTAGAAGTTTCAAGCTCCTATCTGCAAACACGTGGAATGTTGTATTTTTTGCCAGAAGAAAAATCACGGATGCGTGTTTATTTGTTTGTTTTTTTATTTGTTTTTTGTTTTTTCCCCCATGGGGGATCGTATCGATCCAGTAATCCTAGAATATCGTGAGAGGGCGCATTCAAACGAAAATTAAAAGTTCTAGTTCCCTTTATAAGGGACCAAAAAAATTGAAGGGCAAGTTGACCCCCTCCCACGCTCATTTTTTCCCGAAGTCACCCAATCAAAATTTTGAGATATCCATTTTGCTCAGCATGGTCAAAAATCTAACAATTATGTCTTTTAGGATGACTTAATCCCCCAGAGTTCATGGGGGAAGGGCTGCAAGTCATGAACTTTGTCCATTGTTTACACATAGTATTGGTTATTGGGAAGTATACAGATGTTTTCAGGAGGGATTTTTTATGGTTGGGGGGAGGGGGGTACGAGTAGGGGGTTACGTGGAGGATCTTTCCATAGAGGATGTTTCCTTGGGGGAAAGAACTTTTCTATGAAGAGGGCTCCAGATTTCCGAGCACTATTTAAAAAACGATCAGAAATTAAATAAAAAAACAATTTTTTTTCAACTGAAAATAAGGAGCAACATTAAAACTTAAAAACGAACAGAAGTGATTACGTATATGAGGGGGCTCGCCCCCATGTCAATATCTTGCTCTTTACGATAAAGTTTTTTTATTACTTTGAAAAGAGCTATGTATTCTAATCAAGCGGCCTTTGTGATTCAGGGGTTTATGATTCAAACAAAATTCGAACTTGAGCGTAAAGGGCGAGGTATAGACTAGAGGGCAGACTCCCTAATGCACGTAATAAAAACATACGAATATAGAAGTTCGATGCGTAAGTTAATTCGTAAAATACGTCAGGACAAAATTTCGAGAAAGACATTTAGCCAAAACGAAAGTAAAATTAATATGCAAATTTTGTTTTAATTATTCATGTACGGTGAGCCAAAATCAAAGCGGCATTAATTCAAAAATGTTCAGAAATTAAAAAATTTTTTTTTAACTGAAAGTAAGGAGTGACATTAAAACTAAAAACGAACAGAAATTATTCCGTATATGAAAGGGGCTGTCCCCTCCTCAACGCTTCGCTCTTTACGCCAAAGTTTGACTCTGTCTCAGAAATTTATTTTTTAAAATAATAAAAAACTTTAGCATAAAGAGCGAGGTGTTGAGGAGGAGACAGTCCCTTTCATATACGGAATAATTTCTGTTCGTTTTTAGTTTTAATGTCGCTTCTTACTTTCAGTTTAAAAAGACTTGTTTTTTTATTTAATTGATATAATGACCTAAAGATTTGATATAGCTTTAGAAAAAATGAAATAAACTCCTCAAAAAAAGAGAAACGATGTTGATGGAAATTTTTAAATAAAATTCAGCATACGCAAGAGGTCTAAAGTCATTATTTACAAAATTGGAATTTTTTAATTTTTCCTTATAAATTTAAAGAATGCCACACTGATTGCAGATTTAACCTGATTATTTTTGAATTATAACATGTTGATTTTTGAATTAGAATCAAGTTGCCATCAATTCATGGCTGATTGGAGAAAATGCCAAGACAGTTGATTGTCTGAGTGAGAGGCACAACTGGCATAATAAGCCTTTTTCAAGAATGTATAAAAATGATGTCATTTTCCCATGTTGATAGATAGTCTATCATCCATCCATCCATCTTGGGACAGAAATAAGGTGGATAGTAATAGAACTTAAGATATGATCGGTTCTTCCTTCATTAGAATGAAATGTAAATGTATATATATATATATATATATATATATATATATATATATATATATATATATATATATATATATATATATATATAATATATATATATATATATATATATATATATATATATATATATATATATATATATATATATATATATATATATATATATATATATATATATATATATATATATATATATATATATATATATATATATATATATATAAGTGAGCAATAATTGTTTAATTTTGGTTTTGCAAATAATTTCATGTACTATGTTAGTACATTACATAAGCATTTCTTATGACTTCATTTAAGCGTTGATATCATGCATAGCATAAATAAGATTGTTGAGTTTCCAACACATCAATTATTTATATAATATAATGTCTGTTGGAAGGCCAAAAAAACGAAAATTTGCAGTTGCAGTTACTATCAATGATGCTTCTTTGGAACCAACACCTGAACTATCAAACGCTATTAGATGTGAAAGTTGAGAACTTGGACAATCAATTACGACAGCACCAATACGGGAAACTAAAGCAAAAGACATTGCTGAATTGTCTAAAGTAATCAAAAGCCAAAATCGTGTCAAAAATCAAAATGAAGAGTAAAGATACGGACGGTTAGAAGATATGCGAAAACTCCAATTAGAGCGTGTCAAAAATGAAATGAAGAACTAAGACATGCGCGGTTAGAAGACATGCAACACCGAGCAAGTGAGTGATTAAAAATTAAAATCAAACAGTTCGTGGTAACGAACTGTAAGTAAGGAGCGACCCGGCTCAATGGTAACCAAAACTCTAGAAAACGGGTTTTTGATACCAATAGATACATCAAAAGAATCAGATTTCAATGCTGATTTCAAATATATAATTTTCATCAAGTTTAGTGCTACCCGTCAAAAGCAACGCGCCTGAGAAAATTTGGCTGATTTTCAAAAAAAGGGGGAAAGATCCCCTAAAAGTTATAGAACCTTAATGAAAATCAGACCATCATATGCAGCGTATCAGAGAACCCTACTGTAGAGGTTTCAGGGTCCTATCAACAAAAATGTGGAATTTTGCATTTTTTGCCAGAAGAAAGATCACGGATGCGTGTTTATTTGTTTTTTTGTTGTTTTTTTTCCCAGGGGTGATCGTATCGACCCAGTGGTCCTAGAATATCGTGGAAGGGCTCATTGGAACGGAAATTAAAAGTTCTAGTGCCCTTTTTAAGTGGCCAAAAAAAATGGAGGGCAACTAGGCTCCCTCCCACGCTTATTTTTTTCCCAAAGTCACCCGATCAAAATTTTGAGATAGCCATTTTGTTCAGCATGGTCGAAAATATGATAAATATGTCTTTTAGGATGACTTAATCCCCCGAAGTCCCCAGGGGGAGGGCTAAAAGTTATGAACTTTACCCAATGTTAACGTATAGTATTGGTTATTGGGAAGTATACAGAAGTTTTCAGGAGGTTTTTTTTCTGGTAGTGGGAGGGAAGGGTTGGTCGGGGGTTATGTTGGAGGATCTGTCCATGAAAGAAGTTTTCATGGGGGAAGGGAAATTGCCATGAAGGGGGCGCCGGACTTGCCAGCATTATTTATTGGTTATTTGGAAGTATACAGACATTTTCAGGAAGGATTTTTTTCTGGAGGGGGGGGGCTAGAGGAGGGGGTTACTCTGGAGAATCTTTCCGTGGAGGATGTTTCTTTGGGGTAAGGGACATTTCTATGAAGGGGCGCCGGATTTCCAAGCATTATTTAAAAAACGATCAGAAATTAAATAAAAAAAAAACAAGTTTTTTTCAACTGAAAGTAAGAAGCAACATTGGAACTTAAAACGGACAGAAATTATAACGTATGTGAGGGGGTTCTCCCCCAAGTCAATACCTCGCTCTTTACGCTACAGTTTTTTTTAGTGCTTTCAAAAGAGCTATCTATTCTAATTAAACGGCCTTTCTGATTCAGGGGTTTGTGAATCAAATTTTTTTTAACTTTTAACGTAAAGAGCGTGGTATTGACTAAGGGGAGAACCCCCTCATATACGTAATAACATATACGTAATAAAAAAAAATAAAAAAACAAGCGATACGGCTCAATAGTAATCGAAACTTGTAAAAACGGAATTTTGATGTCAATAAATGTATCAAAAGAATATGTTTATAATGCTGATTCTAAATATATAAATTTTATTAAGTTTAGTATTACTCATCAAAGGCTACGAGCCTGAGAAAATTTACCCGATTTTTTAAAGAGGGGGAAACATCCCCCTAGAAGTGAAATAATTTTAATGAAAATCACACCGTCAGATTCAGCGTATCAGAAAACCCTATTACATAGGTTTCAAGCTCATATCTGCAAAAATCTGCAACTTTGTATTTTTTGCCAGAAGAAAAATATACGAATATAGAAGTTAGTTACGTAAGTTAATTTGTAAAGACATCGAAAAGAAAAGTAAAATTTTTATGCAAATTTTGTTTACTTATTCAATGACGGTTAGCCAAAATAAAAGCTGCATTAACTAAAAAACGATCAGAAATTAAATTTAAAAAAACAAGTTTTTTAAACTGAAAGTAAGGAGCGACATTCAAACTTAAAACGAAAAGAAATTATTCCGTATATGAAAGGGGCTGTCCCCTCCTCAACGCCTCGCTCTTTACGCTAAAGTTTGACTCTGTCTCACAACTTTATTTTTTAAAACAATACAAAACTTTAGCGTAAAGAGCGAGGCGTTGAGGAGGGGACAGCCCCTTTCATATACGGAATAATTTCTGTTCGTTTTAAGTTTTAATGTCGCTCCTTACTTTCAATTTAAAAAACTTGTTTTTTTAAATTTAATTAATAGCAAAGACAAACGTGGTTAGAAGAAAAGTGGCGGCATGTCAAAAATGAAAATGAATAGCAAAGAAACATGCGGTTAGAAGAATACCGGCGGCGTGTCAAAAATGAAAATGAAGAGCAAAGACACACGCGATTGGAAGACATGATAGCGAGCATGTGACCAAGTGAATGAAAATCAACCAGGACAGAGAGAATCAAAACGTGTAAAAATTGATAATGATAGTAATCATGATTGGGCTTGGGATTTTGACATACATAAGCTCATCAACGCCTACCGTACCTTTGTTAAAAAAAAAAAGGTTCAGCGACATGTATTTTATAATTACGAATGACAAGCTGAGGCAAAACGAACCAAACAAATCTACAATACCTTTGTTAAAAAAAAAAAAAAAAATTAGTTCGGCGATATGTTATGCATAATGATGGAAGACAAGCCGAGGTAGAACGAACCAAACAAATTGAAAATGATAGCGATCATTATTAGGTTTTGGATTTTGATATAGATAAGGTCATCAATGCCTACCATACCTTCAAAAGTCAAAAATATGGACTAGATAAATCGTTGGAAGAAAAGAAGTTTTTGTCCCACCACCTGAACAATTAAAAGAAAGAAAGGTTCGGCGATATGTCTTTCATAATGACAAAAGACAAGCCGAGGCAAAAGAAGAAGCTTTTATCCCACCACCTGAACAATTAAAAGAAACAAAGGTTCGGCTACATGTCTTTCATGATGACAAAAGATAAGCCGAGGCAAATGTTAAAGGTCCAAATAGAAGAACATAATGTTTAAAAAGGCACTTCTAATTTAAAGGCCCATTTGGACGTCTTAACATCAAGAAAAAGATCAAATTGTCTTTGTTTAGAAGACAAGTGACAGTGAGAATTCAAATATAGAAACCTGCCACGTGCCGGGTGCCGAGACACGGTACTATATATAAATTAAATAAAAAAGAAATTGACTGAAAGTAAGGATTGGCATTAAAACTTAAAATGAACAGAAATTATTCCGTATATGAAAGGGGCTGTCCCTTTCTCAACGCCTCGCTCTTTACAATAAAGTTTTTTATTGTTTTAAAAAAAAATTGAGTTGTGAGAAAGAGTCAAACTTTAGCGTAGAGAGCGAGGCCCAACTCTCCTACTATTACTTCAACTACTTTGTCTACTGCTATGGCTAAGGCTAAGAATATAAGTAAAACTTTCAGGGAATGGTGTGTGGGCTTTTGAACGGAACCGAAACGCACTATATACATGTAAGTTATCAAAGGGGCATATTAATCTTATCCCAGAAACGCCTTTTGGTATTAAGCTAAAACTTCCAGTGCTACCAACATTGCTAACATTTTTGCCTCTAATTCTCCTACTACTGCTGCTACCATTACTGCTACATCGAATTAAATCAAAATAGTTTAAGTGCATCCAATTTGTCAGAATAGACCAGGTTTTCAATATATTTAGGCAGGATAACTTAAGTCTGGGATATGGTAAAAAGTAAAAACTGTCAGGAAAATTTTATGCTGCATGAAAACTAAATCGAATAGCACTATGTGCATGCTGGTATTCAATAAGACGTCTTAGCAATATCTCAAGAAAGATGAGGGTATTAAGTTGAAGCTTTTGGGGTATGTTGAGGAGAATTTTGAACTAGCCAAAGGCACTTTGTGCATACAATTATAACTACAACAACTAAAACGGTGATACTGCGACTACTACTACTACTAAACAGACCAAGGGTGTTAAAGTGAATCTTTTGGGGAATGTTTCCCTCGCTCTTTACGTTAAAAAACTTAGTATCTTCAGAAAACTTCTTATTCCAATTAAGCGACCTTTGCGCTCCAAGTAGTCGTTCTAAAAAATTAGGAAAGAAAGTTAAACTTAATCTTAAAGAGCGAGGATTGAATACCGTGAAGCCCCTTCATACATGGAATAGTTTCTGTTAGATTTAAATTTCTATGTTGCTCCTTACTTTCAACTGAAAAAAAACTTATTTTTAAATTTAAATTCTGATCGTTTTTCAAAAATGCCAAGTAATCTGCCTGTCCCTTTATGTAACCCCCCCCCCAAGAAAAGTTTATCCTTGGTAAATTCTTCCTGCTTAAAATCTACCGCCCTCCCACCAAAAAAAAAAATTCCTCCGTACAAATCAAATCTCGCTGAAAATTCCCCTAGGAAATTACCTGCGGACAATTCATCCTAGAAGATTCTCCTTAGTTTCATTGTAAAAAAACAACATTTTTTATTAATTTTCAAACATTTTTGAAGTCCCCCCCCCCAATGAAAAGTTTTTCTCACCGTAAAATTCCCCAAGAGAAAATTTCTCCTGTGGAAACTCCCGCCCCCACTGAAAAATCACACCAGCCAATTCGAATCGCGTAGAAAATTTTCCCCAGAACATCTACAAATATAAAATTGAGTCGCCAAAGAGATAGTAAGACAAATAAAGTGTATTTCATATATAAATTCTGGTAAATTTCCCCGTGTAGAATTTTCTCCCGAAAATTCCCTCCCGACGAAAATTTCTATCCCTACGGATAATACCCCCCGTTGAAAATTCTTCCCCTACAGAAAATCACCCCTCCTCCCCCCGAAAAATCTGTATATTTAGAAATAATAAAGGTTATATGTAAACAATGGGCAAGTTTCATTTGCCCTTTTCTCAGGAACTGTGGGGGGGGGGAGGTGGGGTTCTTGTCTTCTCCAGACGCATATCTGTTAGACTGTTCAACTATGCTGTACAAAATGGCTGTCTCAAAATTTTAATCTAATGCCTTTGGGGCAAAAGGGACATGGGAGGAGGATAGTTGTCATTCATTCTTTTTAGTCATTTAAAAAGGGCATTAGAACTTTTAATTTCCATTTTGAATGACCCTCTCTTGATCTCCTAGAACCATTGGATCAAAAAGATCCCCTGGGAAGAAAAAACAATAAAAAACCAGGAAACACGAATCCAGAATTTTCTTTCGGCAAAAAAAAACTATATTTTTAAGATAGGGGTCTGATACCGCTACAGTAGTAGAGATGCCTTATTGACTCCGATCAGTACAAAATTCGGTTATCAAAAGAACGTATCTCCGATCAGTACACCAAATATGGGCATAGAACCACGTGGTTTATGGTTTTTGTCAGTGAGAATTTGAAAAAACAGGAACTTTCTCACATTTTTGTATGTTTTTATGGACTTTGTCAGTGAGAATTTGAAAAAAACAGGAACTTTCTCACATTTTTGTATGTTTTTATGGACTTTGTCAGTGAGAATTTGAAAAAACAGGAACTTTCTCACATTTTTGTATGTTTTTATGGATTTTGTCAGTGAGAATTTAAAAAACAGGAACTTTCTCACATTTATGTCTGTTTGTTGTCAGTGAGAATAAAAAAACAGAAACTTTCTCACTCTAATGGATTATTGAGTCTAATGGGGACAGGGTCAAAGACACTTCCTTCATGTTGTTGTTGTTGCTCGAGGCAAATGTTATGAGTTTCCAGGAAACAGTTAGATCAAACGTGACAGATGATTTCATGATTGATTGATTTGACACGAAGGGGATTAATTTGTTCTTTCTAAAGAGAATTGTTTCCGAGCGAATGTCTATTAATGTCTTTGGAGTTCTACCAAGAGAATGTTTCCGGGGCAAAGTTTAGATCACACATGACAGATGATATCATGATTGATTGATTTGACACGAAAGGGAATTAATTTCTTGTTTCTAAAGAGAATTGTTTCCGGGCGAATGTCTATTAATGTCTTTGGAGTTCTACCAAGAGAATTGTTTCCGAGTGAATGTTTCGATCTTAGCAATGAAGAGATTGATTCACGAAAGGGTTTCCAAATAATTTGAAATGTGTCAGCGCAGAGATGCCAAACAAAAGGAACACGCTGAAATTACGTTTAGGGATTAATTGGGCGAAGCCGTTTTAGCCATTTTATGGAATTATTTCGGCGAAACAGTTAGAGACATTTTAAAAGATGATTTAAAAGATGATTTTAGAAGAGAATTTAAGGGTGAAACTCTGTGGTCGTTATAATACACAAGTTGTATTTTAACAGTGTCGTGAGGTCCCCTACCCCAACCCCAAAGGGTTCCGATCCCCCTACCCCAACCCCAAAGGGTTCCAATCCCCTACCCCAACCCCGAAGGAAGCCCCCGGTCCTCAAAGGTCCCCCTAGCTCCCAAGTGCCCCCAGACCCCCAAAGACCCTCCCCAGACCCCCAAAGGCCCTCTCCGGGCCCCCAAAGGCCCTCCCCCAGTCCCCAAAGGTCCACAGGGCTCCCAAATGACCACCCAGTCCTCAAGGGCCCCCGGATCCCCAAACGCCCTCCCGGGTCCCCAAAGAGCCCCATCCACATTTTGTTAATACTTTTTTTGTGCATTCGAGACACAGAAGGGTCCCCACATTTCAAAAGGCTTTATTATATCTTTTCAGTACAAGTTCTTTTCTTAATATCCTTCTTCTTAAACCAATTTTACAAATTCTAAATTTTTCCTTAGTAGATAGAAAAAAGCTATATCATAGTTGCGAATATTTTCTCGGAAGATAAGCAGCTCTATTTCAATTTTAAATTTAGCAATGAAGTTAAGAAAAGTTAAAGTTCTCTTCTGAATTTTCTCAATGAAAAAAGAAATTAGTTATTAATCAATTCTATTTTTCTAAATAATATGAAAATTTTTCACTTCGGATCAAATTTTTCTCAAAGAGATGAAAAAATTTTAAATACTGTTCCTAATTTTTCACGGAAGATAGAAAAGTTCAAGTTCTCTTCTGAATTTTACCAAAGAACACACTCCAATTGTAATTTCTCCAGAGAAAATAAAAATCTTCCACTTCAGTTTTAAGTTCACCAAAGACATAAAGAAATTTAAAGTTCTATTCTAAATTTTTCCGTAGTAGATAGAAAAAGCTATAGCATACTTGTGAATATTTTCCCAGAAGATAAAAAGTTCTACTTCAATTTTTAATTTTCTCAACGAAGTGAAGAAAAGTTCAAGTTCTATTCTGAATTTTTTCAGTGAAAAAGAAATTAGTTATTGATCATTTCTATTTTTCCAAATAATATAAATATTTTCCAACTTCAAAATGGGCACACACAAAAACTTAAACCACACAAACTTACACACACACACACACAAAAACTTACACACACACACACAAAAACTTACACACACACACACACACACACACACACACACACACACACACACACACACACACACACACACACACACACACACACACACACACACACACACACACACACACACACACACACACACACACACACACACACACACACACACACACACACACACACACACACACACACACACACACACACACACACACACACACACACACGCACACACACACACACACACACACACACAAACACACACACACACAGACACACACACACACACACACACACACACACACACACACACACACACACACACAAACTTACACACACACAAAAACTTACACGCACACAAAAACTTACACACGCACACAAAAACTTACACACACACAAAAAAACTTGCACAAAAAAAAACTTACACACACACAAAAACTTACACACACAAAAACTTACACACGCAAAAAAAAACTTACACACACGCACACACAAAAATTTACACACACAAAAACTTACACAGACAATAAAACTTACACACAAAAAAAAATTACACACACAAAAACTTACACCCAAACACAAAAACTTACACACACACACACACAAAAACTCATACACACAAAAAAACTTACACACACACACACAAACTTACACACACACACAAAAAACTTACACACACACACAAAAACTTACACACACACGCCAAAACTTACACACACACAAAAACTTACACACACACACAAAAACTTACACACGCACACAAAAACTTACACACACACAAAAACTTACACACGCGCACAAAAACTTACACACACACACACACAAAAACTTACACCCACACACAAAAACTTACACACACACAAAAACTTACACACACACAAAAACTTACACCCACACACAAAAACTTACACACACACAAAAACTTACATACACACAAAAACTTACACACACAAAAAAACTTACACACACACACGAAAACTTACACACACACACAAAAACTTACACACAAAAAAAAACTTACACACATACACAAAACTTAAACACATACACAAAAACTTACACACACACAAAAACTTACACGCACATATACAAACAAAAACTTACACACACAAACAAAAACTTACACACACAAAAACTTACACACACACACACAAAAACTCACACATACACAAAAACTTACAAACACACACAAAAACTTACACACACACAAAAATTTACACACACACAAAAACTTACACACACACAAAAACTTACCCACACACACAAAAAAACTTACACACACACACACACACACACACACACAAAAAACTTACACACACACACACACAAAAAAAAATTTACACACACACAAAAAGTTACACACACACACAAAAACTTACACACACACACACACACACAAACTTACACACACACACACACACAAAAAAAAAATTTACACACACACAAAAACTTACACACACACACACACACAAAACTTACACACACGACGGCTAAGTATGTTAAAGGCTAGCTATTTTCTTGCGAAAACACAAAAAATCAGAAAAAATGCTCATTGTTCCTTTAGTAGCCACGCAATTAGACTAAAAATTACGATATTTATGCACAGTTTCAACTAACTACGGCTAAGTATGTTAAAGGCGAGCCATTTTCTTGCGAGAACACAAAAATCAGAAAACACACACAAAAACTTACACACACACAAAAACTTACACACACACAAAAACTTACACACACACAAAAATTTACACACACACACAAAAACTTACACACACACAAAAACTTACCCACACACACAAAAACTTACACACACAAAACTTAGACACACACAAAAACTTACAAACACACAAAAACTTACACACACACACACAAACACAAAACTTACACACACACACACACAAAAATTACACACACACAAAAACTTACACACACACACAAAAACTTACACACACAACGGCTAAGTATGTTAAAGGCTAGCTATTTTCTTGCGAAAACACAAAAATCAGAAAAAAATGCTCATTATTCCTTTAGTAGCCACGCAATTAGACTAAAAATTACGATATTTATGCGCAGTTTCAACTAACTACGGCTAAGTATGTTAAAGGCGAGCCATTTTCTTGCGAGAACACAAAAATCAGAAAACACACACAAAAACTTACACACACACAAAAACTTACACACACACAAAAACTTACACACACACAAAAATTTACACACACACACAAAAACTTACACACACACAAAAACTTACCCACACACACAAAACTTACACACACAAAAACTTACACACACACAAAAACTTACAAACACACAAAAACTTACACACACACACACAAACACAAAAACTTACACACACACACACACAAAAATTTACACACACACAAAAACTTACACACACACACAAAAACTTACACACACAACGGCTAAGTATGTTAAAGGCTAGCTATTTTCTTGCGAAAACACAAAAAATCAAAAATATGCTCATTGTTCCTTTAGTAGCCACACAATTAGACTAAAAATTACGATATTTATGCACAGTTTCAACTAACTACGGCTAAGTATGTTAAAGGCGACCCATTTTCTTGCGAGAACACAAAAATCAGAACACACACACACAAAAACTTACACACACACAAAAACTTACACGCACACAAAAACTTACACACACACAAAAATTTACACACACACAAAAACTTACACACACACACACACACAAAACTTACCCACACACACAAAAAACTTACACACACACAAAAACTTACAGACACACAAAAACTTACCCACACACACAAAAAACTTACCCACACACACAAAAACTCACACACAAAAAACTTACACACACAAAAACTTACACACACACAAAAACTTACACACACACAAAAAATTACACACACACAAAAATTTACACACAAACACACAATTAGACAAAAAATTACGATATTTATGCACAGTTTCAACTAACTACGGCTAAGTATCTTAAAAGGCGAGGTATTTTTCTTGCGAGAACACAAAAAATCATTAAGTGGTATTAATGAAAATGATGATAATCATCCGAAAACCGTCAACGAGAACACCGATTAACCATCACCAAAGTGTCGCAATGCCGTCAGTGTGTCAACACCTCTCGGAAAATAGGGGGTAAAGGTCAATTGCGAAGATATTTAGCCTAAGAAACTAGAATATGACATTACAACCCTTCGCTAATAACTAGTGAAAACCAAGAACTCAAACGCAGATGAACTACTGTTCGCTATTTACTACATTGCAACTACTGTTGCAACATGATAACTTGATAATCATTTCTAATTTTAACAATTCCTTGCATACATCCTTCAAACATAATAAACTCAGCCTTGGAGAGATTTGAGATTGAACACTAAATTAAACAAATGAAAGAATTCACATTTTAGAGTTAAAAAGTGCGCACAGAAAAAAAGCAAATATAATAGTCGTTTAAAATCTCCCTCCCCCCCCCCACCCAAACTCAAAAATTTCTGGGGGAACGTATTTTCAAGGTTTTATTCTAAGTGAACGATCTTACCTTTTCAGGAGTGAGGAGTCGTTCACATTGGATTGGGAATAAAAGTCAAACTTATGCGCAAAGAGCGAGAAGTTTTAGTGTTGCTTCTTACTTCCAACTGAAAACTTATTTTTAATTTGATGTTTTACCATTTTTTCAAATCATGCCATAAATATCCGTTTGAATAGACCCTCACTTATCAGTTTAACTCGATTCGAGTACCGGTTCGATTCGAACAGCAAACATTCTTTCTAATCTTTAGACTTTTCAAGCATAATAAACTTGATTACGGTATGTAATTTGTAGGACCGGTGGTCTTTTCCTTCAAAAACTTTCTCGTACAGCTAACCGTTGATGTGAAACTATAAAACTAATTCATTTTAAATATTTGCAATTGGAATAAAAAGCAAATTCTGTGTGGACGTACTAGCTACCACAAACCGAGAAGGGCTGAATTCACATTTTAGAGACAAAAAGTGCACACAAAAAAAGCAAATATAATAGCAATTTAAAATCTCCCCCTCCCCAAACTCAAAAATTTCAGGGGGGGGGGGGCATATTTTCATTGTAGTTTGTATATTTTCTTTAGAAAACACATCGAAAAGCCATATCAAGAGCTAAATTTGTGAGTTTTTTTTCACTGACAATTCCTTTTTTTCGCCAAGCCTTAACCTCCCTAATTGAAAGATATGAATTATAATCAAGGATCATAGTTCATCATATTTTACATATTTTTGGATGGAAAACACACTGAAAAGACATATTATTTGAACTTACATCAAACGTTGGAGGGCATATATTTGAAGAACCTTCCATTATTTTCTATCTTGTTCTATATTTCAGCCTATACTGACTTTTAAACCTTTCAAAACCCTGAAATATACTAACCTAACGGTTATTTATTTACGAAATCGTGCAAACTGATGATTTTAGAACAATAATTCCCTTTCTATATATCACTTAACACTCACTGGAATTGCCACTTATCACTCACGGAGAAAGGATTCAAAACAATACTTCTTACATCACATAGTCTAATTGCGTCAAACGAGACATCTTCAATGCAGATTAATTAATTGTTACGCTCGATTTTGTTTTGGACATAGGAAAGCGTCGATGGGAGTGAGAATTTCTGTAAAACTATCAAAGATTGATCAACTCTGTGATTTCACAGTTCTTGTGTAATCAGAAAGAAAAAAGAAGAAAAATTGATAAAAGATATTTTAAAATATGCCCCAAAATCAGAACTATTACAACTTAAATGACGCGAGGGGAGGGGGAATCAGGTTTTAAGAACATCCTGGATGTATCATTTTTATATTATCTAAGTACTCACAGAAGGAGTCATCACAGAAACTTTGAAAAGGGCTCATTTGATTGGAAATTAAAGTGGCTAGCACCCAATTCACAGGAGAGGGCGTGAAAACTATGGTTTTTAACTTTGATATGCAAAACTAGAAAGAAAAGTTCTTAGGTGTGGGGCTGCCCCCCGCCTCAACCCTCGCCCTTGAAATCCCCCCCCAACTCAACTTTTCCAGAGGATTTCAAAATCCCCCCCTCCAAACTCAAAAATTTCTAGGAACGTATTTTCATCATATTTAAATATTTACCTACGTACGCATCACTTAGGTTAGATTAGATTAGGTGAGAGACAGGCAAAAAGTTAGGTGTATGGTTAGGTTAGGTTAGATTATGTTAGGTTAGGTTAATTTAGGTTAGACTAGGTTAGCCTACGTACGCGCGCGTACGTAGGCTAACCTAGTCTAACCTAAATTAACCTAACCTATCATAATCTAACCTAACCTAACCATACACCTAACTTTTTGCCTGTCTCTCACCTAATCTAATCTAACCTAAGTGATGCGTACGTAGGTAAATATTTAAATATGATGAAAATACGTTCCTAGAAATTTATGAGTTTGGAGGGGGGGGGATTTTGAAATCCTCTGGAAAAGTTGAGTTGGGGGGGATTTCAAGAGCAAGGGTTGAGGCAGGGGGCAGCCCCACACCTAAGAACTTTTCTTTCTAGTCTTGCATATCAAAGTTAAAAACCATAGTTTTCACGCCCTCTCCTGTGAATTGGATGCTAGCCACTTTAATTTCCAATCAAATGAGCCCTTTTAAAAGTTTCTGTGATGACTCCTTCTGTGAGTACTTAGATAATATAAAAATGATACATCCAGGATGTTCTTAAAACCTGATTCCCCCCTCCCCTCGCGTCATTTAAGTTGTAATAGCTCTGATTTTGGGGCATATTTTAAAATATCTTTTATCAATTTTTCTTCTTTTTTCTTTCTGATTACACAAGAACTGTGAAATCACAGAGTTGATCAATCTTTGATAGTTTTACAGAAATTCTCACTCCCATCGACGCTTTCCTATGTCCAAAACAAAATCGAGCGTAACAATTAATTAATCTGCATTGAAGATGTCTCGTTTGACGCAATTAGATATGTGATGTAACAAGTATTGTTTTGAATCCTTTCTCCGTGAGTGATAAGTGGCAATTCCAGTGAGTGTTAAGTGATATATAGAAAGGTAATTATTGTTCTAAAATCATCAGTTTGCACGATTTCGTAAATAAATAACCGTTAGGTTAGTATATTTCAGGGTTTTGAAAGGTTTAAAAGTCAGTATAGGCTGAAATATACAACAAGATAGAAAATAATGGAAGGTTCTTCAAATGTATGCCCTCCAACGTTTGATGTAAGTTCAAATAATATGTCTTTTCAGTGTGTTTTCCATCCAAAAATATGTAAAATATGATGAACTATGATCCTTGATTATAATTCATATCTTTCAATTAGGGAGGTTAAGGCTTGGCAAAAAAAAGGAACTGTCAGTGAAAAAAAAACTCACAAATTTAGCTCTTGATATGGCTTTTCGATGTGTTTTCTAAAGAAAATATACAAACTACAATGAAAATATGCCCCCCCCCCCCTGAAATTTTTGAGTTTGGGGAGGGGGAGATTTTAAATTGCTATTATATTTGCTTTTTTGTGTGCACTTTTTGTCTCTAAAATGTGAATTCAGCCCTTCTGGGTTTGTGGTAGCTAGTAAGTCCACACAGAATTTGCTTTTTATTCCAATTGCAAATATTTAAAATGAATTAGTTTTATAGTTTCACATCAACGGTTAGCTGTACGAGAAAGTTTTTGAAGGAAAAGACCACCGGTCCTACAAATTACATACCGTAATCAAGTTTATTATGCTTGAAAAGTCTAAAGATTAGAAAGAATGTTTGCTGTTCGAATCGAACCGGTACTCGAATCGAGTTAAACTGATAAGTGAGGGTCTATTCAAACGGATATTTATGGCATGATTTGAAAAAATGGTAAAACATCAAATTAAAAATAAGTTTTCAGTTGGAAGTAAGAAGCAACACTAAAACTTCTCGCTCTTTGCGCATAAGTTTGACTTTTATTCCCAATCCAATGTGAACGACTCCTCACTCCTGAAAAGGTAAGATCGTTCACTTAGAATAAAACCTTGAAAATACGTTCCCCAGAAATTTTTGAGTTTGGGTGGGGGGGGGGAGGAGGGAGATTTTAAACGACTATTATATTTGCTTTTTTTTCTGTGCGCACTTTTTAACTCTATAAATGTGAATTCTTTCATTTGTTTAATTTAGTGTTCAATCTCAAATCTCTCCAAGGCTGAGTTTATTATGTTTGAAGGATGAATGCAAGGAATTGTTAAAATTAGAAATGATTATCAAGTTATCATGTTGCAACAGTAGTTGCAATGTAGTAAATAGCGAACAGTAGTTCATCTGCGTTTGAGTTCTTGGTTTTCACTAGTTATTAGCGAAGGGTTGTAATGTCATATTCTAGTTTCTTAGGCTAAATATCTTCGCAATTGACCTTTACCCCCTATTTTCCGAGGGGTGTTGACACACTGACGGCATTGTGACACTTTGGTGATGGTTAATCGGTGTTCTCGTTGACGGTTTTCGGTTGATTATCATCATTTTCATTAATACCACTTAATGATTTTTTGTGTTCTCGCAAGAAAAATACCTCGCCTTTTAAGATACTTAGCCGTAGTTAGTTGAAACTGTGCATAAATATCTTAATTTTTTGTCTAATTGTGTGTGTGTGTGTAAATTTTTGTGTGTGTGTAATTTTTTGTGTGTGTGTAAGTTTTTGTGTGTGTGTAAGTTTTTGTGTGTGTGTAAGTTTTTGTGTGTGTGTGTGTGAGTTTTTGTGTGTGTGGGTAAGTTTTTGTGTGTGTGTAAGTTTTTGTGTGTGTGGGTAGGTTTTTGTGTGTGTGTAAATTTTGTGTGTGTGTAAGTTTTTGTGTGTGTGTAAGTTTTTGTGTGTGTGTAAGTTTTTGTGTGTGTGTGTTCTGATTTTGTGTTGTCGCAAGAAAATGGCTCGCCTTTAACATACTTAGCCGTAGTTAGTTGAAACTGTGCATAAATATCGTAATTTTTAGTCTAATTGTGTGGCTACTAAAGGAACAATGAGCAATTTTTTCTGTAGGCTAAATATCTTCGCAGTTGACCTTTACCCCCCCCTATTTTCCGAGGGGTGTTGACACACTGACGGCATTGTGGCACTTTGGTGATGGTTAATCGGAGTTCACATTGATGGTTTTCGGTTGATGCATCATCATTTTCATTAATACCACTTAATGATTTTTTGTGTTCTCGCAAGAAAAATATCTCGCCTTTTAAGATACTTAGCCGTAGTTAGTTGAAACTGTGTATAAATAACGTAATTTTTAGTCTAATTGTGTGGCTACTAAAGGAACAATGAGCAATTTTTTCTGATTTTTGTGTTTTCGCATGAAAATAGCTAGCCTTTAACATACTTAGCCGTTGTGTGTGTAAGTTTTGTGTGTGTGTTTGTGTAAGTTTTTGTGTGTGTGTAAATTTGTGTGTGTGTGTGTAAGTTTTTGTGTTTGTGTGCGTGTGTAAGTTTTTTTTTTTTTTGTGTGTGTGTGTGTGTGTGTGTGTGTGTGTGTGTGTGTGTGTGTGTGTGTGTGTGTGTGTGTGTGTGTGTGTGTGTGTGTGTGTGTGTGTGTGTGTGGTGTGTGTGTGTGTGTGTGTGTGTGTGTGTGTGTGTGTGTGTGTGTGTGTGTGTGTGTGTGTGTGTGTGTGTGTGTGTGTGTGTGTGTGTGTGTGTGTGTGTGTGTGTGTGTGTGTGTGTGTGCAAGTTTTTGTGTGTGTGGGTAAGTTTTTGTGTGTGTGTAAGTTTTTGTGTGTGTGTAAGTTTTTTGTGTGTGTGGGTAAGTTTTGTGTGTGTGTGTGTAAGTTTTTGTGTGTGTGTAATTTTTGTGTGTGTGTAAGTTTTAGTGTGCGTGTAAGTTTTTGTGTGTGTGTAAGTTCTTGTGTGTGTGTGTTCTGATTTTTGTGTTCTCACAAGAAAATGGGTCGCCTTTAACATACTTAGCCGTAGTTAGTTAAAACTGTGCATAAATATCGTAATTTTTAGTCTAATTGTGTGGCTACTAAAGGAACAATGAGCATATTTCTGATTTTTTGTTTTTTCGCAAGAAAATAGCTAGCCTTTAACATACCTAGCCGTTGTGTGTGTAAGTTTTTGTGTGTGTGTGTGTAAGTTTTGTGTGTGTGTGTAAATTTGTGTGTGTGTGTGTGTGTGTAAGTTTTTTGTGTGTTTGGGTAAGTTTTTGTGTGTGTTTGTAAGTTTTTGTGTGTGTAAGTTTTTTTTGTGTGTAAGTTTTTGTGTGTGTAAGTTTTTGTGTGTATGGGTAAGTTTTTGTGTGTGTGTAAGTTTTTGCGTGTGTGTGTAAGTTTTTGTGTGTGTGTAAGTTTTTGTGTGTGTGTAAGTTTTTGTGTGTGTGTTCTGATTTTTGTGTTCTCGCAAGAAAATGGCTCGCCTTTAACATACTTAGCCGTAGTTAGTTGAAACTGCGCATAAATATCGTAATTTTTAGTCTAATTGCGTGGCTACTAAAGGAACAATGAGCATTTTTTCTGATTTTTTGTGTTTTCGCAAGAAAATAGCTAGCCTTTAACATACTTAGCCGTCGTGTGTGTAAGTTTTTGTGTGTGTGTGTAAGTTTTTGTGTGTGTGTAAAAATTTTGTGTGTGTGTGTGTGCGTGTGTGTGTAAGTTTTTGTGTGTGTGTGTGTGTAAGTTTTTGTGTGTGTGTGTAACTTTTTGTGTGTGTGTAAATTTTTGTGTGTGTGTGTGTGTGTGTGTAAGTTTTTGTGTGTGTGTGTGTGTGTGTATGTAAGTTTTTTGTGTGTGTGGGTAAGTTTTGTGTGTGTGTGTAAGTTTTTGTGTGTGTGTAAATTTTTGTGTGTGTGTAAGTTTTTGTGTGTGTTTGTAAGTTTTTGTGTATGTGTGAGTTTTTGTGTGTGTGTGTAAGTTTTTGTGTGTGTAAGTTTTTGTTTGTGTGTGTAAGTTTTTGTTTGTATATGTGCGTGTAAGTTTTTGTGTGTGTGTAAGTTTTTGTGTATGTGTTTAAGTTTTGTGTGTGTGTGTAAGTTTTTTTTGTGTGTAAGTTTTTGTGTGTGTGTGTAAGTTTTCGTGTGTGTGTGTAATTTTTTTTGTGTGTTTAAGTTTTTGTGTGTATGTAAGTTTTCGTGTGTGTGTAAGTTTTTGTGTGTGGGTGTAAGTTTTTGTGTGTGTGTAAGTTTTTGTGTGTGTGTGTAAGTTTTTGTGTGTGTGTGTAAGTTTTTGTGCGCGTGTGTAAGTTTTTGTGTGTGTGTAAGTTTTTGTGTGCGTGTGTAAGTTTTTGTGTGTGTGTGTGTGTAAGTTTTTGTGTGTGTGTAAGTTTTGGCGTGTGTGTGTAAGTTTTTGTGTGTGTGTGTAAGTTTTTGTGTGTGTGTGTAAGTTTTTGTGTGTGTGTGTAAGTTTTTGTGTGCGTGTGAGTTTTTGTGTGTGTGTGTGTGTAAGTTTTTGTGTTTGGGTGTAAGTTTTTGTGTGTGTAATTTTTTTTTTGTGTGTAAGTTTTTTTGTCTGTGTAAGTTTTTGTGTGTGTAAATTTTTGTGTGTGTGTGTGTGTAAGTTTTTTTTTGCGTGTGTAAGTTTTTGTGTGTGTAAGTTTTTGTGTGTGTGTAAGTTTTTTTTTGTGTAAGTTTTTTTGTGTGTGTGTAAGTTTTTGTGTGCGTGTGTAAGTTTTTGTGTGTGTAATTTTGTGTGTGTGTGTGTAAGTTTTTTTTGCGTGTGTAAGTTTTTGTGTGTGTAGTTTTTGTGTGTGTGTAAGTTTTTTTTGTGTAAGTTTTTTGTGTGTGTGTAAGTTTTGTGTGCGTGTGTAGTGTTTGTGTGCGTGTAAGTTTTGTGTGTGTGTAAGTTGTGTGTGTGCGTGTGTGTGTGTGTGTTTTGTGTGTGTGTGTGTGTGTGTGTGTGTGTGTGTGTGTGTGTGTGTGTGTGTGGTGTGTGTGTGTGTGTGTGTGTGTGTGTGTGTGTGTGTGTGTGTGTGTGTGTGTGTGTGTGTGTGTGTGTGTGTGTGGTGTGTGTGTGTGTGTGTGTGTGTGTGTGTGTGTGTGTGTGTGTGTGTGTGTGTGTGTGTGTGTGTGTGTGTGTGGTGTGTGTGTGTGTGTGTGTGTGTGTGTGTGTGTGTGTGTGTGTGTGTGGTGTGTGTGTGTGTGTGTGTGTGTGTGTGTGTGTGTGTGTGTGTGGTGTGTGTGTGTGTGTGTGTGTGTGTGTGTGTGTGTGTGTGTGTGTGTGTGTAAGTTTTTTGTGTGTGTGTGTGTAAGTTTTTGTGTGTGTGTGTGTGTGTAAGTTTGTGTGTGTGTGTGTTTAAGTTTTTGTGTGTGCCCATTTTGAAGTTGGAAAATATTTATATTATTTGGAAAAATAGAAATAATCAATAACTAATTTCTTTTTCACTGAAAAAATTCAGAATAGAACTTGAACTTTTCTTCACTTCGTTGAGAAAATTAAAAATTGAAGTAGAACTTTTTATCTTCTGGGAAAATATTCACAAGTATGCTATAGCTTTTTCTATCTACTACGGAAAAATTTAGAATAGAACTTTAAATTTCTCTATGTCTTTGGTGAACTTAAAACTGAAGTGGAAGATTTTTATTTTCTCTGGAGAAATTACAATTGGAGTGTGTTCTTTGGTAAAATTCAGAAGAGAACTTGAACTTTTCTATCTTCCGTGAAAAATTAGGAACAGTATTTTAAATTTTTTCATCTCTTTGAGAAAAATTTGATCCGAAGTGAAAAATTTTCATATTATTTAGAAAAATAGAATTGATTAATAACTAATTTCTTTTTTCATTGAGAAAATTCAGAAGAGAACTTTAACTTTTCTTAACTTCATTGATAAAATTTAAAATTGAAATCAAACTGCTTATCTTCCGAGAAAATATTCGCAACAATGATATAGCTTTTTTCTATCTACTAAGGAAAAATTTAGAATTTGTAAAATTGGTTTAAGAAGGATATTAAGAAAAGAACTTGTACTGAAAAGATATAATAAAGCCTTTTGAAATGTGGGGACCCTACTGTGTCTCGAATGCACAAAAAAAGTATTAACAAAATGTGGATGGGGCTCTTTGGGGACCCGGGAGGGCGTTTGGGGATCCGGGGGCCCTTGAGGACTGGGTGGTCCTTTGGGAGCCCTGTGGACCTTTGGGGACTGGGGGAGGGCCTTTGGGGGCCCGGGGAGGGCCTTTGGGGGTCTGGGGAGGGTCTTTG
Source organism: Artemia sinica (assembly GCA_027921565.1). Lineage (NCBI taxonomy): Eukaryota > Metazoa > Arthropoda > Branchiopoda > Anostraca > Artemiidae > Artemia > Artemia sinica. Next base: position 40,683,491 of record CM051272.1, on the reverse strand, counting down.
GGGGTCTTGGGGCACTTGGGAGCTTGGGGGACCTTTGAGGACCGGGGGCTTCCTTCGGGGTTGGGGTAGGGGGATTGGAACCCTTTGGGGTTGGGGTAGGGGGATCGGAACCCTTTGGGGTTGGGGTAGGGGACCTCACGACACTGTTAAAATACAACTTGTGTATTATAACGACCACAGAGTTTCACCCTTAAATTCTCTTCTAAAATCATCTTTTAAATCATCTTTTAAAATGTCTCTAACTGTTTCGCCGAAATAATTCCATAAAATGGCTAAAACGGCTTCACCCAAATAATCCCTAAACGTAATTTCAGCGTGTTCCTTTTGTTTGGCATCTCTGCGCTGACACATTTCAAATTATTTGGAAACCCTTTCGTGAACCAATCTCTTCATTGCTAAGATCGAAACATTCACTCGGAAACAATTCTCTTGGTAGAACTCCAAAGACATTAATAGACATTCGCCCGGAAACAATTCTCTTTAGAAACAACAAATTAATTCCCTTTCGTGTCAAATCAATCAATCATGACATCATCTGTCATGTTTGATCTAAACTTTGCCCCGGAAACATTCTCTTGGTAGAACTCGTAAGACATTAATAGACATTCGCTCGGAAACAATTCTCTTTAGAAAGAACAAATTAATCCCCTTCGTGTCAAATCAATCAATCATGACATCATCTGTCACGTGTGATCTAACTGTTTCCTGGAAACTCATAACATTTGCCTCGAGCAACAACAACAACATGAAGGAAGTGTCTTTGACCCTGTCCCCATTAGACTCAATAATCCATTAGAGTGAGAAAGTTTCTGTTTTTTCATTCTCACTGACAACAAACAGACATAAATGTGAGAAAGTTCCTGTTTTTAAAATTCTCACTGACAAAATCCATAAAAACATACAAAAATGTGAGAAAGTTCCTGTTTTTTCAAATTCTCACTGACAAAGTCCATAAAAACATACAAAATGTGAGAAAGTTCCTGTTTTTTCAAATTCTCACTGATAAAGTCCATAAAAACATACAAAAATGTGAGAAAGTTCCTGTTTTTTCAAATTCTCACTGACAAAAACCATAAACCACGTGGTTCTATGCCCATATTTGGTGTACTGATCGGAGATACGTTCTTTTGATAACCGAATTTTGTACTGATCGGAGTCAATAAGGCATCTCTACTTACAGTAGGGTTTTCTGATATGTTAAACCTTAAGGAGTGGATCCCCATTTAATCCCTTGACTTTTTGGGGGTATTTTTTCCCTTTTAAAATTACAAAATTTCCTCAGGCTCGTAGGTTTTGAAGGGTAACATCTTACTTAACGAGTTTTATATATTTGGGATCAACGTAAAATGCTAATTCTTTTAATGTAATTATTGTTATCAGACGTTCATTTTTAAAATTTCGGTTGTTGTTGGCCTGAGTTTCTCCTTGCAGTTCGTTTCCACAACTGTTGGATCACCTAGTTTAGAAGTTAGTTACCAATAATTGTTATAAAAATCTCTTTTTAGAGTTTCTGTTTACTATTTCGCCGAGTCGCTCCTTACTTACGGTTCGTTACCAAGAACTGTTTAATAATTGTACTTTGTAAATATATATTTGATAAATCTCAAATTACCCATTACCATTTTACTAGGCTTAGGCCTTAGGTCATATTTGAGAGAGTCAATTTTTTTAAACGAATTGAAACTTAACAATACCGATACTTTTAATATACAACATATTTGTAATACTACTACTACTACTACTGACAACTCACCACAGCACTAAGCCACCTGAGGCTAACACAGCTAGGCACGCTCCTCCTCCACCCCAATCTATTCAAAGCCTCCCTTTTTACACCCGCCCACGAAGTTCCCATTTCCTTTAAATCTTTCTTTATGACGTCCTCCCACCCCAGACGGGGACGATCTGCTTTCCATTTAGCCCTAGACGTTTGGCCAAAAAGAACAATCTTCGGCAATCTGTCATCCTTCATCCGCACAACGTGCCCTAGCCACCTCAACCTTTCTTTCATTATAGCCCTAGAGAGCGGTATTGAACCACATTTTTCGTATAGCCTATTGTTTGAAATACGGTCAGTTAGCCGGGTACCCAGAACAATCCTTAAGCAATTTCTCTGGAAAACATCTAGCAAATCTTCATCCGCTTTTCGGAGCACCCATGCTTCGAAGCCATATTTGGCCACTGTCATCACTGTAGCATCTAATATTCTGTAGCTTCTAAAAATCTTGGTTTGCAGACTTTTTTTTAACCGTGAAAAACCACCCTGAGCCTTGGCTATTCTACTTTTAACATCTTCACTGCTCCCACCATCTTTACTAATAATACTACCATGTTTAGTGACGCTGCCCACCTGATCAATCTTTTCATTACCCAATGTCACCTTTTCATCTTCACTTATTCCTAGCCTTAGTGACTTAGTCTTCCTAACATTAACTTTCAAACCAATTCTAGCACCCTGAACTCGCAAAACCTCTAAAACTTCATTCATTTTGCTCACACTATCATCTAGGATGCTTAAATCATCAGTAAAATCAAAATCCAAGGTAGAACACAACCCTGCTTAACTCCTGATTTAATACAAAACCAGCTGCAAACCTCATTTTCTACCTTAACCGCAGCAGTGTTATTCTCGTACATAGAACAAATCACTTTAATGTATTTGTCTGGTATACCATACAAGGATAAAACCTTTACTAAAGCTCTTCTATCAACAGAATCGAACGCTTGCTCATAATCTATAAAACTGAGGACCAAAGGTGTTTGAAAACTCAGGCACTTCTCAATTATTAGCCTAAGAGTGAAAATTTGGTCGACACATCCTCTACCTTTTCTAAATCGCACTGTTCTTCTCTTAAAACTTTGTCTATGGCATCTCTCAGTCTAAAAAGTATCATATTACTAAGTAATTTACTACCTACAGAGACCAGACTAATGCCCCGATAATTACCACACTCACTTTTATCACCTGTCTTATAATGTGGATTAATAAAGGTTTCCCTAAAATCGTTAGGTGCTTCCCCTTTTTTCAAAAATCATATTCATAATCTTCAGTAACTTATTTCTAACTTCGGAACCACCACATTTAAGAAATTCATTTACCACCCTATCAGCACCTGGATCCTTATTATTTTTTAATCCTTTTAGTACTGTTGCTAATTCCTCCTCACAAAACAAATCTCCCTTCACATCCAAGGTATCACAAACTCTTTCATTTTCCTCTATATCTTTTCCTGCAACTCTATCTTGGTTAAGCAAATTCTCAAAATGTTCGGCCCATTTCTCTTTAGTTTTTTCCTTATCGCTAATTGCGGCCCCATTCCTATCTTTAGCTGGGCCAAGTCCAGATTGACTACTCCCTCTTAATTTGTTAACATGCCAGTACAATATTTTACTATTATGCCGTCTAGCTGCATCTTCCAGATCCTCGGCAATTTTATCCATGGCCTCCACTTCACATCTCCTTAGTTCATATTTTAATGCTTTCTCCACTTTCTTTACATTCCTTTTGTTTTCAAATGATCTATGACTCAGATAATTCTTGTGAAAGTCCTTTCTCCTTTCTCCTAAACATAAAGCTTTTTCACTAATATTCCTAGCTGCAGTTCTATCTTTCTTCCCTAATACACTTTCAGCAACTTCACAAATTATTTTTCTAAAATTATTCCAACCATTTTCCACATTATCAAGTTTTAAACTCTGAATTGTAGTATTCAACTGTTCCTGGAAACTTTCCCTCGTATTCTCATCCTGGAGTCTACCAACATCATAACTTCCCGGGAGGTAGTTACTCTTCCGATATTTCAGCTTTAAATTAACCCTTGACACTACTAGATGGTGATCTTTACTCTTAACATCAATAACGGCACTCCTATATAACCTAGTATCTTCTATTGATCCTGCCAGTCTTCGGTTTACTATAACAAAATCAATAAGGTTTGCTGTCTTACCATCACGTGAATACCATATTAATTTATGAGCCATTTTATGACCAAACACCGCATTGGTTAGAACTAGATTGTTATACCTACAAAATTGCAAAAGTCTGTATCCATTACTGTTTTCTTTTCCTACACCAAATTTACCTAGGCTAGGATATCATCTATCCCTATTTCTACCGAACTGGGCGTTAAAATCTCCCAGTAATAACATCATATTTCTACCTGGGACCCTGTCTCTTTGCTCCTGTAACTGTAAGTAAAATTCAACTGAGTCACTAATATCTCCATCAATCTGTTCTACAGGGGCGTATACTGCTATAACTGATACCCTGAACTTTTTAGTCATAAAATGAGCAATTAGTATTCTATTATTAATACCATCCCAGCCTAAACAAGACTTAGCAGCTTCCTTATTCATCATGAGCCCTACTCCCTGTCTATGCACCCCATCCTTCCTGCCTGAGTGAACAAATTCTATATCACCTAATTTCATCCTTTCTACCCCTGGGATATGAGTTTCTGAAACTCCTAATAAATCCAGTTGAAATCGTCTGAATTCATCAGTCAAAATGTCGATACGATAGCAATTTTTTAACGTCGTAACATTCTAAGTTCCAATTTTCATGGTCTTTAAATCATTGAAATTATTTTCGCCTCAGGAAAAGCAATGATCCTGGATACCAGTGCAGGACGGGGATCACATATCTTCTCAAGTATACACCGAAGTGCTTAAGCCAGCTTAGAACCGGACAGCAAGAAGTCCCTGGGACCTCTATGAATGGAGGCTTTGTGCAATCCTGAGCCCATCTTGGTCACAACTTGGTTTTCAGCCCTTGACGATGCTCTGCTATCAACAAGAGTCGAAATCCTGCACAGACAATTTCAAGCCTATTACCTCCGACTCATTATATGTTCATGCTTACAAATATTATGCTACTACGGGGAGGCAGCCCATAATAGATAAATTAGCTAGGAAGAGGTTTTTCAGCCCGAAGACGCCCGTCAATACATACCAAGCCCAGAAGAATTGTCCATCAGTCAGAATCCCGTGCGAATGCTGTGTCGTTTACTAGGCTATAATTTCCTCGAGGGGCGCCACTCCTCAAGTGGGAATAGACTTGACTGCATGGTCCCCAGTCTTGCAGGCTCCCCGAAAAGGTCGAGACAGCCCTTTGCAGAGGCCGTTGTCCATATATGTGGATCTTACGCCCTGCCGCAGTTGTCCTCCAATAGAGGATCCTCCCGCGATGGTGTTCTGCATCACCATGCAATTAAACCCATTACTGGGAGAAGTTTTGTAACTCATGGGACTTGTGGACAAACCAGGGGGCCCTTTTGATTGTACATTTGAGGAGTCTTCTTCCTCCTTCGCCTGTATTTATGACCCCAGGCGAGGGTGCCCCAGTTTCTATTATGGACCCCCAGGAACATGGTGCCCCCTTTGTCCGTGCCTCCTATGAAGGTATCCTACATATCTGAAGGGCGTTCCCCTATCGCCACCTGGGGACACGCTGAATGGCCTAGGGGAGGCCAGGAACATAAAAATGAAATTAATTAAAAATATTATGTTTCCTTTTAACATGTAAAAGTATAAGTCTTCTGTATGACTTTTTAAACATCAAATTATTATAGAGAAATTACGAACAAAGTTATACAGAAGACTTTTTGATTTTCTTAATTAATATACCTCGGTATTAGCTTGTAAAACTAATGTCTAGCCAAATTTATTGATTTACTTCAACATTAGTTTGTAAAACTAATGTAAAAACTAATATAAAACTAATGTCTAGTCTGTTTTATTGATTTACTTCAATATTAGCTTGTAAAACTAATGTAAAACTAATATCTAGCCTAATTTATTGATTTACTTCATATTAGCTTTTAAAACTAACGTCTAGCCTAGTTTATTCATTAGTATTTATTATTATTGATTAGTATAATTTATTGATTAGTATTTATTGATTATTATTTATTCATAAATACATAGATTAGTATTCTTTAATGGCTGATTATTACAACCCAAGTCCAATGTTTTTTTTTTTTTTTTTTTTTTTTTTTTTTTTTTTTTTTTTTTTTTTTTTTTTTTTTTTTTTTAAAAAAGAAAAACATTCTTACTCTTTTTCTTTCAGTCTTTTGAAAATTTTTTGCTAATAGCTTTCTATTTTCATGATATTGTAAGACCTGGTGTTTCTAAAACCTATCCAGTTTATTTGGAAATTATTTAAAGCATCCAACTAATGATTGTAAAAATTAAAGGGCTCCCAAGGCAATGGATATCTATCAGTTATCTCATCCCTACATTTTAATAGGAGATATTCTTATTCAATCACAAACTTTATGCACATTTTAAATTAATAAAAAACAAACACAAATCAGTTTCTATGTGGTTATAAACATTTTTTTATTTATTTATTTATTTAACCCTCTACTTAAGTTGTGACATGTACAATAAGCCTGACATGTGCCCTATGAAATACTGAGTTTAGGGGGCAAGGCTTTTCGTTTATTTTTGTTTTATAATAAAGATACAAAAAAGGTATCTTCCAAAGTCTAGATGGGGAGGAGATAATTTTTTTGAAGGCAAATACTGAAAAAAAATCTAAGAGTGATTTCATTTTTTTCGAATTTTTTCAAAGCAAATACAAAACAAAGGTATTTTTTGAGATCTAAGGGAAGAGGCATAATTGCCCTCCCAATTGGCCCCCTTATTAATGAAACTGCACTTTTTAAGCATACATAATGCCTTGCTACTCAAAGAGCATAACTTACAAACACTAAAATATGTTTCAGTGTCCCAAATTACACAAAACAATAATAGATGGAATACTACAAAATTCTACACACATTTTACCACTATTCGGCATGCAACATGTGCTGTATAAAGCTAAATAACTATTACACACTTGCCAAAGTGAAATAGTTATTACTTACAAACAATAAAATATGTTTCAGTGTCCAAAATTACTTTAAAAGAAATAACACTCTTCTTTCGTTATTTGGCATTAAGATGGTATGAGGTGGCACTAGACTCAGCAGTGAGCGGCTAAGTGTGCTGGGGCCACAAACAACAAATAACATTCGGAGAAGTATCTTTATCAAGTGAATTTACCAATCGCAATCTAAACGAATAGTATTACAGTATTGATAGTGTCGTAAAGGGTGGCAAAATCTACGCTTGCACCATCCCCCCCCGTCCTCCTGATAAAAAAACCTAGATCCGGCATTGCTAATAAAATGAATAATTTTTTTTGTCAAGTCACGTTTAATATTAGTTACAAGAATATGTGCCAAAAGGATTTCAGTTTCCAAGTCTTAAGGATCAATTCCTTATAAACAAGATAAATTGAAGATTGATCAATATTCAGCTAAATGATCCATCACAGGAAATCTGGAAATATTAAAATGTCACAGCATTAATGGAATCCAGCCTATTTGTTCATACTATCAACATCAGTCTCCTAGAAATTCCAGCGAGGCAAATCAGAGAATCATAGAATTCTTTAGAGTAGATTTCCAGAAAGCGATTATCACCTAACATGAAATTAAGAAAATAACAGCCAAGATTACTGTGCAACTCCTTACAATTTTGTCTTCAAATTTTGACTCCGTCTATTTACTATCAAACAGTTCATGGTAACGAACGGTAAGTAAGGAGCGACCCGGCTAATAGTATCCGAAACTCTAAAAAGTGATTTTGATAACAATTATTGGTAACCAACTGCTGAACTAAGTGATCCAACAGTTGTGGAAACGAACTGCAAGGAGCAACTCAGGCCAGCAACAACCGAAATTCTAAAAATGAAATTTTGATAACAATTATTACATTCAGAGAATTAGCGTTTTATGCTGATTCCAAATATATAAAACTCGTTAAGTAAGATGTTACCCTTCAAAACCTACGAGCCTGAGTAAATTTCGTAACTTTAAAAGGGGAAAAATACCCCCAAACAGTCAAGGGTCTAAATGGCAATTACACCTTAAGATTCAACATATTAGAAAACGCTACTATAGCGGTTTCAGACCCTTATCTTAAAAATAAAGTTTGTTTTTGCCAAAAGAAAATCATGGATTCGTGTTTTATTGTTTTTATTGTTTTTTTCTTCCCAGGGGACCTTTTTGATCAAATGGCTCTAGGAGATCAAGAGAGGTCCATTTAAAATGGAAATTAAAAGTTCTCGTTCCCTTCTTAAATGACTAAAAAGAACGAATGAAACTAGCCCCCTCCCACGCCCCTTTTCCCCAAAAAGGCATATCAATAGATACATCAAAAGAATTAAATTTTTATGCTGATTTCAAGTATATAAGTTTCATCAAATTTAGTCTTACCTATCAAAAGTTACGCGCCTGAAAAAATTTGCCTTATTTTTGAAATTAGGCGAAAACAACCCCTAAAAGTCATAGAACCTTCACAACATCAAATTCAGTGTATCAGAAAACTCTACTGGAGAGGTCTCAACCTCCTATCTGCAAAAATGTCGAATTTTGTATTTTTTGCCAGAAGAAAGCTCACGGATGCGTGTTTATTTGTTTGTTGTTTTTTTTTGTTTGATTTTTTCCCCAGGGGTGATCGTATCGACCCAGCGGTCCTAGAATATCGTGGGAAGGCTCATTCGAACGGAAATTAAAAGTTCTAGTGTTCTATTTAAGTGACTAAAAAATGGAGGGCAACTAGGCCCCCTCTTACGCTCATTTATTTCCCAATGTCACTCGATCAAAATTTTCAGATAGCCATTTTGTTCAAAATGGTCGGAAAACATAATAAATATGTCTTTGAGGATGACTTAATCCCACACAGTCCCCGGGGGAAGGGCTGCAAGTTATGAATTTTGCCCAATGTTTACATATAGTTTTGGTTATTGGGAAGGAAACAGACGTTTTCAGAGTAGATTTTTTCTGTTAGTGGGGGTGGGTGGGTGGGTTCCCCCTTTTCAAGAAAAAAGGGGGAAACACCCCCTAAAAGTTATAGAAACTTAATGAAAATCACACCATCAGATTCAGCGTATCAGAGAACTTTGAGGGCAGAAGGTGGCATGACAAATACAACTCTCAGATAATAAAGAACTTAATTTTTACACACCAAATGAAACAAAATTTAAACGGTAAGAATTCCTGGAAAAAAGATCGGTACTTTCCCATTATGTCAACCTTTCTAAAAAGTCAAGTATGGTTAATGCTAATGAAATAAAATAAAATAGGATGAATATATAATAGTTTAGAAACAAATTTGGGCCATATATTTGCACATTAGGAGGGGTGGGGCTGGGGGTTAGAGCATAAAATATATTAAAAACGTAACCTAACCTAGGTACCTTTCCCCTCCCCTAAACCCCAAATAAACACAGTTTAATATCGTATAGGTAAATTTTTACCAAATCATATTATTGACTTACGAATAAAGTAAATATACCACTCGATGCCTTTTTTTATGCTCTTTCAAAATATAATGATCATTTTTGTCGGAAATGAATTTTACCCCCACCCCTATATACCAATTCAGGGTATATATTTGTACATTAGGGGGAGTGGGGGTAAATTTTGAACTTACCTCCCATTTACATCAGAAATAAAATTCAGAAAGTCGTCAGAAAGTCAATAATATGATTTGGTAAAAATTTACCATCGTATACGCAATGAAAACCACGCTATCATTGCCTACTCTATAGCAGTTAATACGTCAAAAGCGGGTTTTATCATTTCCTACTCTATAGCGGTTAACCCGAAAGGCCCACACAATGGGAAAGTACCAAAAGATCAATTCCTTCAATATATCATGCGTTCACTCATTAGGTATTAAACATTAATACAGTAACCAGTATGTCCGAAACCAAAGTAGCAAAAAAAAAAATTAAACTTACGATTCAGCTTTCAAAAGAATTCTCCTCTAGATGTTCAATTTCAGAACCCAAAATCTAACTGAAAAATCCAACTTCAAATAAAATTCTTCAATAGTTATGACCGCGACCACGAATGATCTAGAATCGTATAGTATTAGGATAGGAATACTACATACGAATCGAAATGGTTTAGTCTCATTTCAGAAAGAGAATACTTTTGTCAACATAAGTAGAAAGGACCCTAAAGGTCCCACCCCTCACCCCTGCTGCCATCTACAATTTAGTTTAATGTCGACGGGAGTCCATATATGGGCATAGAGTCCCTAGGGAGAACACGTGGTTAATCAAAGTGGGTCAATGACCTAAATTTTCCCAGGTCGATTTATTTGTTGTTGTTGATGTTTTGGCCAAGTGCACCCTCGGGGTGAATGTTAAGTTCCAGGAATAGGAAACAGGATCACGTGTTTCCTTCTCAGCCAATCAGAGACTCGGATACATCCCCCTTCTCAGCCAATCAGAGGCTCGCTTACATATGATTTTCCCTATTACATAACAATTCGCCCTTGAGATTTCGTATATAATGGACATGCATTGTGATTAAATTATCAGAAACTATTGTGACACAATCGAAAGAACAAGAATGGATATTATTGATGAGCTTGATGCATTGGCAACCTCAATTTACCATGTAAGTTCCGTTTTAGTACATTTTCATTTTTTATTTTCAAAATAAAATTATTTTCATTGATCACCCTCCAGTATATTTAGGTAAGTCCCCCCTCCCACTCTAATACCACCATGTTATCTTTATACTCGATAGAAAACATAAAATATATTCTTTTTACTACATAAACCCCCCCCCCTCAAAACCCTCCACTGTTCTTACAACGATAATTCTCGCAATAGAAATACTTCTCTTTTCGATAAAATTCTTGCTTTTCTGTATTGTGATTTAAAGTATCCACTGACTTCTGTCAATTCTTAAGGCATTATGCCGCTCTCTTTGACATAAGGCTCCGTGCAAGATTATAGATAGTTTTTTTCACCCTTTTCCTGTTTTGTTTACATTAGCTGGTTTTAGGCAATCTAGGTTTTCAATGCTTTTTACGTAATTCTGTGTTTGTCTGAAAATAGCGGAGAACTAATTTTGTCTGCAAAATTAGCGAGATATTTAGGACATTGGAATTCTATATTCTATGTAAGAGCGAAACATGTTATTCTCGAAAAATAATTGCTAACAATATTTTTATGACATTGCTGACAAGAGGGGTGGAGGGGGATTGTTTTTCTCCATCAAATTAAAACGGTTTTTCAGACAATGGCAATAATTAAGCGCAGGCCTATGCAATCTCTATTTGAAGAAGTGAAACGAGTTATTTTCAAATTAAGGTCTAACAATATATTTAGGACATTGGTGAAAGAGGGGAGGGGGCCATGCCTCAATTCTATCGCCATTATTGTAAAATGAAAAACAAAACTGTTTCTTCGCGTTAGGGCTGTAAGAGGACCGAGGGTTTCTAAGAAAAAAAAGATAGCTTTATTATGTATACATTTACATCCAAGATTGTAATTTAGGCCTATAAGCTGCTGGGCTAACAATCTTTTTTCTATTTTAAAGACCTATAGACGGGAAATATTTAAAAAAAATTTCTCAGCAAGGTAAAAATAGGGGCATTTCTTGCAAATTTTACCTTTTGCTTTGCTTTTAGCGTAGGGGGCTTTCTTAGTGATAAATGCGTTCTAGACAAAATTATGGTTAGTGTGGGTGGGGATACTAATTTTCCTTCTTTAAAAAAGGGGGAAATTATTTTGATACTAATTTTTTTCTCTTCTTTTTTAAGGCCAATTATGAAGAATGTATACCCCCTCCATCTAAGAAAGCGAGAGAGGACGAGGCAGCCCCCGTACAACGGAGGGAGATGGCTGGAGCATCCAAAACCGTATCCTCTGCGCAACCTTCGAGGCCTATGGTCATAAGACATGGTGGTCCCACTCAAACCGCAAACCAATCTACCCAAGCCCGTGATATCGCTGGTCCATCCACTAGCAGGAAATTCAAAAGTGAAAGGGCAGCTTCCTACATGATGGTGAGTCCCGCTCCAGGTAAAGTTGCTGCCCCACCAACACAAGGTCCGCCGATGGTGCAGCATGCTTCACCTGGGCCTTCGGAAATTCAAATACACCCGGAATTAGCGAATATGAGCATTTTTTCCTACCTATATTATAGAAATATCTAAAAACAAAACTATTTTTCAACCTAATATAAACTTGTCTCAGAGATATTAAATATTAACCCATCGTCCCCAACCATTGTTTTAAATTTCTCTGCTCCCCCCTCCCTCAGAGATATCTAAATATAATGTAATTTTTTTGCTTGCTTGTCAAAAGAAACCGCTCTTTTTCTAATCTTTGCTATTTTCTCTGTCCCCACTGTTGCTATCTCTTCGATATCTCATAATAATATTTTTAGATAATTTCTAGTTTACTGCTATCTCATCATTTGAAACTCAAAATGTTATTTTTCACAATTGAATATTATAGTTTTAAGAGAAGGACAGAGATTATCCCATTTATCTATTGCACATATGGATTCTAATTTGTGTAATATTTTTGACAGCTTTCAACCTTACAACTTGCCAAGATTTTAGGGGAAACATTAAATATAAGTTAACGGTTTCCCATTTAATTGTATTTTCCTGATGAACAGTCTTGGAACAGAACATACGCGGCTTACAATAATTAATCTAATGAGTTCACAACCTGTAGGGAATTAGAGAGAGAAACGACTTATGGTCTAACAATATATTTTTTTTGGACATTATGTAAACGGCTGGGAGCCGCGGTGGCGGTCGGGAAGCGCCGGTGGCGGTCGGGAAGTGCCGGTGGGGTCGGGAAGCGCTGTGGGGAAGCGCCGCGGGCCGGGGAAGCGCTGCGGGAAAGCACCGCGATGGCCGGCTCGGAGGGGGGAGCATTAAATATTGGAAATTTAGGGGAGTTGTTTGAACAAAATCAAATTGCCTTCTATGTAAAGCGTTTTAGATTGTAAATATCTTATACTAAGTTGGAAATTGGAACTTTCAGAATATCGATAGAGTAGGGAACAGTGAATTAACCAAATGCTACTATGTGCATACTGCTACTACTACTAAGCGCATTTTAAATAATACGTAAATAGTAATCCAAATTTTAAACAGTAGGAGTGATTTGAACACTTTGAAAATAAGCTATTTTTCATTTATAGGTTGCATTGGTCCCATGCTCGTCGTCATCATCATCATCATCATCCTCATCAGTTGGTGAAGGAGAGGAGGCCATTCAGGACATTGAAATACCGGCGTTCAACGAATGGCATGGTATTATTAATTCTATTGAAATACCATCTAATATTGATGAGCTTTTGACGGATTTTTTAAATGTTTATTATAGCACAGTTGGGGAGGGGGACTTGAGTCAAAACACCTTGCAGCTTTTGGGCGATTTTACAAATGAATTAACTGGGAACCCTCCCCCCACTGATTACATGAACATAGTTCAAACAAATGAAATTGTTTCCCATAGCCCTATTGTTGAACAATGTGGAGGGGGAGGGAGTGTTGATGATATACAAGAGGGGGAGGGGGTAATGTCCATTTTACAACATTTCCCGAATTTCAGCTGTCCAACACAATTTTCAATGCAATAGTTGTCTACACTGCGACTTTTGGGGATCCATTTAATTCACTTATGGGGGGAAATTTTGTGTTTGACCCCGTAGAAATTGTGCATGACTATGTAGATAAAATTCGTGCACTGCTGGAGAACCAAATTCAATTATGGGGAGGGGGGAGGGATTCAATTAAGGTTTCAATTGTTTTAAAGGTGTTTTTTTTTAATGAGGGGAAAAGTGAAGTTTACCATCACTATATACACTCCGAGATGCGCGTGATTTATCCGAATTTAGAAAATTTTGAGGTTGTTTTTTGCGAGTGGGTAGGTCAAATTATTGCGCATCTTGAGAACTTTAATGAAAATGGGAGCGGCTCTGTAGTTCTTTATGTTGAAAATTTAAGTGTGAATATTTGTAAATTTAAGAAAGATTTTATTTTAAGAGGGGGGAGGAAGGTGGGGGATATGAAAGGGATACAGTTTTAAATTATAATCCAGATTTAGTATGTTGTCGTGGTGTCCAGAAGATCTGTTTTGAAACAGGTCAAAAATGTTTCAAGTACGCTTTCCTCATATCAGCATTTCAGCCTCTAGCAGATGACGCTACCAAGACGAATTTAGATGATTGGGCTGTACATGGGAAGGAAGGGTCCAATTTCCCCATTGTAGATTTCACTTGTTTAGAAGGAAAATACCCAGTAACGCTAAGATCTATTGATATTTTTGAAAGGCCTAATGCCCATTTAAATATCGGCGTTACTGTGGTTCAGTATGAAACTGAATTTGAAGATGGGGTTCATTCTAAAAAGAAGGGGATGGTTTTCCCTGTAAGAGGCCCGTCAATTGAATTAGTCAAATACTGGGTTTGGTTGTTGTATACACCACCATCTAGTGACCTTGCCAATTCAATTGGCCATTTTAACCCGATCACAGACATCAGTAGAGTTCTGGGGGAGGGTAAGAATAGGGGGACACGTTTCTACTGTCCGACATGCCTCTCTAGATTTTGGACTGAATTAAAGTTGCAAAATCACATGAGGAATTGTAGACGGCATGGCTACCAGACAGTGGAAACGGTTTCAGGGGATAGGGCCATTTTACGCTTCAAAAATTTTCAAAACACCCTCCTTCAGTGAAACAAAATATCTATGGATTGTGAAGCTAAGCTGGTGGAGGGGAACGATCCTCGATTTCCAAACCGAATCAAAGAACATCAAGCTATTGCAGTGTCCTATGCCCATGCCCAAAGAGACAATTCTAACACCATGCGGCTGTTAGAAATAGTAGAAACATTGGATGAGGGGGAGTGCATGGTGAAGGCACTGACTAAACTAATTGGCACAGCTAATGGTGCTATTTCTCGTTTGAGAAATACACATTATCCTATGGTGCTGTCTGCAGAGGATCGTCTCGCGATTAAAAATCAAAAAATATGTTGGGTTTCTAAGGGGGAGTTTTAAGAGGGGGATAAGGGGACTAAAGGGAAAAGAGGGGGGAGGGGGAAAGTCAGGGATCATAATCACTTGTGGCAGGAAATATCCTCTGGGTGTAGTATTTTTAGAGGGGTTGCGCATCAATCGTGTAACTTAAATGTTAGCCAGCAATTTTTTATCCCTGTTTTTATCCACAACTCAAATTACGATTTAAAATTTATTTTACCAGCACTGGCACGTATGCACAGGGAGGGAGGGGGAGTAGACTGTCCATGGGTAAATAATTCATTTACCTATAACATTATTCCCAAATCGGCCGAGAAGTTGTTGCTTCTCGAGCTGAAATGGCAGGTAGTAAATAATGGGCATACGTGTTGGAATAAAATCAGGTTTTTAGATTCTTTTAGTTTTTTTTCCCAAGGCATTGAGTCAATTGATTCAAGTGCAGAAAAGCGACAACTTTGATAGCTTTCCCTTGCTTAAACAGCACTTTCCAGACAGTGAAATGTATGACCTATTGACCTGCAAAGGTGTATACGCATACGACTATTACTGTTCTGGCGCTCGCTTAAGTGAGGTGAAACTACCTCTAATTGAAGCTTTTTACAATTCACTGACCATTAGTGAATGCACAGCCGAGGAATATGAGTTTGCCAAGAAGGTATGGTCTAAGGGGAATTGTAAAAATGGGTGGGATTATTGTAGACTGTACTTGTCCAATGACGTTTTAACTCTGTTGGATATAGTCTGCAAGAACACAGACCAAATCTACTCAGAGTTCGGGTTAGATATAGGCTACTATTTTTCCACTCCCCATTTGGTGATGGATTTGATTTTAAAAATTAGTAGGGAGGAAATAGACCTAATCACAGATGTAGATCAGCACCTTTTTGTAGAGCGTTCAATGAGGGGAGGGTATGGTTTTCATGGGGACCGCGTCTTTTCAACCGATCCGAGCGGACAAAACAGCACTGGTGCAAAGTCAAATGCAGTGTTCTTGGACATGAACTCATTGTACCCCTCGGCAATGTCTCACTACTCTTTGCCGTGTGGGAACTATCAATGGCTTGAGAATCCTTGTGAGTTCCCTGACATTACCACCGTCAAGGACAAAGGGCCACAAGGATGGTTCTTTGAAATTGACGGGCATATTCCTCTGGCGCTTCACGATTCAGTCAGAGATTTTGTTTTTCCCTGTATCAATCGACCTGTGAGCAGTGAGGATATGGGGATGCACTGGACCCCCTCTAAGCAAAAACTGATTGCTGATTTGGACCCTAAGGAGAATATCGTTGTTCACCATGTGCTTTTGCAATGGATGGCGAACAATGGTTTCAAGATCACCAAAATACATAGGGTCCTGCAGTTCAATCAGAAACAATATTTAAAGACGTTTATCGACACTTTTGTCGATAAACGCTCTAGGGCAAACTCCAAGGTAGAGAAGGAAATGTACAAACTCATTCTAAATTTAGCGTTTGGCAAAATGTGTGAAAGCGTACGTAACAGATCTCGCTGCGATGTCGTGACTGACCCTCTAGAGTGTGCACGAATTATTGCCGATCCCAATTTTACATCGTTTACGAGCATAGAGGCTGGCATGGTTCTTCTACACAGGAAAAAGCGAAATGTGGTACTGAACAAGAATATAGCAGGAGGTAGTTCAGTACTAGAAATTTCCAAAAAGCTCATGTTGTCGTTTTTTTACAATATGTGCAAGGTGCAATGGCCACGGGAGGGGGAGGTTCAAGTTTACTATGGGGATACAGATTCTCTGCTGTTAAAGGTAAATGGGACCGAAGATTTATTGGGTGATCTAGAAAAGGGGGAACCCATCAGCTCGCGGATGGATTTCACCAACTGGAATCCGTCCCTCTACCCCGAGTTGGTGAAACGTCAAGCCCCCAACCAACTATTAATGTTAAAATCAGATACGGGGAGTGATTTGATATCCAAGGGGGTGTTCCCGGGTCCTAAAGTTTATTGCGTTAAAACACATAATGGGGATGAAAAACAGGCGTGTAAAGGGGTGCCTACACATTTTGTAAAGAGCAATTTCAACATGAGCGTGTACAGAGACTGTGTAGAAAGTAGCCTAGTGCCGAGAGCACAAGTGCTTGCAATTCGCTCTCTACAGTATAGAAATTATACTGTAAGAGTGGAAAAAAATGAAATGTCGTGTATATCCGACAAAGTCTATGTGCTCGAGAATGGTGTAAGTGTGCTACCACATGGCCACTACCGTATTTCAGACCGAGTTGAATGCATAGAATATCGCAATCAACTTGGTCTGGATAAATTAACCTAACCAGATTAATCAACTAACCCAACCACTAACCTCCACCACCAACCCGTTCTTAAATTAACTAACCACCCAACCCGTTCATAAATTAACTAATCTCACCTTAACCACTGACCCAACTTAACCTGTAGCAGCAGCAGTGACGACAACTATTGTACTGTTTTTTCGCTCTGCGGCTCCCGGGGGGGGGGGTCCTTCCCGCGGCCAGCCCCGAGGGGTGGAGGGTCCCGTCCGCAGCCGGCCTTCGACCCTGTGGCCCCCGGGGGGTGGAGGGTCCCGCCCGTGGCTGGCCTTCGGCCCCGCGGCTCCTGGGGGGGTGGGGGGGGGGACCTCATTTAAATTCATAATGTTCAACTGTGCTAGTTCATGTTCCAAGGGTTTTTTGTTTCTTTTCAAGTTTTGTTGTTGTACAGAAAAGTGTGCTACTCTACTAATGCACATAAAGTGTTCTTGCTGGACAAAAAAAGTGTTTAAAGACAATAAGTGTTGTTCTTGCTGTTGATGGACAAAAAGTGTTTTTATTTATGTTGTACATAAAGTGTCATTTTTATCATTGTTCATATTGAATAAATAGAGTTTTCATGTTGCAAATAAGTGTCACTGTTTTTTTTTTGTTCTTGTTGAACAAGTGTTATCCTTATATTGTTCATGTTGAACAAATATAGTTTTCATGTTGCAAATAAATGACCATGAAATATTGTTTTTTTGTTGTTGTTCTTGTTAACGTAGATATATCTATGGGAAAATTATTACTACTACTACTTATTCATTGGAAACGTCTGATTTACAGTTAGTTATAGTCCGACTGTTGTCAACAGTAGCAGCAGCATGTATCAATTTAAAACACCCTTCAGATCGTTTCTGTGTGGTTCCTCAATGTCGGGGAAAACAACACTTTTAGCTAAAATAATTCAAAATTGTCAGAAAATGTTTTTGGAAAAGCCGAAAAAAAATCTACTATTGCTATAGTATTTGGCAGGAGTCCTACGATCAAATAAAAGCTATTGCCACATCCATACCAATACAATTCATACGGGGACTTGATGTTTTCAATAGTATTGAATCGAACTCGTGGCTGATTATTGATGATTTGGCTGAATCCATTGAACAGTTCTCACAGGAAATGCTACAACTGTTCACCGTTCGCTCCCATCATGAACAGATTTCCATAGCCCTAGTTCTACACAATCTGTTTCATCAGAGCAAATGTATGCGAACCCTTGCTTTGAATTGCACCATCTATATTATCTATCGAGTTGTTCGTGATTCTACCTCGCTAATAACTCTCAATAAACAGATATACCCCGGCGCCCCTAAATTTCTGTTATCAGCGTACACTCAGGCGACTAATAAACCCTACGGTTACATTTTGCTGGATCTTAATCAGAGCACACCCGAGGATCTACGTGTAGTCACCGACATTTTTGACAATGAAATTACAGTATATCTTCCGGTGAACAGTAGAAAAAGCTATTAGTTGACGTTATGACGCTGAAGAAACTACACGAACAACGGCATTTATTTTCCGTTTTAAGCACTTCAAAACCCTTGCTTAGGAAGACCATACTCAAACATGGTGTTGACAACGATTTCATTAATCTAATATCTGAACTTTGTTTAAATTTAACTGAGGACAATGTTCAACTGCCAGAAGGTGTTAGACAACAGACAAAGCAACATCGTTCCACTGTACGCGCCTTGGCTTGTAAAAACAAGGGAAAAAATTTTAAAAGAAAACGTCTCCTTCAAGCGGGCGGTAGCTTTTTCACACTTTTGCTGCCAATAATTGCAGGACTTGTAAACAGTTTTCTCTAGAGAGGGAATGGCAAAACCCTATAAATTGACACCATTTGAACTTGTCCTCTCGCCCGTCGAACATTTTGAGGACAATCTAAGCAAATTCATTAATGATGAGAATATTGCCGATGACAAAAACTGCTTTTACTTCAAGATAGATTGCGACGTGTGGACAAACATAAACCTTATCGTGAGAGACCCGCCGCCGCTGTCACCGATCCCTCTAAACAGGAAACATCTCCTCAAGATTCTGCAGCAGTGCAAACAAAGGAGAAGGAATTGAATTCGATTGTATCGAAAATTGGAAACCTATTGCCACTGACCTATCGAGAACAGAGTTTAAAGAGTATTATCATATCTCATGTTGAAAACTGGTGGTGATCAAGTTCAAGTCGACAGCACAGGGAAACGAATTATAATTCAGGGAAAAAGTTATAATCTAGTTGATTTAATTTGTGATATGGTGACGAATTGTAAAGGACTGTTATCATTTGACAATAATCTATACACCTTTCTAAGTGTATCAAACTTCCCCAAAAGTCTTATTGGCAATGAGCAAATTCTAAAGAAACTAAGAGAATATAGTCCTCCAACAACCACCAACACCATTTAAAAAAGAAGAAGAAGATTCAATATTTGAAAATGCTAGCAGCAGCAATGATTTTACAACACCTGTGGCTGCTAGTCAAAAGCGAAGACGAATTGATTCACCCTCCAGTTTGCAAAAGGGGAGTGGACATTACACTACATGTTTGCGTTCAAAATGGATGAAGTTCTGAAAGGTGTCTATGAAAATATTGGCGAAGCGGGAAGTTTAAGTTCCCCCAAAACGCTTTCTAAAGTTGTCTCCGGCAGCACATTAAAAAAGCAAAAGAATATCTAGAGAATGAACCGAGTTAAACACTGCACCGGAATCACAGGCTTCGTGGCAAACAATATCGACAAACTAAAGCCTTTTCCCCTCTGCATATAATGCAAACGGATCTTTTAACTTTAGACGCAGTTCAACGGCGTCACAATGCACCCTACAAATATATTCTGGTGGCAATCAGTGTCTTTAGTCGCTATGCCTATGCCATTCCATTACAGTCAAAGAGAGGTGTTGAAGTTGCTCAGGCCATTGAACGTATTCTTGAACAGGATTCGTATAGAAAAATGCAATCGGATCGTGGCAGTGAATTTGTTAATCCCCATGTGCAAAAGGTTCTATTGAAATATGATACAACACTTTATCATAGTCACAGCCCGATAAAGGCTGCATTGGCTGAACGATTAATAAGAAAGATTCGTCTATTAATTTCAAGATATTGTACACTGAAAAATACACCGGCTTTTATTCAGATTTAGATAAAATCATGCTTATATACAACCATCGACCTCATCGATCTCTGTCCAACTCAAGCCCTCGGGAAGTTCATTACAGTGAAAATACATTTGATGCTTTTCTAAAGAGATATTCCAATGGTGAAAAAGAAAAAAAAATGTGAAGAAGAAATTCAATGTTGGTGATACTGTTCGAATTAATAGAACCATCAATATTTTTGAAAAGGGGAATTATTTATGGAGCACCGAACTTTTTAAAGTGTCCAAAATCTTTACACCGAACCCACGACATATCGATTGCGAGACACCAAAGATGATGAGATTCTCGGCGGTTTTTATGAATATGAACTGCAAAAAGTTAGAAACACTAGTGAAATTCATCAAATTGAAAAGATATTAAAGAGTCGTACTCGTAGGGGCAAGAGACAGTTGCTTGTTCGCTGGCTAGGATAAAACTCAGATTTTGATTCTTGGGTCAGTGCTGAAGACATTAGCAATGCCCAATGATTTCTTTGTGACTTTCATGTCCAATGTTTCTGATCCTCTCTACAATGACTTGAATAGAACAAGTGATTTTTGGACGAAACTCTTCCCCACCATCAAATTCGATGGAAAGTATGAAGTGGCTCTTGTCGACTGTATTCTCAAAAATACCTACGATATCCAGATAAAGGATCGTAAATATGATATAAAAATTAGACCCTATGATTGCCGCCACCACCCTCAAGTGACCAAGAAAAAATTCAAAAAATCAATTGGATGGATTATCCATATATTGAATTACCCTACGAGGAACTCACCAGTATGAATGATTTATGTCGTTCTATTAATAAAAGAATTTCCGCTCGTAAAAAAGGAGCTTCTCATTTCAACTATTCAAAGGAGGAGGGCAAGATCTACATTAGTTCACCTATTGCCGATGAAAAGATTATTCTCAATGATAACCTAAAGGATGTTCTTGGCTTTAAGCTCAATATAATCAATGGTAAAAGTGCTGGAAAAACTAATTTCATTTTTGCTGACTACCCACCTGCCTTCTCCACGGACACTTGTATATTTCTCTATGCTTTATTTGTGGAAACATCTCGGGTTGGTAATTCAAATGTTCCCCTCCTACGAGTTCTTGAACGAAAAACCAATCAAGAACATATTCACCACTACAATAGAAAGCATCTTCAATATATTCCTGTAAACACTTCCTATTTGGAACTCTGTCAGTTAACACTAAGAACTGAATTGGGTGATCCCATAGCAATTTCAAAAGGTTTGGCTGTGATTACATGCCATTTTCGTCCTATCGTTCAACAACAAGATGTCTAATAGAAAAGTGGTATTCACTTGTCCTGATATTGACTGCTATGTTATTACTCTTGGCCCAAGACAACAGGGCAATGGAATGGACTATTACAAAGGTCGCTCGTCAATGTCTGGCTACGGTCTAGGCAGTTGGTTTGCTAAGCTCTTTCGCTCTGCACTACCTCTGGCTAGAAAATATCTTGTATCGGCTGCGACAGATTTTGCATCCTCTACACTATAAGATTGGGGCTCTGGCAAGGATTTTAAAAAAAGTGCTTCGGAAAATCTTAGGTCCAGTGCGCGAACCCTTGGCGAGAAATTAAAACTAAATGGAAAAGGTTTAAAATGTTCGAGAAACACTGCATCATTCATCAGTCTCCACTCAGGTCGGAAACGAAAGACATCATCCCTCTTGTCAAAGAAAAGAAGGAAAAAGCCGACACGTAGTGTAAACAGAAGAAGAAGCCTCAAGAAGAAAATTGTTAGATCGAAACTAGATTTCTTCTCTTAAGATGTCCTACCTACCGCATAAGGATTCTCAACCTTCAATCACCTCATCATTGAATCTATTCAATGCAGAAAATGTTGATGTGAGTGTCAAGCATGGATACTATGAACAAATTTATCCACAACAACCCCTCTCCGATAATATCCACTTTCAAATTTATTCCAATGAAGACTACTTTATGGACATACCTTCTACATTTATAGATTTACAAATGAAAGTCCGGAAATCCGATAATACAATGCCAATTCGGGCGGATGGAATATTCTATGAAAATTGTATATTACATAATCTATTTCGTCAAATCAGTGTCTACATCAATGGCACGCTGGTGAGCACAAGCAACAATCTCTCAAATTATACAAGCTATATGCAATTCATGTTGATGACACCCAAGTCATACAAGGAATTGAGAGGCACCTCCGATGGATATGAATATATTACTAATACTGATAGTACAGATGCACTTAAAAATGCTACAACTAGCGAATTACATCTAGTTGGAAAAATACATCATGAAATATTTAATATACCCCAATGGCTGCCGCCCAATGTTAAAGTGGATATAAAACTGACGCTTGCACCCTCCAATTTCATATTGAGAAAAGAACTTGCTGCCAATCCTGATGTAAGTCTCTCCCTCACCTCGGCAATACCTCATGTACGCAAACAACAGGTCATGAGTTCTGTTGCTTTGGCAGTGGAAAAACTGAGAGCCAATGGAAATAATATTAAACTACTTGTTCCTCATACAATCACCAATCAACGTCATATTTCCATGGGCTCACGCACCTTCACCGATTCATCCTTTATCAATGGTGAAATTCCGTCAAAACTCGCTTTGGCATTTGTAAAAAGCGCTAGTGCAATAGGATCGTGGACTGAATGCCCACATAAATTCGAGATGTTTGGACTTTCATCTCTTGTGTGCAAAGTAAACGGCATCCCACTCTACAATCTATCTTTTGATAAATCATATAGAACATTGTATGAGTTGACCATGCAAACCCTAGATCATGACTCTCAACTATTTGAAAATGGTATAACCGAAGAAATGTTTGCTAAAACACATGGTATCATTGTTCTGAATTTGTCTGGCACACAGGATATGAGTATAGTACGTACGGGGAGTGTGCGTTTAGAGTGTACATTTGCCGATCCATTGGCTGAGAGTATTGCACTAATCTCGCTAAATCAATATGAAACCTATTGGGAAATCACTCCCGAAGGCAGTGTTCTACTAGACTTGGCACCATGAACACCAGTCAAACAATCAATGTATTTAATATGGACCCCTACATTTCCCAGTACAAATCCTATTGTGTACTCTCGGACTTTCTTGGAAAAATCAAAAATATCAACAATACCTTGATTATTGTTAATAGCAGTCCATCGACTGTGCTGACGGGTCATTGGCTGTGCATCTTTCAAACAATGAAGACGATTGATTTTTTTGATCCTCTTGGTCTACCCTATACATTTTACACACCCCACATCAGCAACTATATTGAAAGCAGTGGGAAAACTATTATTCAAAATCGGAAGAGGGTACAGGATCTAACGACTAAAAGCTGTGGCTTCCATGCACTACTATATTTTGTGTTCCGATGTTGCGGCTATACTTACAAGCAGTTTCTCCACATTTATGGTGAAAATCCTCGTCTGAACGACTTTCTCGTGGAAAATATCCTCTCAGACCTATACAGTATTGATTTCAGTGCCCTATGAGTAAAGTGCTTAAAAAATGTTTGTGAATTTGTTTATTAATAAAATGCATATATATACAACAATGTTTTTAAATCTTCACTTTAGATTTTTTCTTCTTCGATGTATAGGCAACTGTCGTGAACCACTAATGCTGGTAAATCATTTGGATTCACTGTATATTGATCTTGATTTACTGCAAAGTCAGGGTCACATTTTCTACAGCACAATGTAACTTCACTCTTGTCATATCTCTTTGTATAGTCAATGATGCTATTTGTATTCATATTATGAAATTACGAGTTTCAATCTGTCTATTTGAAGCAATATCACATACAGTGTTTTCAAATGGTGAATCACATTCGGTAACTGCCAAATAAAAATCACTTGGTTTATAGTCATAATAGGCAGTGTCGTCACAACGATGACGTTGAAACCAAATTGTCTTGTTACCCCAACAGTTGAATCGTAGACCAGATTCCTCTCCCAGAATAATTTAAATACACGACGATACCAATCTCGTAGAAATAAACTAAAATCACGTTTGGGATTCTTTCCAATCATAGCGGGTAAGTATTCTCCCACTGATCACATTTATCATGGAACACAGGTGCCCTCTAGGGTGAGAGTCACAAATCTCCTCAAGACATGAATTACATCCTTTAATTTGTACTGCATAGCCTCTATGTAATTTACAAGGATTACATAATTTACACTTTTCACTATAGTCATCAATAATTGTACAATTCTCACATTGAGTCCAACTGCCAGAGTGTACATGCACAATGGACATGTATAGAACATTTTTTGGTTTCAAATGTCAACTCTCTCACAGCTAAAACGAAACTGATCGTCCTCGCTCGATAAATTCAGTGAGGGGAATGGGGAGAGGAGTAGCTCTGTGACGTTACCTCTTTCGAATGGTGGAGCCATCTACATTGAATCCATTGGCAATGTTTTCAAAAGTATATCGACGATATTATTCTGCTTTGTTCCAATTAATATATCAATAAATTGGCTATAAGCATTTGAATCACATTTTAAAAGTTTCATACAATAGTCCAATGGGGGAGAATCAATTTTCATTATATTGTCAAGTGTTCCCTGACGAGAGAATATCCTGTGTTGAAGAGATAACTCGAGAAAATCGTCATCCAAAATCAAATGTTTTTCCATAAACACTAAATTTGATCTAATTCTCTCTTTCTCAAATTTATTCATTTTTCAATCCTTTTACTCTGACTGCTGACTCTAGACTGACCCTGATTCGTTAGCTCTAACCTAACCTAAACAGAAAAGAAAGGGAACATTTTCGATTTCGAAACAATTTTATTGAATAATTACAACAACTATAATACTAAGCATGTACAATTAGCGATACAGTTTATTGTCTTGGATATGTTTCACTAATGCACTTAAAGCACATTGAAGTCTATTCACATGTGCTATATCAATTTTAGCAGCGAAATATAATTGATTCTCCATTTTAAATTTGCTCAAGGATATCACATATCTTGCATATATTTCATCCCATTCCAGACAAAGCCGTGATCCTCTCGTGATTTCCACCGCAATGTTTGGTGCTCTTTTATTACTGCCATCAACTCCACTATCAACTTCTAAGAGGGTAAACATTCCACTCTCTATCATCAACACACAAATATATATCCAAATGAGTAAAGTCAAAACTGTTCTCACTCCTTTGAATTCTATTCACAGACTAATAGAAACTATAGCAAAAATCCTTTCCTCATATTCTCTGCAATCCTCCGCCGCTAATATGTAAGCGAGCCTCTGATTGGCTGAGAAAGGGGATGTATCCGAGTCTCTGATTGGCTGAGAAGGAAACTCGTGATCCTGTTTCCTATTCCTGGATCTTAACATTCGCCCCGAGGGTGCACTTGGCCAAAACATCAACAACAACAAATAAAGCGACCTGGGAAAATTTAGGTCATTGACCCACTTTGATTAACCACGTGTTCTCCCTAGGGACTCTACGCCCATATATGGACTCCCGTCGACATTAAACTAAATTGTAGATGGCAGCAGGGGTGAAGGGTGGGACCTTTAGGGTCCTTTATACTAACATATGAAGAACCGTCTATCATTTTTATACATACTAACACAACAGACAAAAATTAACGAGCAAGAGAGTGAGGCAGTGAAACACAGCATAGCAGGTAAAGTAATATTCACTAGGGATGGATAGTCATTAGTGATAGATCACTGGGGGTGGTAACGTGATTGGGTGATTTTCGGGGAACCATATTTTTTTTTCGGGGAGCTACAGAGATTCGGGGAAATCCCCAATAATGCGGGGATATTAGAAGCCCTGAACGCCACGCAACCTTATTCCTGTAAATTTAAACGGGAATTATAGGCCTATAAACCTAAAATGAAGATTAGAGACTAAAACTAAAAAAATTACGAACATTTCACGCGTTCTTTACCCTAAAAATTTAAGCAGAAGTCAGAATTTGCCTCCAACTTACAGGTCTCTTATTTGGGACCCCCAAAACGTATTTAAACTTTTTCAACTTTTGACGATCTTTCGGGAAGCATATGTCTAATTTTCCTGGTCTAATCAGCACTTCCAATGCTATATAATAGAAATCTCAAAACAAAAATGTAAGGCAACATAATTCAGCCAGGGGGAGCGGCCACCCCCTGCCCCCCCCCCTTATGGGCGCCCATGCAGAGAACCCTACTGTAGAGGTTTCAAGCTCCTATCTGCAAAAATGTAGAATTTTGTATTTTTTGTCACAAAAGAGATCACGGATGCGTGTTTATTTGTTTTTTTTTTGTCTTTTTTTTTCCAGGGGTGATCGCATCGACCCCGTGGTCCTAGAATATCTTGGAAGGGTTCATTCAAACGCAAAATTAAAAGTTCTAGTGCCCTTTTTAAATGACCAAAAAATTGGAGGGCAACTAGGCCCTCTCGCACGCTCATTTTTTCCTAAAGTCACCCGATCAAAATTTTGAGATAGGCATTTTGTTCAGCATGTTCGAAAATATACTAGCTATGTCTTTTGGGATATATTAATCCCCCAAAGTCCCCGGGGGGACTTTTCTGAAAGTTTTTAACTTTACCCACTGTTTACACATCATATTGGTTATTGGAAAGTATACAGACGTTATCAGGGGGTTTTTTTCTGGTAATGGAGGGGGGGGGTCGGGGGTTATGTTGGAGTATCTTTCCATGGAGGAACTTTTTATGAGGGAAGAGACATTGCTATGAAGGAGGTGCCGGATTTTCCAGCATTATTTAAAAAAACGATCAGAAACTAAATAAAAAAAGTTTTTCAATTGAAAGTAAGGAGCAACATCAAAACTTAAAACGAACAGAAATTATTACGTATATGATTGGGTTCGCCCCCATAGTCAATACCACGCTCTTTAAGCCAAATATTTGTCAGTACTTTCATAAGAGCTATTTATTCTAATTAACGGCCTTTGTGATTAAGCGGTCATTTTTAAAGAATTGGAACAAGATTCGAACTTTAGCGTAAAGAGCGAGGTATTGGCTAAGGGGCGAACCCCTAATATACGTTAAAAATATATGAACATAGAAGTTCGTTACGTATGTTAATTCGTAAGTTACGTATATTTATTACTAATAAAAACGTTCGTAAATAAAATTAAACAACTTTCGAGAAAGCTATTTAACAAAGTAAAAGTAAAATTAATATACAAATTTTGTTTTAGTTATTCATGTACGGTGAGCCAAAATCAAAACCTGCTTTAATTCAAAAACGTTCAAAAATTAAATAAAAAAAAGAAGGTTTTTTTAACTGAAAGTAAGGAGCGACATTAAAACTTAAAACGAACAGAAATTATTCCATATATGAAATAGACTGTCCCCTCCCCAGCACCTCGCTCTTTACGCTCAAGTTTTACTCTGTCTCACAACTTAATTTTTAAAAACAATAAAAACAATAAACAATAATAAATCTACTGTGGGGGGGGGGGTCGGGTGTTATATGGGAGGATCTTTCCATGAAGGAATTTTTCATGGGGAAGGGACATTGCTATGAAGGGGGCACCTGATTTCCCAAAATTATTATTAGAAAAAGATCAGAAATTGAATAAAAAAAACGAGTTTTTCAACTGATTTCAACTGATCAACTGATTGTGATTAAGGGCTCATTTTTACAGAATTGGAAAAAATTTTGAACTTTAGCTTAAAGAGCAAGGTACTGACTAGGGCGCGAACCCTCTAATATACGTATTAAAAATATATGAATATAGAAGTTCGTTACGTAAGTTAATTCTTAAGTTACGTATATTTATTACACTATTAGTTATAAAACTATTCGTAATATCCCTACTGTTATGTGGGAGAATCTTTCCAAGGAGGATGTTTTCATGGGGGAAGGGACATTGCTATGAAGGGGGCGCCGGATTTCCCAGCATTATTTAAAAACTATCAGAAATTAAATTAAAAAAAAAAAGTTTTTCCACTTAAGTAAGGAGCAATATCAAAACTCAAAACGAACAGAAATTATTACGCATATGATTGGGTTCGCCCCCCTAGTCAATACCTCGCTTTTTAAGCAAAAGATTTCTTAGTACTTTCATAAGAGCTATTTATTATAATTAACGGCCTTTGTGATTAAGCGGTCATTTTTAAAGAATTGGAAAAAAAATTGAACTTTAGCGCAAAGAGCGAGGTACTGACTAGGGCGCGAACCCTCTAATATACGTATTAAAAATATATGAATATAGAAATTCGTTACGTATGTTCGTTCGTTACGTTACTGTCCTTAGTAATTTAAAAACGAAGTTTTTATATCTAACTTTGAAAGTTGGGACTCATTAGCAAAATCAAAATTAGAGTCTTAATAAATACATTCCAAACGTTCTAGCCTTCTTTAATTTGCAAGAATATTTGGGCTGAGTGTTTCAATATGAACGATAGTAGGCTGGCATTTTCTTTCTTAATATGAAATATTTTAAACATAAAGCAACCAATTGAGCATAAAGCAACAAAATATTTGGAACGCAAAGCCCATCCACATCTGCATAGAAGTGAAAGGTGTTGTTAGCCCTCCCTTGAAACAAAATATCTTAAATCTTTCTTACTTTAAAATTTGAAAATTTTGTCATGAGGATATGTTTGCTATCTCGATTGGTGTATTTGTTCGTGGGCTATTCTCATTCTTGAACCATTTGTGTCTTGAAGCATTCTTGAACATTTAAGATATGCTTGAAATTACCAGTTACTTTGCTTTCTAAAGCAACCTCCTATGTGTTGCTTTCTAAAATGCTGTCTGTAAAGCAGCCTACTAATCTGACTAAAGTGGGACGACGGGATTGAGACAACTGTGATAATCCTCCTCATATGTTAAAAATATTTTCCTATTGAAGTATAAATGAAACTAAAAACGAACAGAAATTAAATAAAAAAATCAATGCAAACGCAGTAGGTTTTAGACTTTTACAGTGAGAGAAGGAGGTCATACCAAAACTCTTGTTTGTGGTGATTTTTGTTCGTTTCAAGCTTGATTTGCATTTTTAATTTAAGTTTCACTCGTTTTAAGATTTATTTATTAATTTACACTAATAGTAGAATGCTTATATTGAATTTGCTGACGTCCCCGTACCAAACAGGTTTTTCTGGTAGTCCTATTCTACAGGTCATTACACCTTTGCCAAGAGATTTACGCAATTTCTAGTTTAGGGTATATAGTCTTGTTTCGCTGTTATGCAATTATTTTTTGTATATATTCAGGTTTCAAATTAGGTTCTTCAACAGTTTTGAATAGTTCATTCAACTTAACACTACTGACATTTTTTCTGAACATTTACATAGAAATGGATAATTCCAAGCAACTTCTGGTGAGTAAAATTTTCTCATTATTATAATAAAAAGAAATTGTCTCGTCATTAAGTTAAGGAAGAAATTCTTTCCTTACACTGTGTAGTTACCTCTTTTAAAAAGCTTCCTTCATCATTAAATATTAAATGATCCATGTATTTCAATTTTAGTAAATATTCAAAAAGAGAGGCATGTTCGCTTTGATTTTGGTTCATTGTATATGAAAAATTAAAATAGAATTTGCATATTAGTTTCGGCAGATATGAAAGGTTGCTCCCCTCCTGAATATCTTGCTCTTTACACTAAAGTTCGAATTTCGTTCAAATTCCAAAGATTGGGCTTCCTTTTTTTCCGTGATTTTAAGTATTTCGTAATTTAGGTATATAACTTTTAAAAGCTTTGCATATAATTGTCGACTTTTTTTGTGTTTCGATACTATGGAATTGAAGATCCTATGCCCTCCTGTTAATATTTTGAATAAGTAAGAATTGAGCTAGCTAAGTATAGGGTGAGATATAGGCTAGAGGGCGAACCCTTTATATACTTAATAATTTTTTAGTTTAGGCTATGTCCAGGAGTCTTTTTCTTCCTTTTTCTGTGATTTTAAGTATTTCGTAATTTAGGTATATAAGTTTTAAAAGCTTTGCATATAAAAAAAAATATACAATTATCAACTTTTTGTGTTTTGATACTATGGAATTGAAGGCTCAATGCCCTCCGTTAATATTCTGAATGAACCCTTTATATACTTAATAATTTTTTAGTTTAGGCTATGTCCAGGAGTCTTTTTCTTCCTTTTTCTGTGATTTTAAGTATTTCGTAATTTAGGTATATAAGTTTTAAAAGCTTTGCATATAAAAAAATATATAATTATCAACTTTTTGTGTTTTGATACTATGGAATTGAAGGCTCAATGCCCTCCGTTAATATTCTGAATAAGTAAGAATTGAGCTAGCTAATTAAATTTTGTCATTTTTTTTTTTTATTTCAAATTTTGGGGGTTTAGTACCATGATATTCGTATGTACGCGAAGCTTTTATAAAAATATATGACTGGGAAGAGGGCAATGAATCAATTCTAACACAGTTTTTCTTTACTTGGTATCCGTTAAAAACGAAATTTTTGTGTTAAATAAGTAATTCTTGTATCTTTTAAAAGAGCTTTACGGAGTTTGAGAGAGACTCTGTTCCTCGATTCCGTGTGGTTAGAGGGGGGTTCTTTGTGCAGACTAACTTTCTTTCTGTAAAAAAAAGGGGGGAAATTATTTTGATACTAATTTTTTCTCTTCTTTTTAAGACAAATTATGAAGAATTTGCTGCCCCTCCAGCTGTAAAGAGAGCTATGGCTACCGCAAATAGCGAAGAATGTACCCCTCCTCCATCAAAGAAAGCGCGAGATGACGAGGCCACCCGGTCAGTGTCAGTCCCAATGCAGTCCGGTCAAAAACCGAAAAGACAGTGGGTCACAAGGATGGAGAACTCCGCTATACAAGCTAGCGACATCGATACTGCATCAATG
The DNA here is from genome assembly GCA_027921565.1 of Artemia sinica. Classification (NCBI taxonomy): domain Eukaryota; kingdom Metazoa; phylum Arthropoda; class Branchiopoda; order Anostraca; family Artemiidae; genus Artemia; species Artemia sinica. Next base: position 40,652,378 of record CM051272.1, on the reverse strand, counting down.
CAAGTTGCAAGGGCAACAGTAATCAGATTTGCTAGTTCATCGACCGGCCAGGACTCTCTATGCAACCTAGCAAGAAATTCGAGTCAGCCTCATCCGATCAAGATGGTGGGAACACTCCTCTTCACGCCATGCCAGGGACTTCTGATGTGCAGCCAGAACTTGTAAGTGTATATATTTTTTTCCTTTTTTTTCCAAAATAAGACAAAATTTTCTCAGGCGCGTAACTTTTGATGAGTAAAACTTAAAATTTGTTTCTATAATAATAATCCTATTTCATTTTCTTTCATTAACGAAATTAGCGGTATATAAAGGAATGCTTATAACGCTGAAATAGCTTACCACGCATTTCTATAAAAAAAAAACCTTACCTTGTAACTTCTAACCAAGACGCATTCTAATGCAATAATTCCAATATTCCTTTTAAAGAAAAACTAACTATTTGAAAAACAAACAATTCACTGTTTCACAGTTGACAAATCATTCTCAAACTACTATATATTTTGTACTAAGCCGTCGCGCATATCCGGTGCTATCAAATTATTCCCATCGCTACTTAATCCGCTTTGAATTTTAAGTAGGGTTTCATGTAGCAGGATGTGTATTTGCGATAAGAAGGTCTTTTTTTTAATAATCACCGATTATGTCTTTCACAATGATGCGAAGAAACATTATTTTGGGCAAACTCAATTCAAGCAATTATTTTCGTTGAAAGATGCTTTCGAGAAAGAATTTGAGGCTGTTCTATTTGAACAGTACTGTGAAGTCCGATATCCCAACTCGAAAGGGCATCGATCCTCCTACCTCGAAGGAAGCTCCCGGTTCCCAAGGGTCCTCCCCGGGAGGGGTTGGGGGGGGGGGGGTAACTTTTTAGTTAAAAAAAAATTGTTTGATAAAAAAAAGAAAAAAAGTGTGGTATAATTGTGATAAAACTTTCGTCAAAAAAAAAATTAATCCATTCATTTTCTAGTTTCAGGGGGAAGCTGTGAAAACTTCTGCCTTCCCTGGTCCAGGACTTCAAAGTATCATGGGTAATTGCCCCCTCTCACCGGATGATGTTAGTGAAGGTACGTTATTTGATATCCCCCTGGATTTTCAATTTACAGCTGAAGAAATGGACAGTCTTATGCAAATTGTTGGGCCTAATTCTTCCGGGGACATTTTTAACGACAGATTTACTATAAGTGAATTAAGTCCTGAACAAACAGGGACAGGACATGAAAATAGTGCTATGTCCCCGGAATTGCGTGAATTTATTTGTTAGAATCTGCTCTAGGTCATTTGCAAACATACAGGATAGATTTTAGCTCCCCCGAGGAAAACGCTGGCATTATTTTAAATGACCCCGTGAAAGTTCTCCATAGCTATATCGACAAAATTCGAGCAAAAATTGAGATTCAGATCCAGAATTGGGGAGGTCGGGGGGGAATTAAAGCATCGGTGAATCAAAAAGTTTACTTACAAAAGGGGACATCCGGGGACATTTTTTATTTTCATTTTTCAACAGGCAACCAGACTTTTTACCCAGGTCTAAACGAATTTGAAGACAACTTTTTCAACTGGGTGAATAAACTAATTTCAACTTTGGACACGTTTAGCGAGAGGGGAAGTGGGTCCACCATTTTACACATTGAACGCATGGATCTGAATCTCAGTAGATTAAAAAAAAAACTTTATTTTAAGGGGTGGGAGGGGTAAAGGAATAAAATGCCACCCAGATTTGTCGGCTACAGGAGGGGTTCAGGGTTTTAGATTTGACACTGGACTGCAATGCTTTAAATATGCGTTTTTAGCAGCAGCCCATAAGACATTAAAAGATGATTCAACAATGAAAAATCTCGACAAACTTGCACGTAACGGTGGAAAAAATTTCCCTAAAGGAAATTTTGATTGTTTAGAGGGAAAATATCCGGTGTCCTTGAAAGAAATAAGCATATTCGAGAAAGCAAATGAAAATCTTGGGGTGGGGGTGGTTGTTCTCCAGTATGACACTGAATTTGTAGATGGGGGAAAAAAACGAATAAAAAAGGAGTTTTGTATTCAGTGAGGACACCGTCAGTAGATAATGTTAAAAATTGGGTATGGGTTATTTACGAGCCTCCCAAAGATGTAAATTCCTATGGTCATTTTTTCCCCGTCACGGCGATAAGTCGACTCCTATCTAAAGGCAAGAACAAAGGAGAATGTTTCTATTGCCCCATGTGCCTTTCCTCATTTAGATCTGAGCGAACATTCTCAGACCACATGGAGCATTGTAAAATTCATGGAAATCAAAGAATTGAAATGCCGGCAGAAGGCAAAGACACTTTACAATTTAAAAATTTTCAAAATTCTCTTCTACAAGCTGATAAAGTGTCTTTAGATTGTGAAACAAGACTGGTTGAGGTATCGGACCTATCAAGGCCAAATATAGTCAAGGAACACAAACTAGTTGCGTGTTCCTACGCACACGCCCGTCGCGACTGCAACAATAAAATGCAATTGGAAGAGTTTTTTTACTATGGACGAGGAGGGCAGTATGGAAAAGCTATTGGTTTCTTTAATAAAAACGTCAAACAAGGCAATTTCACGATTACGTCATACCAATTATCCAATGACATTGTCGGATAAAGAGCAACTGGCGCTGGAAAAGGGGACAATTTGCTGGGTATGTAGGGGTGTTCTTGCCCCAAAAGACGCGGTTCAGGACCATGACCACCTTATTGACCCCAATTCAACGGGAAAAAGTAACTTTCGAGGGTGGGCTCACAATTCGTGTAATTTAAAAATTAAACAACAACTTTTTCTTCCGGTTTTTATACATAACTCTAACTATGATCTGAAGTATGTGCTACCAGCATTGGCGTATCTTCAAAGAAATGGAACAATAGATGATGCATGGGTGATAGACAGCTTTACGTACAGAATCATACCTAAATCATCAGAAAAGTTGCTTGTTTTGGAATTTATGTGGAAACTTGTTAAAGCCGGCGTTGAGTACACGAATAAAATTCGCTTTTTAGATTCCTACAGTTTTTTCCCCAAATCATTGAGCGAATTAATTCAGGTGCAGAAAAACGATGACGGTTGCAACGCTTTCCCCCTTCTCAAGCAACAATTTCCAAATGATTTATATGATTCGTTAACGGTCAAGGGCATATATCCTTATGACTATTATTGTTCCATGTCGAGATTCGCCGAGGAAACTATTCCTCCAATTGAATCATTTTATGACAGTCTTCACGATCGTAGTTGCACCCCCGAGGAATACAGTTTTGCTAAAAAAGTTTGGGCAGAGGGAGGGTGTAAAAATGGCTTTGACTACTGCAAGCTGTATTTGTCGAGTGACGTGTTAACCCTGTTAGACATTATGTGTAAAAATACGGATAAAATCTATGAGGAATTTAATCTTGATTTGGGTTATTATTTTTCTTCGCCTCATCTAGTGATGTACCTCATCCTGAAAATTAGTGGGGAAAAAATTGGGCTAATCACTGACATTGATCAGCATCTGTTCATAGAAAGATCAATGATGGGGGGGTTTGTTTTTCACGGGGACCGTATCTTGGAAACTGATCCAACAGGAGAAAAGACGGGGACAAAATCGGATGCAGTTTTCCTCGATATGAATTCTCTCTACCCCTCGGCCATGTCCCATTATGCACTACCCTGCGGGGACTATAAATGGCTCAATGACCCTCAAGCTACCCATTTCCCCAACATTAACAGTGTTGAGGAGAATGGGCCGGTTGGATGGTTTTTTGAAATTGATGGAGAGATATCAGTCGAGCTTCACGATTCAGTAAAGGATTTTGTTTTCCCATGCATCAATAGACCTGTGACTAAGGACTCTTTGAGCCCTCGCAATAGGCGTTTAGTCAAGGTGGACGGATTGCATTGGGCACCTTCAAAAAAAAACTTATTGCTGACCTTCTGCCGAAAAAAAAACATAGTTGTACATCATGTAGCTTTAAAATGGATGTGTAACAATGGTTTCAACGTCACAAAGGTTCACCGAGCACTCGAGTTTAGTCAAAAACCCTATTTGAAAACATTTGTTGACACTTTTGTCAGCAAACGTTCTGAAGCACAGACGAAAGCCGAAAAAGAAATTTATAAACTCATTTTGAATTCGGCTTTCGGCAAAATGTGTGAGAGTGTTCGCAATAGGAATCGTTGTGACGTTGTGACCGATCCAGAACAATGTGCTCGAATTATTGCCGATCCAAATTACACTTCCTTTACAATCATTGGCCCGGACATGGTACTTTTGAATAGGAAAAAAATGACGCATTGTCTTGAATAAAAATATTGCTGCAGGCAGTGCTATCCTGGAGATCTCTAAAAAGCTCATGTTGGAATTCTACTACAATGTGGCTAGGGTACAGTGGCCTGAAAAGGGGCAAGTAGAGGTCTGCTATGGTGACACGGATTCTCTACTGTTAAAAGTAAAAACACCAAATCTAATTGATGATTTGGCGCACGGTGAAATTATCAGTTCACGGATGGACTACACCAATTGGAGTGGTGGTCTTTACCCTGAGCTAGTAAAACGTCGGGCGCCCAATCAGCTTTTATTTTTTAAATCAGAAACAGGAAGCGACTTGATTTCCCGTGGTATGTTTGTAGGTCCGAAGGTGTACTTTATACAGACACACGACGAGGAAATCAAGAAACGTTGCAAAGGAGTAACCATGCGCTATGTGGACAAGAATTTCGACATGAACATTTATAGGAATTGTATTACTGAAAATGCAATTCCACGAGCCAAATTGTTGGCAATTCGTTCCCACAACTACAGGAACTTTACTGTAAATGTAGAAAAAATAGCCATGAGTACCATTTCCGACAAGGTCTATGTTTGTCAAGATGGTGTGACTACCCTCCCCCTTGGTCACTATTTAACTTCAGACCGGGCCGAATGTATTGCCCACAGGGAAAGTCTCGGTTTAAATAAAGTCCTGTAAATTATTTCCTAAGAACCTTTGGGGGGGGGGGCCTCGCGGCGGGGGGGGGGGGCCTCGCGGCCCGGGGGGGGGGGGGAAGGCCGCTGCCGCCAGCGCTGGGGCGCATCGCCACAATATCAAAGTTATCTTTTTGACTTAGAGCAGATTTTTTTTTGTAAATGTTTCATTCAATAAATGTGATATTTTTTTCCAGTGCTCTCTAATTTAATGCTGTATTTTTTTCTCTATAAATAAATAAAAAAAAGTGTTTTTTCTCTGTGTACCCATGTAAATGTTGTATTTTTTTATTATAAATAAATTTAAAAAAAAGTGTATTTTTTCATGTTTAATGTGCTTTTTTTCAATGTATTGTTACTTTTTTCTATGTATATAATAAAAGAAAATATGATTCTTTATTCGTCTTCTTCTTGAAGAACAGAGTAGTAGTAGTAGTAGTAGGGAAATTATTTAGTCATTAGACAATTAGGGTCTACAGTTAGTTGTCCAGGTGAACTGTTGAAGGGAACATGTATCAATTTAAAACACCATTCAGATCGTTTCTGTGTGGGCCCTCAATGTCGGGCAAAACAACACTCTTAACTAAAATAATTAAAAATTGCGATAAAATGTTTGTGGAAAAGCCGAAAAAAATCTACTATTGCTATAGTATTTGGCAGGAGTCATACAATAAAATAAAAGCAATTGCTGCTGCCATGGGATCGGTGCAGATACAGTTCATACAGGGACTTGATGTTTTCAACATTATTGAACCAAACTCTTGGCTGATCATTGACGATCTGGCTGAATCTATTGAACAATGGTCCCAGCAAATGCTGCAATTGTTCACTGTTCGCTCTCATCATGAACAGATTTCCGTTACTCTGGTTCTACACAATCTCTTTCATCAGAGCAAATGTATGCGAACACTTGCTTTGAACTGTACCTACTATATCATCTACAGAGTTGTTCGTGATTCTAGCTCGCTAATAACCCTCAATAAACAAATCTATCCAGGTGCCCCTAAATTTCTGCTCTCAGCATACAATCAGGCAACTAATAAACCCCACGGTTATATCCTATTGGATCTTAATCAAAATACACCCGAGGATCTGCGTGTAGTCACAGATATTTTCGACAATGAAATTACAGTATATCTCCCTGTGAACACTAAAAAGACCTATTAATCGCTATCATGACACTGAAGAAACTACATGAAAATAGACATTTGTTTTCAGTTCTAAGCACTTCAAAACCTCAGCTTAGAAAAGCAATACTCAAACATGGTATTGACAATGATTTCGTTAATCTAATATCTGAACTTTGTTTAAATTTGACCGAGGGTAATGTTCAATTGCCAGAAGTAGTTAAGCAACAGGCAAAGCAACATCGTTCCATCGTACGTACATTGGCCTCTAAAAAGAAAGGAAAGAATTTTAAAAGGAAACGACTTTTTCAGGCAGGCGGTAGCTTTTTCACACTTTTACTGCCAATAATTGCGGGACTTGTAAACAGTTTTCTCTAGTGAGAATGGCAAAACCCTATAAATTGACTCCAATAGAACTAGCTCTCTCACCCGTGGAACACTTTGAGAACAATCTGAGTAAATTCCTTGACAATGAAACTATTGAGGATGATAAAAAACTGCTTTTACTTCAAGATGCACTTCGCCGAGTGGACAAACACAAGTCCTATCGATCGAAGCCCACTGCTGCTAATGCTGATCCAAAAAAGAATCATCTTCTCAAGAGTCTGCTGCTGCTGCTGCTGGAACACAATTAAAGAAGGAGGAATTGGATTCAATTGTATTGAAAATTGGAAATCTAATGCCCCACTCATATCGTGAACAAAGTAAACGACTCCTAACCTATCTCTTGGAAAGTGGTCAAATTCAAGTTGAGAGCAATGGGGAAAGGATTATAATTCAGGGCAAGAGCTATAATCTACTTGATTTAATGTATGACATGGTTACAAATCGTAAAGGACTATTATCATTTGACACTCATCTATACAACTTTCTAAATACGTTAAACTTCCCCAAAAGTCTTATTGGCAATAGACAAATTCTAAAAAAATTAAATGAGCATGCATCATCATCAACACCATTAAAATATGAAGTTGAAGAAGAAGAAGATTTTAAATCAATTTTGGAAAATACTAGCACACCACTGGTAGCTAGACAAAAGCGAAGACGTATCAAGTCAACGTCACCACCACCACCAGCAGCCAGTATACAAAAGGGTAGCGGGCATTACACAACGTGTTTACGTTCAAAATGGCTGAAGTTCTGAAAGGTGTTTATGAAAATATTGGCGAGGCGGGGAGTTTAAGTTCCCCCACCACTCTTTCCAAAGTCACTGGTGTTCACACTAAAAGTGTACAAGACTATCTACAAAATGAATCAAGTTACACCCTGCATAGAAATCATAGACTTCGTGCCAATCAATATCGAAAAACTAAAGCCTTTTACCCATTGCATATAATGCAAGCAGATCTCCTGACTCTAGATGAGCTTCAAAGACGTCACAATACACCGTACAAGTACATTCTACTTGCAATCAGTGTTTTTGTCGCTATGCATATGCAATTCCATTGCGATCAAGAAAGAGGTGTTGAAGTTGCCCGGGCCATTGAAAGTATTCTCGAACAGGATTCATATAAAAAAATTCAAACGGATCGCGGTAGTGAATTTGTTAATCCCCATGTTGCAAAAGTACTAGAGAAATATAGTACACTGCTCTATCATAGTCACAGTCCTATAAAGGCTGCATTGGCAGAACGATTGATAAGAACTATTCGACTTTTAATTTCAAGATATTGTACATTGAAAAATACATCGGCTTTTATTCATGATCTTGATAAAATCATGTTGATTTATAATCAACGACCTCATCGATCATTGTCAAACTCTACACCAACGGAAGTTCATCATTCGGATCATGATACAATTGACACCTTTCTTAAACAATATTCCAATGAATCAAATGTCAAGAAGAAAAATAAATTCAATGTTGGTGATACTGTTCGAATTAATAGAACAACTAATGTTTTTGAAAAGGGGAATTACTTGTGGTCCACTGAACTTTTTAAAGTGGCAAAAATCCTAGACACTAAACCCATAACTTATCGCTTGCGTGATACCAAAGATGAAGAGATTCTCGGCGGCTTTTATGACTATGAACTGCAAAAAGTTAAAAATGCTAGTGAAATCTACCAAATTGAAAAGATATTAAAGACACGTACTCGCGGCGGTAAGAAACAGTTACTTGTTCGGTGGCTTGGATACAACTCTGATTTTGATTCTTGGATCGGTGTTGAAGATATTGACAATACCCAATGATTTCTATGTAACTTTCATGTCCAACGTTTCCGATCCTCTCTACAATGACTTGAATACGACAAGTGATTTTTGGACAAAACTCTCCCCTGCCATCAAATTTGACGGTGCGTATGAAGTGGCTCTTGTCGACTGTATTCTCAAAAATACCTATGACATCCTGAGAAAGGATCGTAAATATGAAATAAAACTTATACCAATCGATTGGACTATGAATGGATTGAGCTATGTCGACTATGAATGGGTTGAAGCACTTAAGCCTAGTGACTATCCACATGTCAAATTGAAATATATTGAATATGATAATATGGGAGATTTGTGTCGTACAATCAATAGAAAAATATCATATCGTAGGAATGGTATATTCCATTTTGATTATTCATTGGAACATGATAGGATTTAAATTAGCTCACCTGTTGACACTGAAACAATTATTCTCAATGATAATCTGAGAGATGTTCTTGGCTTTAAACAGAATATGATCCATGGGAAAAATGCTGGCACCGTTTACGGGATGGATCAAGTTATTTTTGCTGATTATCCACCTGGTTTCGCCTCAGACTCTTACATATTTCTCTATGCATCCTTTATGGAAACGTCGAGAGTCGGTAATTCAAATGTCCCCCTCCTACGTTTTCTTGAACGAAAAACAACTCATGAACTTGTTCATCACTATAATATAAAGCATCTTCAGTATGTTCCTGTAAACACTTCGTATTTGGAACTCTGCCAGTTAACACTAAGAAGTGAATTGGGTGATCCTCTAGCAATAACAAAAGGCTTAGCAGTGATTACATGTCATTTTCGACCCATTGTCAACGACGACGGTACAATCACCTAAAATAAACAATAGAAGAATTCCATTTGTCTGTCACGATATTGATTGTTATGTTGGTGCTTTGAGTCCACGTCAAATAGGCAATGGTTTGGACTACTACAAGGGTCGTACTACAATGTCTGGCTATGGTCTTGGTAGCTGGTTTGCTAGGCTATTTCGTTCTGCACTACCCCTTGCCAGAAAATATCTTGCACCTGCTGCATCAAATTTTGCTGCCTCCACACTACAGGACTGGGGGTCGGGCAAGAATTTCAAGGAGAGTGTTAAGGAAAATATTAGATCTTCAGCAAGAGCCGTGGGTGAACAATAAAAATCTCGACAAAATGGGGAGGGATTGAAAAGGATGCGTTCGCGTCATTCACTCATCAGTCTTCACCCAGGCAGGAAGCAAAGGACATCAACAAGGACTTTGAGAAATAAAACAACGAAGGCTAATAAGAAGAAAAAGAAAAAGATTGTTAGATCAAAGAAGGATTTCTTCTCTTAAGATGACTTATCTCCCCCACAAGGAATCATATCCATCAATCAGCTCCTCATTGAATCTATTCAATGCTGAAAATGTTGATGTCAGTGTCAAGTATGGCTACTATGAACAATTTCACCCCCAACAACCCCTCTCGGAGAATATACACTTTCAAATATTTTCCAATGAAGACTATTTCATTGATTTGTCGTCAACATTTATTGATTTAAATGTTGTGGTGAAGAAAAAGTCAGATAATACAACTCCAAATGCCGGCGATGGTCTCTCCTATGAAAACTGTATTCTACACAACCTATTCAAGCAAATTAATGTATTTATTAATGGAACACTGGTGAGCACTAGCAATAATTTATCAAACTATGCAAGCTACATACAATTTATGATGATGACGCCAAAGGCGTACAAGGAGATGAGAGGGCAATCATTGGGCTATGAATATCGAACAGGTGTTGATACAAACGGTGAGTTGACTACTGCAGTGACCCAGGAGTATCATCTGGTTGGAAAATTAAATCATGAGATATTCAATATATCACAATGGCTACCCCCCAATGTCAAGATTGACATAAAGTTACAGATGGCACCATCGAATTTCATTTTGAGAAAAACACTTCCTGCAGCACCCGATGCAAATGTCATTATCACATCGGCAATTCTCCACGTCCGAAAACAGCAAGTTATGAGCTCTGTTGCATTGGCAGTGGAAAAGCTAAGAGCCAATGGCAACAACATTAAACTTCTTGTCCCCCATACAATCACCAATCAACGTCACATTGCCGCCGGTTCTCGTAGCTATAGCGATTCATCATTTATCAATGGAGAAATCCCATCAAAATTGGCTTTGGCCTTTGTGAAGAGTGGCAGTACCGTTGGATCCTGGACTGAATCCCCCCATGATTTTAATTTTTTCGGTCTATGTAGCCTTGTGTGCAAAGTGAATGGTATTCCACTGTACACTCTATCATTTGACAAAAAATCCTATAGAACTCTGTACGAGTTGACCATGCAATCCCTAGATCATGACTCTCAACTATTTGAAAATGGAATAACCGATTCAATGTTTTCAAAAAATCATGGGGTTATTGTTTTGGACTTGTCAGGCACACAAGATATGAGTATAGTACGAACAGGGAATGTACGTTTAGAGTGTACATTTGCCAATGCTCTGACTGAGAGTATCACGCTAATATCATTGAGTCAATTTGAAACCTATTGGGAAATCACACCCGACGGCAGTGTTCTACTAGACCTTGCACCATGAACACAAACCAAATAATCAATGTATTTAGTATGGATCCATACAAGTCCCAGTACAAGTCCTATTGCATACCTTCGGACTTCATTGAAAAAATTCCAAGTGTTAACAATACCCTAATCATTGTTAATAGCAGTCCATCGACTTTGAAGACTGGTCATTGGCTATGCATCTTTCAAACAGCGAAGAATATTGAATTTTTTGATCCTCTTGGCCTATCGTATAAATTCTATGCTCCATACATCAGCAAATTTATTGAAAGCAGTGGGAAAACCATTATTCAAATTCAACGAAGAGTACAGGATTTAACGACTAAGACATGTGGCTTTCATGCACTACTCTTTTTCATGTTCAGATGTCGTGGCTACACCTACAAGCAGTTTCTCAACATCTACGTTGACTTACCTCGATTGAATGACTTTCTAGTGGAGAATATACTTACAAGTGTATTTAATATTGATTTTAGTGCCCTAAGAATAAAATGTTCTAAAGATGTATGTGAAATTGTTTATTAATAAAAAAAATTTATATACATGATAAAACGACTTTTCTACTCTTTAGATTTCATCCACTACTAGGTATTTGTCGACAACAACTAGTGCAGGTAGATTATCTGAATTCACAGTGTACTGATCCTGATGTACTGGAATGTCAGGGTCACATTTTCTACAGTAGAGCGTGACTTCACTCTTGTCATATCTCTTTGTATAGTCAATGATACTATTCTCATTCATTCTATAGAATTCACATGTTTCACTTTGCGTATTTGAAGCAATTTCATAAACTGTGTCCTCAAGTGTCGAATCACATTCCGTCACAGCCAAATAAAAATCAGTGGGTTTATAATCATAACACCCATTGTCTTCACAACAATGACGTAGAAACCATATTCTCTTGTTGTTCCAACAGTTGAATCGTTGACCTGGTTCCTCCTCCCAGAACAATCTAAAACCACGACGATACCAATCTCGTAGCAGTAAACTAAAATCACGGTTAGGATTCTTTCCAATCATACCGGGATATGTACTCTCCCACTGCTTACATTTCTCATAATGACAATTGGAGCATAGGTGGCCTCTAGGATGAGAGTCACACACCTCTTCAAGACAGGAATTACAACCTTTAATTTGCACAGCATATCCTCTATGCAATTTACATGGGTTGCATAATCTACACTTTTCATCATACTCATCAATCATTGTGCAATTCTCACATGATGACCAGCTGCCCAGTAAGTACATACATAGTGGACATGTATGGAACATTTTGTCATGTGTTGACGCTCTCACTGCCACAATGAAACTGAGCTAGCAACATCAAAAATTGTCTTGATAGAGAGAGAGGAGTAAATCATCCTTGAGCACCATCTTTCTTTGGGAAAAAAAGTCCTAAATTTCTAAGTTAATGTTTAAAAGCATATCCACAATATCATTTTGCCGTGTCGTGATCAATATATCAATAAATTGTGTAAATGCATTTGGACCAAAATGTAGAAGCTTCATGCAATAGTCTAATGATGGAGAATCAGTTTTCATTATATCGACAAGCATTCCCCGAGAAAATATCTTCCTTTGAATAGACAACTCTAGAAAATCATCGTCTAGAACTAAACGTTTTTCCATAAGAACTAGATTCCTCATGATTCGATCTTTCTCAAATCTATCCATTTTTTTTTTTTTGGAGTCCTAACTCTCTCACAACCAACTTCAGACTAACCAGAATTTCTTTTTTCTACTCTAAAAAATATACGCTAGTCTACTATAGAAAGAAAAAATATCATTGATTTAGAAACAGTTTTATTGATCATAATTACAATAATAATATTCACTGATGCATTTTGTTATCATCAATATATTTCGAAAGGACATCTAATGCTGACCGAAGTTTATTTATGTGGAGAATATTCACTTTTCCAGCAAAACATAGCTGCTCCTCCTAATTAAATTTGCTTAATGATATCACGTATCTAGCATACATAGTGTCCCATTCAAGACATAGTCTACAACCAGCAGTTATTTCCACAGCCACATTAGGTACTCGTGCATCACTGTTGTCAGCTCCATCATTAATCTCCAATAATGTAAATGCACCACTCATTTTTTCCTCTACTAATATCCTCGCAAATAAACTATTCTCTTTGAATTCAATTCTCTTACTAATATGAATTGTAAAGAAAACTATTCCTTTTATTCAAATCCCAATCACCAATCAAGTTATACTCGTTCCTCTTTGAAAACGTGTAATGCCCTGTACAATAGGACTACCAGAAAAACCTGTTTGGTGAGGGGGCGTCAGCAAATTCAATATAAGCATTCTACTACTAATATCTATCGTATGTTTGTTTGCATTCATTTTTTATTTAATTTCTGTTCGTTTTTAGTTTCATTTATACTTCAATAGGAATTTTTTTTTTAAGCTTGATATTCATATTCAATCTAAGCATTACTCGCTTTAAGATCTATTTATTCATTTATGTTATTACATGTTGTATGTTTTTGCAGTGATTGTTTATTTAATTTCTGTTCGTTTTGGGTTTCAATTTTAAAAGGTATTAGTATCTGCTAAGCTTAAGTTTAAAATGACCTTTTCTTTTCTTTGAAAAACTTATTTTTCGGAAAGTTTTCTAATTAATTTTTGTTCGGTTTTGATTGCAAAAAATTTCAAGTTTTTAAAAATTCCTGATTTTAAAATCAAACTTAAAAAAAAATAAATCAAATATTCATCAAAGTAACAAAACTGATATCAAAGTAACAATATCAAAGTGAAAAAATAGGTTTGTGTCAATCTCGGAGTTTTTATTATCTAATATTTGAACTATTTTTAACAAAATTGCTATCTCAAAATTTTTATCGGATGGGTTTGGGGAAAAAGGGCGTGGGAGGACTAGATTAGGCTTCGATCTCTTTTGACTCTTTAAAAGTGAACTAGAACTTTCTATTTTCAATCAAATGAGCCCTCTCTGAAGTTTATACTAGTATTACTTCTATAAGAACCACATATATCCCCAGAGTATAACTTACAACGACTATCCCTGGGCCCTAGGGGGGTTGTGTCGACCCTGGAGTTTTAATACGTGATGGTTGAACTATTTTTAACAAAATGATCACCTGAAATTTTTATCGGATGGGTTTATCCATCCGATACACCCAAAGGCGTGGAGGGCGGGAGGGACTAGTTGCCTTCTGACCTTTTTTCACTCTGAGAAAGTGAACTACAACTTTTAATTTCCATTCAAATGAACCCTCTCTGAGGTTTATACGACCATACCTTCCATAAGAACCAGAGCCCCAAGAGCAATACTTACAACGCCTGCCCCGGCCCTGAGGGGGGGGTGTCGACACGGGATTTTTTCTTATCTGATCTTTGAACTATTTTTAACGAAATGTCCATACGCAAAGGAGTTTTTGTTATATGATCTTTGAACTATTTTTAACAAAATGGCTACCTCAAATTTTTTTATCAGATGTATTTGAGGAAAAGGGGCTTGGGCGTGGGGGGGGTGCAGTTGTCCTCTGATCACTATTGACTCTTAAAAAAGGCACTAGAACTCTCAATTTCCAATCGAATGAGTCCCCTTTGAAGTCTATACGACGATCCCTTCTATATGAATTGCCTCTGGGGAAAAAAATAAATGGAGTTTGGGGGGAGGCTAGCTACCCTCCAATCACTTTTGACTCTTAAAAAGTGAATTACAACTATCAATTTCCAATCAAATGAGCCCTCTAGGAATTTTATACGAGCATCCCTTACATAACAACCATATATGCCCCCAGGGCATAACTTACAACGCCTACCCCCGGGCCCTGGGGGGCTGTGTCAACACTGGAGTTTTTTTATCAGAACTTTGAACTATTTTTAACAAAATATCTATCTCAAAACTTTTATCTGATGCATTTAGGGCGTGGAGGAGGGGGGAGCTAGTTGCAATCCGATCTCTTTTGACACTTAAAAAGTGAACAAGAACTATAAATTTCAAATCAAATGAGCCCCCTCCGAATTTAATACGAGCATCCCTTCCATAAAAACTATATATGCTCCTAGAGCATTACTCATAACGCCTGTCTCAGAGCCCTGGCGGGTTCCGTCGACACAGGAATTTTTCTTACCTGACCTTTGAACTATTTTTAATGAAATGGCTATTATAAAAATTTTATCGGATGGGCTTGGGTAAAAAGGGTGTGTGTGTGGGGGGGGCTAGTTGCCCTCGGATATCTTTTGACTCTTGAAAATTGAACTACAACTTTCAATTTCTAATCAAATGAGCCCCCTCTGAAGTTTATACGAGCGTCCCTTCCATAAGAGTCATATACGCCCCCAGGACAACACTTACAACGCCTATCCCCAGGGCTCTGGGGGGCGTTTTTGCTATCTAATTTTTGAAAAATTTCAAAAAAACTGGCTATCTCTAGTGGACGGGTTTGGGGAAAAAAGAGTGTGGGGGGCTAGTTTAACTCTCTTGACTCTTAAAAAGTGAACTAGAACTTTCAATTTCCAATCAAATGAGCCCTCTATGAAGTTTATACGAGCATCCCTTTCATAAGAACCATCCATGCCCTTAGGGCATAACTTAGAACGCCTTCCCCTGTGCCCTGGGGGTTTGTATTGACACCAGAGTTTTTCTTATCCGAGCTTTGAACTATGTTTTTTAACATGATGTCTATCTCAAAATTTTCATTAGACGGTTCTGAGACCTGACCATAGAAATACTTTTCTGATTATGTTCATTTCTTTGTAGTTTACTTAAAAAAAATCATTTTGACCATTGATCAACTAAAAAAAAAAGTTGAACCCCCCTCCCTCCCTCTGGAGGATGTCCACAGGTGTGGACATTGGGTCCCTATCGAGCTAAGAGTATAGTAAAAATCTGTTTCGTCTATTAAAAGAGATTTGTCAAAACGTTGAAAACAAAACATTACTCTTCATGAAATTTCTTGAAGCAGTTGTTGTCTCGTGTCAAGCAGAGAATGATTTTACACTGCGAGCACATCCATCTTGACCTTTTGCAGCATCCAGGCCTTCTGCACCGGGCTGCATTCGCCAAGTCACAAAATTCTGGTAGATGCAGTGCATCTCTGGCATATGGTGGAGGGATTGGCCTCTTTTTCACACTCAAAACACGGTGTTGAGTTTCACCCAATGGCTCTTCGTTGCTATTTTCTTGACCTCGTGACTCCGAGCTTCCAGAATTGAGCAAAAACTTGGCCACGTTGAAACGAAGATCAATGAGCTGTTTGAGGTCACCAGAAACTTCTGGGCCATGGCCCTTCAGCTCATGAAATGCATTGGCTAGTGCAGCATCCACAAAATGATGAAACAGACGCACAGTCCATCTTTTAGTACGCGTCTCAAATCGGTAATAGCTGACCATGCGGTCCACAAGGTCGACCCCACCCATGTAGGTGTTGTAGTCGGAGACTACTTGTGGACATTTGACCTGCACGTAAGACCCCTGGCGCTTGTCATACCGTTTGACCTCTGTTTCCTCTTCTATACCTTTGCAGTTTGAAGACAGGAGAACCACTTTGTTATCATACCACTGGGTCACGGCACTTTTCTATCTGAGCACACAGACACGACAGAGGTTCCTCTGCCCTTTCTTTTCATTTCTGTTTCGGTAAAAAGCGTTGGACCGTTGGCACCCAAACGGTTCTTCATGATAGTTCCGGTCGCATTTATTTTTCTTTCAGCCAGCATGTCGAGGAGCTTAACAGACGAGAAGAATCGGTCAAAATAGAGGTATATACCTTCTGGTAGGGTCTCAGACAAGCGCAGTACGATCCCAGCTGACAAGCCATGTGCTACCAGCTGTTCTCCCAGGGTGGTGGCTCCCTGGTAGATTTGGAAATCAAGTATCAGCCCTGAGGAGCTGGCAAGGACAAAATTCTTTAATCCAACCGGATTGGGCTTGTTAGGGACATATTGCTTGAGAGTCGACATACCCTGGAAGGGTATCATCTGTTCGTCAATTGAACAGTTCCTGTCCCGTGGCAACTGGAGACAGATATTCCTGAAGTTGTCAAGGATCGGCTGCACCTTCCAAAGCCTATTTTTGGTTTTTTTTTTCGTCTGAGATTTCTGAATCAACAACGAACTTCAGGTTCGACCGGATTGTGAAGAATCTGTCTCGAGTCATCTTTTGTGATATGGCTTCCACCCTAAACTTCCCAGACCAGTACATGCGGATCCGAGGAAACTTGAGGTTCCCCATCAGGATGACAATGCCAACAAAACTTTTCAGCTCGTCTGGAGTTACATTCAAGCTTTTGTGGTGGGCCAACTGATAGTTGTAGTTCATGCAAACAGCTATACGTTCGAAGAAGCTCTCCGGGTAATATTGCAAAAAGAATTGTTCTGTACTCCAATCGTCGTGGTCCTGGAAATGAGCGGGGCCCACGTCCGGCCCACGATGATTATCGAACCGCCTAGACTTCCTCCAGGACAAGGTTGCTGCTACTTTGTCAGCCTTCAAGCGTTTGGCACGGGTTGCTAAGGGTGCGTTGTCATCAGATTCTTCACTTTCAACATTTGGAAGAACAGCATAACTGCTTGATGACAGAATGGCTGCAACAGCTGGTTCACCTTCAGAGTCTGAAGACGACAAGGAGTGGTTTTTTATCCATTCCTCATCATCATCTAAATCAGAGATGTCCAGGTCACTCTCATCGAGCATTCCAAGGGCGTCATCAAGGGAAACTACAATAAAGGAACAGGTTTAGTAAGCTTGAAACTAATAGCTAGATAGATAGATAGATAGATAGATAGTGATTGGCAAAATAACTATCACAAACCCTAGTGGACCAAATTTGCATTTCTTAGTAAAAAAAAAATACAATAACAACACATAGTTACCACTGTAACGAAAACACGACAGGTAACAGTCAGAAAATACAAAATACAAAAGTCATAAATATAGGTCATAACTATAAAATATTTTAAAGGTCATAATATAAAAAGATAAAAAGGGTAACAAATAAAATAACCAAATATTCAACAATGAAAAAATAATATATACAAAATCGTTTAATTTTTAGCAGACTTACGGGTTGTGATTTTGGTTGATTTTATTTGCAAAAAAGGGAATAAAAGTTTTTTATAAAGTAAGGAAGAAAAGGGTATGGGAGACAGAATGGGGGTGGGTGGGGACACTTTACGGGGGTGGCGATTTCTTATGGGTGAGTGGCGGCTAGGTTGTTGCCAATTTAGTAAATAAAACAATCATTGGCCTCTGCTATCCCCATTAGGATCAAGATTTGAACTACAAAAAATCAACCCTAGCTTTTTACTCGATTGGAACCGCCTGTCCACAGACGTGGACATGGAGGTTTTCCAAGTTCCAAAAGATGGCACTTATCGAACTAACTGCTTTTAAAACTATCTAAGCACTGTCTACAATCAAGAGAGTACACCTGATTTTTCTCAGAACTCGTTCTCACTACTTTCTTTTTTTTTCTTTTTTCTTACCTTTGCTTTTTTTCATCTCCTTATTTTAGCCTTTTCTAGTTTGTAAAAACACCACTAAAAGTCACAGAAACTTTCTGAAAAAAATCGTAGATGACTTTCCAGGTCCAAAAAGCACGTTGAAACAACGAAATCTTTGCTAGATGGCGAGGCCTTTGCACAAAAAATATTTTATGGGGGTGTCCACAGACGTGGACACCAGGTCCCAGGAGGTTAGATGGTTTTTGAAAAAGAAGGCGTGAGGGGGGATAGCTTCACTCGGATTTCTTTTGACTATTAAAAAGTGAGCTCGAACTTTCAATATCCAATCAAATTTTCAATCAAAATTTTCTCAGACGGGAATTTTGGCTCTTGATTCATTACTGAAGGTTTCTTTTTCTAAACCTAACCCCTTTCCAGGATAGTAAAAAACAGCTTGTCTAGAATTTTACCAATTAATGGTTGGCTTTCAGAAATTTTACCCCCCTCCCCATGATGATCTGAGATGTAGGCCTATCCATGGGAATCTGTTTCTCAATCAGGCCTATGATGCATCTTCTGATGATTCAATGCTGGGGGTTTCGTTTTCATAGCCTATCCCCTTTTCAGAATGGCAGGGAGTGGCTAAACTAGAATTTTATTAGTAAGGAACCAAATGGTGCTCTTTTCTGATACTAAGAGGTTTCCTTAAGAACAGCTGAAACTGTAGAATGGTAACAAACCTTAAAAAATATTTAGCCTACCTATTATTGATATTATTATTGATATTATTAATATTATTCAGTTATTTAATCTTTTTCCAGTGCCGTAATTTGATCAAAATCCTTGGGTGGGGGGCGAAGTTTTAGCCAATTATCCAAAATCTAGCCTCCCCAGGCCACTCAGCGTGTCCCCGGGTAGCGATAGTTGAACGCCCTACAGATATGTAGGGTACCTCCGTAGGAGGCACGGACCAAGGGAGGACCTTGTCCCTGGGAGTCCATTTTAGAAATTGGGGCACCCTCACCCGGGGTCATAAATACAGGCGGAGGAGGAAGAAGGCCCCTCAAATATACACTCAAAAGGGCCCACTGGTTTTTCCACAAGTCCCATGAGTTACAAAACTTCTCCCAGTAATGGGTTAAATGGCATGGTGATGCAGAACACCATCGCGGGAGGATCGTCTATAGGAGGACAATGGCGGCAGGGAGAAAGATCCAGATCTATTGACAACGGCCTCTGCAAAGGGCTGCCTTGACCCTTTCGGGGTACCTGCAAGACTGGGGACCTTGCGGTCAACTCTATTCCCACTTAAAGAGTGGCGCCCCTCGAGGAAATTATAGCCTAGTAAACGACACAGTATTCGCACAGGATTCTGACTAATGGACAATTCTTCTGGGCTTTGTATATTTTGACGGGCGTCTTCGGGCTGAAAAACCTCTTCCTAGCTAATTTATCTATTATGGGCTGCCTCCCCGTAGTAGCATAATATTTGTAGGCATGAATATATAATGAGTCAGAGGTAATAGGCTTGAGATTGTCTGTGCAGGATTTCGACTCTTGTTGACAGAAGAGCATCGTCAAGTGCTGAAAATCATGTTGTGACCCAGATGGGCCCAGGATTGCACAAAGTCTCCATTTATGGAGGTCCCAGGGACTTCTTGCTGTCCGGTTCTAAGCCGGCTTAAGCAGTTCGGTGTAGACTAGAGAAGATATGTGATCCCCGTCCTGCACTGGTATCTGGGATCATTGCTTTTCCTGAGGCGAAAGTAATTTCAATGATTTAAAGAACATGAAAATTGGAACTTGGAATGTTACGACGTTAAAAAATTACTATCGTATCGACATTTTGACTGACGAATCCAGACGATTCGAACAGGACTTATTAGGAGTTTCAAAAAGTCATATCGCAGGGGTAGGAAGCATGAAATTAGGTGATATAAATTTTGTTTACTCAGGCAGGAAGAATGGGATACATAGACAGGGAGTAGGGCTCATGATGAATAAGGAAGCTACTAAGTCTTGTTTAGGCTGGGAAGGTATTAATAATAGAGTACTAATTACTCATTTTATGACAAAAAGGTCAGCGTATCAGTTATAGTAGTATATGCCCCTGTAGAACCGACTGACGGAGATACTAGTGACTCAGTTGAATTTTACTCTCAGCTAAAGGAGCAAATAGACTGGGTCCCAGGTAGAAATATGATGTTTTTACTAGGAGATTTTAACGCCCAGGTTGGTAGAAATAGGGATAGATGGTATCCTAGCCTAGGTTAATTTGGTGTAGGAAAAGAAAACAGTAATGGATACAGACTTTTGCAATTTTGTAGGTATAACAATCTAGTTATAACCAATACGTTGTTTGGTCATAAAATGGCTCATAAGTTAACATGGTATTCACGTGATGGTAAGACAACAATCCTTATTGATTATGTTAAAGTAAACTGAAGACTGGCAGGATCAATACAAGATATTAGGGTATATAGAAGTGCCGTTATTGATGTTAAAAGTAAAGAAAGTTGAATACTAAACTTGAGAGTTTAAAATATGATAATGTGAAAGATGGTTGGAATAATTTTAGAAAAATAATTTGTGAAGTTGCTGAAGGTGTCTTAGGGAAGAAAGCTAGAACTGCAGCTAAGAATATTAGTGAAAAAGCTTTATGTTTAATAGAAAGGAGAAAGGACTTGTACAAGAATTATCTGAGTGATAAATCATATGAAAACCAAAGGAATGTAAAGAAAGTGGAGAAAGCATTAAAATATGAACTAAGGAGGTGTGAAGTGGATGCCATGGATATAATTGCCGAGGATATGGAAGATGCAGCGAGACGGCATAATAGTAAAATATTGTATTGGCTTGTTAATAAAATGAAAGCAAGTAGTCAATCCGGACTTGGCCCAGTTAAAGATAGGAATGGGGCCACAATTAGCGATAAAGAAAGAACTAAAGAGAGATGGGCCGAACATTTTGAGAATTTGCTTAACCGAGATAGAGTTGCAGGAAAAAATATAGAGGAAAATGAAAAAGTTTGTGATACGTTGGATGTGAAGGAAGATTTGTTTTGTGAGGAAGAATTAGCGACAGTACTAAAAGGATTAAAAAATGATAAGGCTCCAATGATTTTCTTAAATATGGTGGCTCTGAGGTTAGAAATAAGTTGCTGAAGATTATGAATATGATTTTTTAAAAAGGGGAAGAACCTAACGATTTTAGGAAATTCTTAATTAAGCCACTTTATAAGAAAGGTGATAAAAGTGAATGTGGTAATTATCGAGGCATTACTCTGGTCTCTGTTGGTAGTAAATTACTTAGTAATATGATACTTTTTAGACTGAGAGATGCCGTAGACAAAGTTTTAAGAGACGAACAGTGCGGTTTTAGAAAAGGTAGAGGATGTGTTCACCAAATTTTCGCTCTTAGGCTAATAATTGAGATGTGCCTGAGTTGTAAAACACCTTTGGTCCTCAGTTTTATAGATTATGAGCAAGCGTTCTATTCTGTTGATAGAAGAGCTTTAGTAATGGTTTTATCCTTGTATGGTATACCAGACAAATAAATAAAACTGATTAGTGCTATGTACGAGAATAACACTGCTGCAGTTAAGGTAGGAAATGAGGTTAGCAGCTGGTTTGTATTAAATCAGGAGTTAAGTAGGGTTGTGTTCTATCCCCCTTTATATGCATATTTTTGATGGACTTTGTCTTAAGGAGCGCAGGAAAGGCAATGGGAGACCACGGAATCAAATGGGGAGGAAAAAGTCTCCTGGACTTGGATTATGCTGATTATTTAAGCATCCTAGATGAAAGTGTGAGTAAAATGAATGAAGTTTTAGAGGTTTTGCGAGTTCAGAGTGCTAGTATTGGTTTGAAAATTAATGTTAGGAAGACTAAGTCACTAAGGCTAGGAATAAGTGAAGATGAAAAGGTGACGTTGGGTAATGAAAAGATTGATCAGGTGGGCAGCTTCACTTACCTTGGTAGTATTATTAGTAAAGATGGTGGGAGCAGTAAAGATCTTAAAAGCAGAATAGCCAAGGCTCATGGTATTTTTCACAGTTAAAAAAGTTTAGAAGAATATGAAGATAAGTCTGCAAACTAAGATTAGAATATTAGAAGCTACAGTGATGACAGTGGTCAAATATGGCTCTTCAGAGCCATGCTTCAGCATGGGTGCTCAGAAAAGCGGATGAAGATTTGCTAGATGTTTTCCAGAGAAATTGCTTAAGGATTGTTCTGGGTACCCGGCTGATTGACCGTATTTCAAACAATAGGCCATACGAAAAATGTGGTTCAATACCGCTCTCTAGGGCTATAATGAAAGAAAGGTTGAGGTGGCTGGGGCCCGTTGTGCGGATGAAGGATGACAGATTGCCGAAGATTTTTCTTTTTGGCCAACCGTCTATGGCTAAACGGAAAGCAGGTCATCCGCGGTTGGGGTGGGAGGTTGTCATAGAATTAAATAAAAAAAGTTTTTTTTAACTGAAATTAAGGAGCGACATTAAAACTTAAAATGAAGAGAAAATATTCCGCATATGATAGGGGCTGTTCCCTCCTCAACGCCTCGCTCTTTACGCTAAAGTTTTTTATTGTTTTAAAAAGTAGAGTTGTGAGAAAGATTCTAACTTTAGCGTAAAGAACGAGGCGTTGAGGAGGGAATAGACCCTTTCATATACGGAATAATTTCTGTTCGTTTTAAGTTTTAAAGTCACTCATTACTTTCAATTAAAAAAAACTTGTTTTTTTTATTTAATAAAATCCAGTATTTTTTCTGGACAGTGCAGTAGAGCTGCTTATATAAAGGGCGATATGCCTTCCATGTAGGCCTTCTATTTTTCTTTATTTTGGACAGACTACTTCATATAGAAGGAGTAATTGAAGAAACTTTGGAAAGGGGTCATTTGATGGAAAACTGGGAATTCTAGTGGTCTTTTGTAAGAGTAGAAAGTGAGTGGAGTGAAAATAAACCTATCAACACCTTTTTACTTAACCAGGCAATTCTAACCCGCAAAGGAATCGGATCAAAATCTTGAGATAAGTCGTTTGTTACAAAAAAATCGAGAAGTCTAATGAATTTGTCTCCTTGGATGACACGGCTCCCCCCTAGCCCCTTGGGCAAGGGCTGTAAATTACATAAGATGTCCATTGTTTACGCATAAATTTTACAATGGAAAAAGGAGGATCAAAGACTTTATATGCCCTCAGAGCAAAACTTACAACCTTTGCCCTGAGGGATCTCGGGGGCTTGTCATCCTTAAATACATAATTTCCAGACCTTTCAACTACGTTGAACAAAATGGATATCTCAAAACTTTGATTGAATGTGTTTGGGGAAATGGTGGGCGTCAGAGGGGGTTTGGTTGCTCTCCATTCACTTTCGACTATAAAAAGGGCACTAGCCCTTTCATTTTCCAATCAAATGACCCCTTTTTGAAGTTTCTACGATAAACTTTCTATAAAACCATACATGCCCCCATGGCCCAACTTACAACCCTTGCCCTGAGGGTTGGGGGGGGGGGGGTATTGTCATCCTCAAAGACCCGTTTTCCAGAATTTTCAACTACGTTGAACAAAATGAATATCTCAAAATTTTGATTGGATGTGTTTGGGGAAAAGGTTGGCGTGAGACGGGGGTTAGTTGTTCTTCAGTCACCTTCGACTACTAAAAGGGTTCTGTCCTTTTCAATATCCAATCGAATGAGCCCTTTTTTAAGTTTCTACGATAACACCTTCAATAAAAACTTCATATACCCCCAGGGCAGAACTTACAGCCCTTGGCCTGAGGGCTGTGGGGGGACTGTCATCCTCAAAGTCCTAATTTCCAGAGCTTTCAACTATGTTGAATATGCCCCCAGGGCATAACTTAAAACCCTGGCCCTGAGGGTTGTGGGGGACTTTCCTCCTCAAAAACATATTTTCTATCTGGAAATCAACTAGCCTACGCTGAACAAAATGGCTATCTCAAAATTTGATTGGATGTGTTTGGGGAAAAGGTGGAAGTGAGAGGGGGGTTAGTTACCCTCCAATCACTTTCGACTATCAAAAAATGCACTAGCCCTTTGAATTTCCAATTGAATGAGCCCTTTTTGAAGTTTTTACGACAAAGCTTTCAATAAAAACCTTATATGCCCCCAGGGCATAACTTATAACCCTGGCCTTAAAGACCTTGGGGGAGTTTCTTCCTCAAAGATATAATTTCCAAAATTTTCATCTACATTGAACAAAATGGCTATCTCAAAAATTTGATTGGATGTGTTTGGGGAAATGGTGAGCGTGGAAGGGGTTTTAGTTGCCTTCCAATCACTTTAGACTATTAAAAAGCGCACTAGCCATTTCAATTTCCAATCGAATGAGCCCATTTGGTAGTTTCTACGACAACTCTTTCTATTAAAATCTTATATGCCCCCAGGGCATAGCTTACAACCCTTGCCCTGAGGGTTGTGGGGGAGGGTCCTCCTCAAAAACATAATTTCTATCTGGAAATCAACTACGGTGAACAAAATGTGTTTGGGGAAATGTTGGACGTAGAAGGGGTGTTAGTTGCCTTCCAATCACTTTCGATTATTAAAAAGGGCACTAGCCACTAACATTTCCAATCGAATGAGCCCTTTTCGAAGTTTCTACGACAACTCCTTCGATACGAATTGCCCTGGTCCAAAGGAAAAAAAAATAATACATCGTTCTTTACTTAGGCAGCGCTATTCGCTGCCTATGATTAGATACACCTGTCAATTACAGTGTTTTTGATTTTCTAATATTATCTAGACAGATTGAGTTAGCTATTCAATCAATGAGGTGTTACATGGCATTGGTTTTAGGTATTTCCTTATGTAAATGATTACGTTTTGAAGTTTTATCCTGGAATAAGTAATCTAAAAAATTGAAGGCTTTTGCACTTACAAATTTATTAATAAAATAAAATTTAAAAGCATTATTAAAACACAGAAAATTCCATTAAAACACAACAAACGAAAAAACAAACGCAAAAATAACTTATAAAGAAAATAATATAAGCAAAAAGAACCATGAATTAAAGAAAAGAGGGAACCCTAGCAAACATTTCCAGGCAGTAGGTTGATATTAGAGATATATTTAAGCCATATTAAGAGGTATTTCTGAGAGGTCTTAATGAAAATGCCACATTTCTATTGCTCCTCTAGGAGCACCTTCAAGAAAAAAGAGACACTTTTTTTTACATTTGGTTATTTCTGAGAATTTTTAATGAAAATGCTACGTTTCTTTTAGCCACGATTATGCATATTTCACATCACCGTGACAATATGGAGCTAACTCACAGTAGCAAGCAATTCCAGAGAGGGGATGGTTGTTGTTAGGGGTATAGTTTTATTTACGCTTTAGTTCATGTTTTAAAAGCTCGCTTAAGCAAAAATAAAGAATTTTGAATTTTTTTTTTTTGCTAGAAGAAAGATCACGGTTGCGTGTGTGCTGTGGGATAGTCTTTTTGGCTAAAATAAACGAATGCACCATCGTACGGCATTTCTGCCTCCAAAAATCAAGGGTCAATATTCGTATAGATTTTCGATAATTCTAAATCCATTAACTATGTCAGAATTTTCAAGCAGTAGCTTTCTTTGGCTAGAACTGTTGTTTTGCACCACAAAATGCCTGAAAACGCCTCATTGCTGTGGGGCAGTCTTTTTTGTTTTTTGTCTAAAATAAATGTGTATGTTGGCCGTTTATTACGTAGGACTTAGAAACAAATGTGCCACCGTACGGCATTACTGTCCCCGGAATTCGAGGCTCAATTTGCGTATAGTTTTTCAAATCAATTGGCTATCTCAGAATTTTCACACAATAGCAATTTAACCTTCTTTTGGCTAGAATTGTTGTTTTGCACCACAAAATGCCTGAAATGCCTCATCACTGTGGGATAGTGTTATTGGCTAAAATAAATGTCTGTTAACCGTTTATTTTGTAGGACTACCTGCGAATTTGGAAAAGAGTGCGCCACCGTACAGCACTACTGCCTCTGAAAATCGAGGCTCAATATGCATATAGTTTTTCGAACAATTAACTATATCAGAATTATAGACAATAGCTGTTTTGACCTTTTTTGGCTAGAATTGTTGTTTTGCACCACAAAATGCCTGAAATGCCTCATCATTGTGGGATAGTGTTTATGGCTAAAATAAATGTCTATGTTAACCGTTTATTTTTTAGGACTACCTGCGAATTTGGGAAAGATTGCGCCACCGTACGGCATTCCTGCCTCTGAAAATCGAGGCTCAATATGCATATAGTTTTTCGAAACAATTAAATATCTCAGAATTTTACGCAATCGCTGTTTTGACCTTTTTTGGCTAGAATTGTTTTTTTGCACCACAAAATGCCTGAAATGCCTCATCACTGTGGGATAGTGTTTTTGGCTAAAATAAATGTCTATGTTAACCGTTTATTTTGTAGGACTACCTGTGAATTTGGAAAAGAGTGCGCCACCGCACGGCAGTACTGCCTCTGAAAATTGAGGCTCAATATGCATATAGTTTTTCGAATCAATTAACTATCTCAGAATTTTACGCAATAGCTGTTTTGAAAATAATCAAAAACACTTCCTACCGACAAAAAAAAAAATATTCCTGCGAAATACAAGAACACTTTGCACAATTCTTAAATAGTTCTAAAAGATTGAAAAATAGTTGGTACAAAACAAAAAATATTTGCTAAAAAGCTAAAAAATTCTAACAACATTCTAAGTACTTCTCAAAGAATACAAAAATTACACACAAAGTCCAAAATAATTCCAAAAAAAAACAGAAAAGATTCTTACAAAATACAAGAAAACTTTACACAATTCTAAAATAGTTCTAACAGAATGAAAAATAGTCGGTGCAGAACACAAAATACTGGCTACAAAACACAAAAATTCTAACAACATCCCAAATACTCAATATAGAATTAAAAAATTTCCAACAAAATCCAAAATAATTCCAATAAGACACAAATAACTCTTACAAAATACAAGGAATACTTTTGTTAGCTAGTTTTTAAGCTAGGTTCATTTGGGTTCCGGGAGCGTGCGCACATGTTTGCTGAACCCCGATGAACCTAGCTTAAAATCAGTTAACACAAGTATTGCTTGTATTCTGTAAGAGTTAATTCTGTTTTGTTGGAATAATTTTAAATTTTGTTTGGATTTCTTGTATTCTATATGAAGTATTTGGGATGTTGTTAGAATTTTTGTGTTTTGTAGCAAGTTTTTTTGTTCTGCATCAGCTCTTTTTCAATTCTGTTAGAACTATTGAAGAATTTGTAAAGTATTTTTGTATTTTGTAAGAATTATGTATGTTTTGTAGGAATTACTTTTGGCTTATGTTTGAACTTTTTTGTATTCTAAAAGAATTATTTAGGATGTTGTTAGAATTTTTGTGTTTTGTAGCAAGTACCTTGTGTTCTATACCAACTGTTTTTCATTCTATTAGAACCATTTTAGAATTATGTAAAGTATTTTTGTATTTTGTAAGAACTATTTCTGTTTTGTAGGAAATATTTTGGATTATGTTCGAACTTTTTGTATTTTCAGTGATAACTTTTTTCAGTGATCTGAATAAATCTTTAAAAAAGGAGTGAGTTTGTTGTATATTTTACTAGCGAGAAAGAATCTTCATTTTTTGTTATCTATAATCGATAGTGAGAGTGTCAAGATTAAAAATTACTGGATTTGAGGAACAAATATTAATGCGGAATCTAGTGACTATTGAAAAATGTTTGATTCAAGATGATGATTTTCATGCGTTATCTTTTCAAAGACAAAGATTTTCTCGAAGAATGCTTAACGACATAATGAAAAATGATTCTCCGTCTTTGGACTATGGAAACCCTTACGTTGTGGTCCAGATGCATTTGCTCAATTCATTTACGTATTAATTGAAACAAAACAAATTGATACTGTGGATTTGCTTTTGAATACTAACTTGAAATTCCTATAAAAAAGCCATTTTGCAAGGCAACGACCAATAAGTCGACATTTTAAAAAATCCTATCTAAACAGGTTTAATTGATTTTGTCTGTGACGTCACTCGATTACTCCTCCTCCTAGAAGACATTCATTTTATTGATCGCAACTCAGTTGTTTTTGGCAGTGAGACAGTCAACATTGAAATTTTTTATACATGTTCATTATGTTTGTATACATTGAGCAGCTGGTCATTTTTTGGAAATTGTTCTATTACTGATGACTATAATGAAAAGTATAGATTATGCAATCCACGTCAATTGCATAGAAGATATGCAGTGCAGATTAAAGACTGCAATTCCGGTCTTGACGATGTTTGCGACTCTTACAACAGAGGTTTTCTTTGCTCCAATTATCACTATGATAAGCGTGAATAATAGGAAAATACTTACCTGGCATGATTACAAAAACATCTAAACGTGATTTCAGTTTTTTTTAAGAGACTGGATATCGTCGTTGTTTTAAATTGTTTGGGAATGATTAACCAGGTATACGGTTCAATTGCTGTAATAATAAGAGAGTCTGGTTTTTACGACATCGCTGCGAAGATGGTGGTTACTATGAATAGAAACCTACTTGTTTTTATTTGGCTGTTACAGGAAGTGATTCTTCATATGAGAATTTCGTGTATGACATTGCAAGTTCGTGTGTGACAAATAAGAAAATTCAAACAACGCAATTTTATAATATGAATCAAAATAGTATTATTGACTTTACAAGGCGATATAATACAAATAAAGTTACATTATATCGTAGAAAATATTACCCTGACTTTGCACGCCAAGATGAATAAAAGTTTATTTCTTATGAGCTTCCACCACTTATCATTACCGATGGTTACCTGTACGTGGAGCTCAGTATGTGTATAGTTTTTCGAATCAATTAAATATCTCAGAATTTTCAAGCAATATCTTTTTTGACCTTTGATGGCTAGAGTTGTTGTTTTGCACCAAAAAATGGCTAAAAGCGCCGCACTGTTGTGGGATAGTCTATTTGTCTAAATTATCATTATCATTACCGATGGTTACCTGTAAATGGAGCTCACTATTTGTATAGTTTTTCGAATCAATTAGATATCTCAGAACTTTCACGCAATAGCCTTTTTGACCTTTTATGGCTAGAATTGTTGTTTTGCACAACAAAATGCCTGAAAATGCCGCGTTGCTGTGGGACATTCTTTTAGGATAAAATAAATGTATACGGTAACCGTTTATTTTGTAGGACTACCTTCACATTTAAAAATAATGCACCACCGTACGGCATTACTGCGTCTGTAAATCGAGGCTGAATATCCGTATAGTTTTTCGAATCAATTAACTATCCCAGAATTTCACAAAAAAGTTTTTTTGACCTTTTTTTGGCTTGAACTGTTGTTTTGCACCACAAAATTACTAAAAGCGCCGCATTGCTATGTGATAGTCTATTTGGCTAAATGAAATGTCTATGTTAATCGCTTATTTTTTTGGACTACCTGCACATTTAGAAAAAAAAATGCACCAGCGTACCGCATTACTGCCTCTGAAAACCAAGGCTTAATATGTGTATAGATTTTTGATAGTTCTAAATCAATTAACTATCTCAGAATTTTCCACAATAGCTTTTTCAAGCCTTTTTGGCTAGAACTGTTGTTTTGCGCCAAAAATGGCTAAAAGGCCGCATTGCTATGGGACAGTCTTATTTGGAAAAAATAAATGTTTATGCTAGCTTTTTATTTTGTAGGACTACCTGCAACTTGAAAATTGAATGTGCCACCTTAAGGTATTACCGCCTTTGAAACTCAGGGGTCAATATGCGTATAGTTTTTTGAATCAATTGACTAAATCA
Organism: Artemia sinica; assembly: GCA_027921565.1. Taxonomy (NCBI): domain Eukaryota; kingdom Metazoa; phylum Arthropoda; class Branchiopoda; order Anostraca; family Artemiidae; genus Artemia; species Artemia sinica. The sequence continues at coordinate 40,622,333 of CM051272.1, read as the reverse complement.
GAGTTTTCAAACGAGGCCAACGTATGTAGTTTTTTTTCACTGTGAAACTTATTTTACGTTATTTTTTCTTCATGAAACGTGTTCTGTTTTTATTTTATCTTCATGAAAATTGTTTTATATTGTTTTTTTCTTCATGAAACTTGCTGCATGTTGTTTTTTCTTTTCATGAAACTTGTAAAATGATTTTTTCTCCTCGTGAAACTATCACTCTCATCACATGTTCTATCACAAAGTACATGTAACGAAACCAAAAAGTTCTAACAACATCCCAAACACTTCTTATAGAATACAAAATTTTCAAAAATGATCAAAAATTGTTCCTACAAAAAAAATATTCCTACCAAATATAAAATACTTTGCCCAATTCTAAAATAGTTATAACAGAATGTAAAACAGTTCAGAACAGAAAACAATTGCTAAAAAGCACAACAATTCTAACAACATCCCAAATAATTCTTATAAAATAAAAAAGGTCGAACATAATCCAAAATAATTCCTACAAAACAGAAATAGTTCTTACAAAATACAAAAATACTTTACACAATTCTAAAATGGTTCTAATAGAATGAAAAACAGTTTATATGGAACACAAAATACTTGATAAAAAACACAAAAATTCTATAAACATCCTAAATAAATCTTTTAGAATACCAAAAAGTTCAAATATAAGTCAAAATAATTCCTACAAAACATACACATTTCTTACAAAATACAAAAATACTTTACAAATTCTTCAATAGTTCTAACAGAATTGAAAAAGAGCTGATGCAGAACAAAAACACTTGCTACAAAACACAAAAATTTTAACAAAATCCCAAATACTTCATATACAATACAAGAAATTCAAACAAAATTTAAAATTATTCCAACAAAACAGAATTAACTCTTACAGAATACAAACAATACTTGTTTTAACTGATTTTAAGCTATGTTCATCTGGGTTCATCAGACGTGTGCGCACGCTCCCTGAACCCAAATGAAACTAGCTTAAAACTAGTTAACAAAAGTATTTTTTGTATTTTGTAAGAGTTATTTGTGTCTTATTGGAATTATTTTGGATTTTGTTGGAAATTTTTTAATTCTATATTGAGTATTTGGGATGTTGTTAGAATTTTTGTGCTTTGTACCAAGTATTTTGTGTTCTGCACCAACTACTTTTCATTCTGTTAGAACTATTTTAGAATTACATAAAGTTTTTTGTATTTTGTAAGAATCTTTTCTGTTTTTTTGGAATTATTTTGGACTTTGTGTGAAATTTTTGTATTCGTTGAGAAGTACTTAGAATGTTGTTAGAATTTTGAGCTTTGTACCAAATATTTTGTGTTTTGTACCAACTATTTTTCAATCTTTTAGAACTATTTTAGAATTTTAGAACTATTTTAGAATTTCGCAGGAATATTTTTTTTTGTCGGTAGGAAAAATATTTTTTTGTCGGTAGGTTTTTGATTATTTTCAAAACAGCTATTGCGTAAAATTCTGAGATAGTTAATTGATTCGAAAAACTATATGCATATTGAGCCTTGATTTTCAGAGGCAGTAATGCCGTACGGTGGCGCACTCTTTTCCATATTCACAGGTAGTCCTACAAAATAAAAAGTTAACATAGACATTTATTTTAGCCAAAAACACTATCCCACAGTGATGAGGCATTTAAGGCATTTTGTGGTGCAAAAACAACAATTCTAGCCAAAAAAAGTCAAAACAGCTATTGCGTAAAATTCTGAGATAGTTAATTGATTCGAAAAACTATATGCAAATTGAGCCTCGATTTTCTGAGGCAGTAGTGTCGTACGGTGGGGCACTCTTTTCCAAATTCGCAGGTAGTCCTACAAAATAAACGGTTAACATAGACAATTATTTTAGCCAAAAACACTATCCCACAGTGATGAGGCATTTCAGACATTTTGTGGTGCAAAAAAACAATTCTAGCCAAAAACGATTAAAACAGAGATCGCGTAAATTATGAGATTGTTAATTGATTCGAAAAACTATATGCATATTGAGCCTCGATTTTCAGAGGCAGGAATGCCGTACGGTGGTGCACTCTTTTCCATATTCACAGGTAGTCCTACAAAATAAAAAGTTAACATAGACATTTATTTTAGCCAAAAACACTATCCCACAGTGATGAGGCATTTCAGGCATTTTGTGGTGCAAAACAACAATTCTAGCCAAAAAAGGACAAAACAGCTATTGCCTAAAATTCTGAGATAGTTAATTGATTCGAAAAACTATATGCATATTAAGCCTCGATTTTCAGAGGCAGGAATGCCGTACGGTGGCGCAATCTTTCCCAAATTCGCAGGTAGTCCAAAAAAATAAACGGTTAACATAGACATTTATTTTAGCCAAAAACACTATCCCGCAGTGATGAGGCATTTCAGGCATTTTGTGGTGCAAAACAACAATTCTAGCCAAAAAAGGACAAAACAGCTATTGCCTAAAATTCTGAGATAGTTAATTGATTCGAAAAACTATATGCATATTGAGCCTCGATTTTCAGAGGCAGTAATGCCGTACGGTGGCACAATCTTTTCCGAATTCACAGGTAGTCCTACAAAATAAACGGTTAATATAGACATTTATTTTAGCCAAAAACACTATCCCACAGTGATGAGGCATTTCAGGCATTTTGTGGTGCAAAACAACTATCCTAGCCAAAAAAGGTCAAAACAGCTATTGCGTAAAATTATGAGATAGTTAATTGATTCAAAAAACTATATGCATATTTAGCTTCAATTTTCAGAGGCAGTAATGCCGTACGGTGGCGCACTCTTTTCCAAATTCGCAGGTAGTCCTACAAAATAAACGGTTAACTTAGACATTTATTTTAGCCAAAAACACTATCCCACAATGATGAGACATTTCAGGCATTTTGTAGTACAAAACAACAATTCTAGCCAAAAAAGGTCAAAACAGCTATTGCGTAAAATTAAACAGATAGTTAATTGATTCGAAAAACTATTTGTGAATTTTAAATTAGGCTACAAAATAAAATAGTGAATTTTAGTATAGGCTACAAAACAACATGAGAAGGTGGTGCCAGAAAGAGCAAAGTGCCATTCGTATAGAGAAAGTAACTAGTAACTGTCCGGCAATGCTTCACTCCGTCAATAAAAATGATGAAAAGGAAGTGTAATGTCGTAAAGACTGACAGGGCACATGAATCAATCCTGTAACACAAAATATATAACTTCTGAATTACATTTATTAGAATTAAACACCTTTTTAAATCTACTTGTATGTTTGAATACAGACTCAATAAGCTATGATACCTGGACACTAATTATGGTGTTTTGCTTTGTATACAACATGTGAGATCGCAGGAAGTAAGTGCTTTGTCCTATGAATATGTGATAACCTCGCAAAAGCGTAATCTTGAAGAGATTGTAGTATGTATTCTTCTTCAAGCCGGCAAATAAGACAAGTGCAGGACTTTTAAGATATAATTTTGGATGCTCTATAAGTTTTAGTCTGTTTAGTAGATCAACTTAAAAAACCTTTTCCACAAAACAAGTTTTTCAAAGAAAAGTAAAGAGCTCTACTCAACCAAGAATGAGCAGAATACAGTCAAATAACCTTCCAAGCGCAAAAAATATCACAAATTACTATCAATAAATAAATGAAACATAACACGAACAGAAATTATAATAAATAGCCGAGTCAAACTCAAATGGAGCAAAAATTAATATGAGTAGAGTTGATAACCGCCATGCCTTCTCAAGACCAGAACACAGTTAGCGCTTTGCTGAATAAAAAAGAAACAAACAAATGACCGTAGATTGTCAGTTTAGTTGACATATGCTGACATTTCTTCCTTAAGGTAATGGTAGTTTTTCGTTTATGAAAGCAAGAAAGGTGAAAATATTTCAAACGTATTTTGTGTTTTATGTAAAGCGCAAATTGTGTTCTGCTCTTAAGAAGGCATAGGGGTTATCAGCCCTACTCATGTTAGTTTTTGCTCCTTTTAAGTTTGACTCGGATTTTTATTTTAATTTCTGTTCGTGTTGAGTTTCATTTATTTATTGATAGTAATTTGTGATATTTTTGCGCTTGGAGGGTTATTTGACTGTATTTCTGCTCATTCTTGGTCGAGTAGAGCTCTTTACTTTTCTTTGAAAAACTTGTTTTGTGGAAAAAGTTTTTTAAGTTGATCTACTAAACAGACTAAAACTTAAATAGTTCTAACAGAAATAGTTACTGTAAGAACCTTCTGTTAGAACTAAATAGTTCTAACAGAATGAAAAATAGTCGGTGCAGAACACAAAATACTGGCTACAAAACAAAAAAATTCTAACAACATCCCATATACTCAATATAGAATTAAAAAATTTCCAACAAAATCCAAAATAATTCCAATAAGACATAAATAACTCTTACAAAATACAAGGAATACTTTTGTTAGCTAGTTTTAAGCTAGGTTCATTTGGGTTCCGGGAGCGTGCGCACATGTTTGGTGAACCCCGATGAACCTAGCTTAAAATCAGTTAACACAAGTATTGCTTGTATTCTGTAAGAGTTAATTCTGTTTTGTTGGAATAATTTTAAATTTTCTTTGGATTTCTTGTATTCTATATGAAGTATTTGGGATGTTGTTAGAATTTTTGTATTTTGTAGCAAGTTTTTTTGTTCTGCATCAGCTCTTTTTCAATTCTGTTAGAACTATTGAAGAATTTGTAAAGTATTTTTGTATTTTGTAAGAATTATGTATGTTTTATAGGAATTACTTTTGGCTTATGTTTGAACTTTTTTGTATTCTAAAAGAATTATTTAGGATGTTGTTAGAATTTTTGTGTTTTGTAGCAAGTACTTTGTGTTCCATACCAACTATTTTTCATTCTATTAGAACCATTTTAGAATTGTGTAAAGTATTTTTGTATTTTGTAAGAACTATTTCTGTTTTGTAGGAATTATTTTGGATTATGTTCGAACTTTTTGTATTTTCAGTGATAACTTTTTTTCAGTGATCTGAATAAATCTTTAAAAAAGGAGTGAGTTTGTTGTATATTTTACTAGCGAGAAAAAATCTTCATTTTTTGTTATCTATAATCGATAGTGAGAGTGTCAAGATTAAAAATTACTGGATTTGAGGAACAAATATTCATGCGGATCTAGTGACTATTGAAAAATGTTTGATTCAAGATGATGATTTTCATGCGTTATCTTTTCAAAGACAAAGATTTTCTCGAAGAATGCTTAACGATATAATGAAAAATGATTCTCCGTCTTTGGACTATTGTATGAAACTCTTACGTTGTGGTCCAGATGCATTTGCTCAATTCACTGACGTATTAATTGAAAAAAACAAATTGATACTGTGGATTTGCTTTTGAATACTAACTTGAAATTCCTATAAAAAAGCCATTTTGCAAGGCAACGACCAATAAGTCGACATTTTAAAAAATCCTATCTAAACAGGTTTAATTGATTTTGTCTGTGACGTCACTCGATTACTCCTCCTCCTAGAAGACATTCATTTTATTGATCGCAACTCAGTTGTTTTTGGCAGTGAGACAGTCAACATTGAAATTTTTTATACATGTTCATTATGTTTGTATACATTGAGCAGCTGGTCATTTTTTTGAAAATTGTTCTATTACTGATGACTATAATGAAAAGTATAGATTATGCAATCCACGTCAATTGCATAGAAGATATGCAGTGCAAATTAAAGACTGCAATTCCGGTCTTGACGATGTTTGTGACTCTTACAACAGAGGTTTTCTTTGCTCCAATTATCACTATGATAAGCGTGAATAATAGGAAAATACTTACCTGGCATGATTACAAACTGACATTTCTGTCATCAAACCAATGACCGTAGATTGTCAGTTTAGTTGACATATGCTGACATTTCTTCCTTAAGGTAATGATAGTTTTTCGTTTATGAAAGCAAGAAAGGTGAAAATATTTCAAACGTATTGTGTTTTATGTAAAGCGCAAATTGTTTTCTGGTCTTAAGAAGGCATAGGGGTTATCAGCCCTACTCATGTTAGTTTTTGCTCCTTTTAAGTTTGACTCGGCTTTTTATTTTAATTTCTGTTCGTGTTGAGTTTCATTTATTTATTGATAGTGATTTGTGATAGTTTTACGCTTGGAAGATTATTTCACTTTATTTTTGCTCATTCTTGGCTTAACGGATCTCTTTACTTTTCTTTGAGAAACTTGTCTTGTGGAAAAAGTTTCTTAACTTAATGTCCGTTCGTTTTTTATTGAGATTAATTAACAAAACTTTTTCCACAAATAAGTTTTTCAAAGAAAAGTAAAGAAATCCATTAAACAAAAAATGAGCAAAAATAAAATCAAATAATCTACATAGCGTGAAACTACCACAAATCAGCATTGATAAATAAATGAAATAAAAAACGAACAGAAATTACAATAAATAACCGAGTCAAACTCAAAACGAGCAGAAATTGAAATAAGTTGGAACGCAAAACCCCTACGCCTTCCCAAGGTCAGAACAAAATTTGAACTTTACTTAAAAAAATATAAATGTTTTTACTTTTATAACTTTAATAAATCAAATAATATCAACATTTTGATTACAAATATCAGGATATGTATATTAAACTGACAATGCATATTCATTTGTGTTTTTTCAGTAAATTTCAAATTTTGTTCTGGCCTTGGGAAGGCATAGGTGTTTTGCGCCCAAATTATGTTAATTTCTGCTCGTTTTGGGTTTGACTCGGTTATTTATTGTAATTTCTGTTCGTTTTGGGTTTCATTTATTTATCAATGCTGATTTGTGGTAGTTTCACGCTTGGTAGATTATTTGATTTTATTTTTGCTAATGTTTTGTTTAATGGAGTTCTTTACTTTTCTTTGAAAAACTTATTCTGTGGAAAACGTTTTTTTAATTAATTTCTGTTCGTGTTATATTGACATAGTCTTTTCAGAGATAAAGAAAATAATACTTTAATTCTTTTCATTTTTTAAAACTTTATAGTTTAGCAAGCTTTTTGTATGCTTTAGTTTCATGCCTCCTCTAGATGATCTGAAATGGAAAACTTGATACCATTCGCAAAAAAACCTGTTTACTTTCTTTGATAGCTTGGATACACTTACGCTAATTTGATTTGGTTAAATTTTAAGAGCAGAAGTAGCCCGGAAAGTTTGAACATAACACCCTCAGTCGTTCTTGGAATACTGCTGAGATGCCTTATTGGGAATCAGCATTATCACAGTTCTGCCGGGTACTTTTGCTACCGACCGTGCCAGTTTTGCCGGGGGAATTTGCTTAATTAGCTTCAGATACCGCCAGTTCTGCCGTGGGAATTTTATGGGGTACCTACCGGCTGCACCACTTGTACCGGAGGAATTTTGTTGGTTCGTGAGTTTCAATGGTTGTTGGCCCTGTGCTACTTATGACTGCGCCAACTACAATGGGGGATGGAAAGGACCGCACCACTCGTACCATTAAGTATCACGCCACTTGTGCCGTTAAGTTTTATTACGCCGTTACTATTTTAAACTTGTGCCGTTAAAGATTACACTACTTGTAACGGGGAGTAAGATAAATGGGTGACCGTGCCACTTCCTATGGAAGAAAATAAAAAATGCATTAAAGTACTAGGTTTGAATTTCCTTGTGAGGTGATTAATTAGGCTGGGGAGCCGTCAATCCAGGAGCGTAATCAAACTTCGTAGGATTATCAGATCCCTTAGGAGCGTTTCCAATGGAGACATTTGAACTAGTTATCTACTTTGCGGTGTGATACAGGCATATAAATAAAACAACACAAATAGAAAAGTAATGGTTTTATTGGGACTTACATTTCAGGTGTACAACAATGTATGTATATGAGTAAGGCTTCACTTCAGTCAGAATAATAATTTCATAATCGCTCGCAGAATGGTAGGAACATAATGTCTGTAATCATAATGCCCATAATAATAATGACTCGAAAAACACTTTTCATCACTATATATCCTAGGTCCTGATTCTGTGCCGTGAGAGCTATTTCACGATTGGCCCAACTCCTGTGGAGGACCCACTACTTTGTCATTATGTTTACAAACTAAACTCATTATGCTAACTGCCCATCCAATAATTTAATTTCAATATTTTGATGATTATACATTCATATTCCTATGATAACTTGAAACTTCCTGTATAAGACATTGTCTCGTGATTTTTTATAGCCAAGTATTTTCGCGAAATTCAAAACCGTCTTCCTTGATTAGTGCCGTAATTCGACCGGTAGCTTTTCCTCACTTCAAAACGTTTGGAATGCTAAGAGGCATTTATATTGGAAGTATCCTTAGAAACAATTTTTTTTATATTTTTAAATATATCACATATTACTTACGGTACACAGTGGATTTTGATTTAATCTTAAGGCAAAATTTAATTTTTAAACATAATCAGCAAATGAGAGGGTAGGCGTGGGAGGGTGGGAGTGGAAGGGGGATTAGTTGCCCTCCTATCAATTTTGACAATTAAAAAGGGCATGAGCCCTTTCTATTTTCAATCGAATGAGCCCTTTTCGAAGTTCCCACGACAATTCCTTCGATATGAAGTGCCCTGGTCAAACAACAACAATAGCAAAGAATACCAAAATCACTTTCGACTATTAAAAAGGGTACTAGCCCTTTGGATTTCAAATCGAATGAGCCCTTTTTCAAGTTTCTTCGACAACACATTCTATAAAAACCTTATATGCCCCAGGGCATAACTTAAAGCCCTTGCCCTGAGGGCTGTGGGGGAGTATCCTTCTCAAAAACATATTTTCTATCTGGAAATAAACTACGCTGAACAAAATGGCTATCTCAACATTTTGATTGGATGTGTTTGGGAGAATGATGGGCGTGGGGAAGGGCTAGTTGCCCTCCAATCACTTTCAACTATTAAAAAGGGCACTAGCCCTTTGAATTTCGAATCGAATGAACCTGTTATGAAGTTTCTACGACAACGCCTTCTATAAAAAACCTTATTTGCCCCCGGGGCATAACTTAAAGCCCTTGCCCTGAGGGCTGTGGGGGAGTGTCCTCCTCAAAAACATATTTTCTATCTGGAAATCAACTACGCTGAACAAAATGGCTATCTCAAAATTTTGATTGGATGTGTTTGGGGAGAATGATGGGCGTGGGGGAGGGCTGGTTGCCCTCCAATCACTTTCGACTATTAAACAGGGCATTAACCCTTTGAATTTCCAATCGAATGAACCTGTTATGAAGTTTCTACGACAACGCCTTCTATAAAAAACCTTATTTGCCCCCGGGGCATAACTTAAAGCCCTTGCCCTGATGGTCGTGGGGGAGTGTCCTCCTCAAAAACATATTTTCTATCTAGAAATCAACTACACTGAACAAAATTGTTATCTCAAAATTTTGATTGGATGTGTTTGGGGGAGTGATGGGCGTGGGGGAGGGCTAGTTGCCCTCCAATCACTTCTCGACTATTAAAAAGGGCACTAGCCACTTGAATTTCCAATCGAATGAGCCTTTTTAAAATTTCTACGATAACACCTTGTATAAAAACCCTATATGCCCTCAGGGTATAACTCAAAACCCTTGCCCTGAGGGTTGTGAGGGAGTGTCCTCCTCAAAAACGTATTTTCTATCTGGAAATCAACTACGCTGAACAAAATGGCTATCTCAAAATTTTTATTGAATGTGTTTGGGGGAATGATAGGCGTGGGGAGGGGGCTAGTTGTCCTCCAATCACTTTCGACTGTTAAAAAGGGCACTAGCCCTTTTAATTTCAAATCAAATGAGCCCTTTTTCAAGTTTCTACGACAAAGATTTCAATAAAAACCATATATGCCCCCAGGGCATAACTTGAAACCCTTGCCCTGAAGGTTGTGGGGGAATGTCCTTCTCAAAATATATTTTCTATCTGAAAATGAACAACGCTGAACAAAGTGGCTATCTCAAAATTTTGGTTAGATGTGTTTGGGGGAATGCTGGGCGTGGGGGGGGCTAGTTGTCCTCCAATCACTTTCGACTATTAAACAGGGCATTAACCCTTTGAATTTCCAATCGAATGAACCTGTTATGAAGTTTCTACGACAACGCCTTCTATAAAAAACCTTATTGCCCCCAGGGCATAACTTAAAGCCCTTGCCCTGATGGTTGTGGGGGAGTATCCTCCTCAAAAACATATTTTCTATCTAGAAATCAACTGCACTGAACAAAATGTCATCTCAAAATTTTTATTGGATGTGTTTTGGGGAGGGATGGGCGTGGGGGAGGGCTAGTTGCCCTCCAATCACTTCTCGACTATTAAAAAGGGCACTAGCCACTTGAATTTCTAATCGAATGAGCCTTTTTAAAATTTCTACGATAACACCTTGTATAAAAACCTTATATGCCCTCAGGGTATAACTCAAAACCCTTGCCCTGAGGGTTGTGAGGGGGTGTCCTCCTCAAAAACGTATTTTCTATCTGAAAATCAACTACGCTGAACAAAATGGCTATCTCAAAATTTTATTGAATGTGTTTGGGGGAATGATAGGCGTGGGGGGGGGGCGCTAGTTGCCCTCCAATCACTTTCGACTATTAAAAAGGGCACTAGCCCTTTGAATTTCAAATCGAATGAGCCCTTTTTCAAGTTTCTACGACAAAGATTTCAATAAAAACCATATATGCCCCCAGGGCAAAACTTGAAACCCTTGCCCTGAGGGTTGTGGGAGAATGTCCTCCTCAAAACATATTTTCTATCTGAAAATCAACTACGCTAAACAAAGTGGCTATCTCAAAATTTTGATTGGATGTGTTTGGGGGAATGCTGGGCGTGGGGGGGGGCTAGTTGTCCTCCAATCACTTTCGACTATTAAACAGGGCATTAACCCTTTGAACTTCCAATTGAATGAACCTGTTATAAAGTTTCTACGACAACGCCTTCTATAAAAAACCTTATTTGCCCCCAGGGCATAACTTAAAGCCCTTGCCCTGATGGTTGTGGGGGAGTGTCTTCCTCAAAAACATATTTTCTATCTAAAAATCAACTACACTGAACAAAATTGTCATCTCAAAATTTTTATTGGATGTGTTTGGGGGAGGGATGGGCGTGAGGGAGGGCTAGTTGCCCTCCAATCACTTCTCGACTATTAAAAAGGGCACTAGCCACTTGCATTTCCAATCGAATTAGCCTTTTTGAAATTTCTACGACAACACCTTGTATAAAAACCTTATATGCCCCCGGGGTATAATTTAAAACCCTTGCCCTGAGGGTTGTGAGGGAGTATCCTCCTCAAAAACGTATTTTCTATCTGGAAATCAACTACGCTGAACAAAATGGCTATCTCAAAATTTTTATTGGATGTGTTTGAGGGAATGATAGGCGTGGGGGGGAAGGCTAGTTGCCCTCCAATCACTTTTGACTATTAAAAAGGGCACTAGCCCTTTGAATTTCAAATCGAATGAGCCCTTTTTCAAGTTTCTACGACAAAGATTTTAATAAAAAACCATATATGCCCCCAGGGAAGAACTTATAACCCTTGCACTGAGGGTTGTGGGGAGTGTCCTCCTCAAAAACATATTTTCTATCTGGAAATCAACTACGCTGAACAAAATGGCTATCTCAAAATTTTAATTGGACGTGTTAAAAGGAATCATGGACGGGAGAGGGGCTAGTTGCCCTCCAATCACTTTCGACTATTAAAAAGGACCTTAGCCCTGTGAATTTCCAATCGAATGAGCTTTTTTTGAAGTTTATACGACAACGCCTTCTATAAAAAACCTCATTTGCCCCCAGGGCATAACTTAAAACCCTTGCCCTGAGGGCTGTGGGGGAGTATCCTTCTCAAAAACATATGTTCTATCTGGAAATCAACTACGCTGAACAAAATGGTTATCTCAAAATTTGATTGGATATGTTTGGGGGAATGATGGGTGTGGGGGTTGCTATTTGCCCTACAATCACTTTTGACTATTCAAAATGGCACCGGCCCTTTGAATTTCAAATCAAATGAGCCCCTTTTAAGTTTCTACGTCATCGTCTTATATAAAAACCTTATATGCCCCTAGGGCATAAATTAAAACCCTAGCCCTGAGGGTTTTGGGTGAGTGTCCTCCTCAAAAACATATTTCTTTATCTGGAAATCAACTACGCTGAACAAAGTGGCTATCTCAAAATTTTGATTGGATGTGTTTGGGGGAATGCTGGGCGTGGGGGGGGGGGGCTAGTTGTTCTCCAATCACTTTCGACTATTAAACAGGGCATTAACCCTTTGAATTTCCAATCGAATGAACCTGTTATGAAGTTTCTACGACAACGTCTTCTATAAAAAACCTTATTGCCCCTAGGGCATAACTTAAAGCCCTTGCCCTGATGGTTTTGGGGGAGTGTCCTCCTCAAAAACATATTTTCTATCTAGAAATCAACTACACTGAACAAAATTGTCATCTCAAAATTTTTATTGGATGTGTTTGGGGGAGGGATGGGCGTGGGGGAGGGCTAGTTGCCCTCCAATCACTTCTCGACTATTAAAAAGGGCACTAGCCACTTGAATTTCCAATCGAATGAGCCTTTTTAAAATTTCTACGATAACACCTTGTATAAAAACCTTATATGCCCCCGGGGTATAATTTAAAGCCCTTGCCCTGAGGGCTGTGGGGGAGTATCCTTCTCAAAAACATATTTTCTATCTGGAAATAAACTACGCTGAACAAAATGGCTATCTCAACATTTTGATTGGATGTGTTTGGGAGAATGATGGGCGTGGGGAAGGGCTAGTTGCCCTCCAATCACTTTCAACTATTAAAAAGGGCACTAGCCCTTTGAATTTCGAATCGAATGAACCTGTTATGAAGTTTCTACGACAACGCCTTCTATAAAAAACCTTATTTGCCCCCGGGGCATAACTTAAAGCCCTTGCCCTGAGGGCTGTGGGGGAGTGTCCTCCTCAAAAACATATTTTCTATCTGGAAATCAACTACGCTGAACAAAATGGCTATCTCAAAATTTTGATTGGATGTGTTTGGGAGAATGATGGGCGTGGGGGAGGGCTGGTTGCCCTTCAATCACTTTCGACTATTAAACAGGGCATTAACCCTTTGAATTTCCAATCGAATGAACTGTTATGAAGTTTCTACGACAACGCCTTCTATAAAAAACCTTATTTCCCCCCGGGGCATAACTTAAAAGCCTTTGCCCTGATGGTCGTGGGGGAGTGTCCTCCTCAAAAACATATTTTCTATCTAGAAATCAACTACACTGAACAAAATTGTTATCTCAAAATTTTGATTGGATGTGTTTGGGGGAGTGATGGGCGTGGGGGAGGGCTAGTTGCCCTCCAATCACTTCTCGACTATTAAAAAGGGCACTAGCCACTTGAATTTCCAATCGAATGAGCCTTTTTAAAATTTCTACGATAACACCTTGTATAAAAACCCTATATGCCCTCAGGGTATAACTCAAAACCCTTGCCCTGAGGGTTGTGAGGGAGTGTCCTCCTCAAAAACGTATTTTCTATCTGGAAATCAACTACGCTGAACAAAATGGCTATCTCAAAATTTTTATTGAATGTGTTTGGGGGAATGATAGGCGTGGGGAGGGGGCTAGTTGTCCTCCAATCACTTTCGACTGTTAAAAAGGGCACTAGCCCTTTGAATTTCAAATCAAATGAGCCCTTTTTCAAGTTTCTACGACAAAGATTTCAATAAAAACCATATATGCCCCCAGGGCATAACTTGAAACCCTTGCCCTGAAGGTTGTGGGGGAATGTCCTTCTCAAAATATATTTTCTATCTGAAAATGAACAACGCTGAACAAAGTGGCTATCTCAAAATTTTGGTTAGATGTGTTTGGGGGAATGCTGGGCGTGGGGGGGGGGGCTAGTTGTCCTCCAATCACTTCGACTATTAAACAGGGCATTAACCCTTTGAATTTCCAATCGAATGAACCTGTTATGAAGTTTCTACGACAACGCCTTCTATAAAAAACCTTATTTGCCCCCAGGGCATAACTTAAAGCCCTTGCCCTGATGGTTGTGGGGGAGTATCCTCCTCAAAAACATATTTTCTATCTAGAAATCAACTACACTGAACAAAATTGTCATCTCAAAATTTTTATTGGATGTGTTTTGGGGAGGGATGGGCGTGGGGGAGGGCTAGTTGCCCTCCAATCACTTCTCGACTATTAAAAAGGGCACTAGCCACTTGAATTTCCAATCAAATGAGCCTTTTTAAAATTTCTACGATAACACCTTGTATAAAAACCTTATATGCCCTCAGGGTATAACTCAAAACCCTTGCCCTGAGGGTTGTGAGGGAGTGTCCTCCTCAAAAACGTATTTTCTATCTGAAAATCAACTACGCTGAACAAAATGGCTATCTCAAAATTTTTATTGAATGTGTTTGGGGGAATGATAGGCGTGGGGGGGGGGGCTAGTTGTCCTCCAATCACTTTCGACTATTAAAAAGGGCACTAGCCCTTTGAATTTCAAAATCGAATGAGCCCTTTTTCAAGTTTCTACGACAAAGATTTCAATAAAAACCATATATGCCCCAGGGCAAAACTTGAAACCCTTGCCCTGAGGGTTGTGGGAGAATGTCCTCCTCAAAACATATTTTCTATCTGAAAATCAACTACGCTAAACAAAGTGGCTATCTCAAAATTTTGATTGGATGTGTTTGGGGGAATGCTGGGCGTGGCGGGGGGGGGGCTAGTTGTCCTCCAATCACTTTCGACTATTAAACAGGGCATTAACCCTTTGAACTTCCAATTGAATGAACCTGTTATAAAGTTTCTACGACAACGCCTTCTATAAAAAACCTTATTTGCCCCCAGGGCATAACTTAAAGCCCTTGCCCTGATGGTTGTGGGGGAGTGTCTTCCTCAAAAACATATTTTCTATCTAAAAATCAACTACACTGAACAAAATTGTCATCTCAAAATTTTTATTGGATGTGTTTGGGGGAGGGATGGGCGTGAGGGAGGGCTAGTTGCCCTCCAATCACTTCTCGACCATTAAAAAGGGCACTAGCCACTTGCATTTCCAATCGAATTAGCCTTTTTGAAATTTCTACGACAACACCTTGTATAAAAACCTTATATGCCCCCGGGGTATAATTTAAAACCCTTGCCCTGAGGGTTGTGAGGGAGTATCCTCCTCAAAAACGTATTTTCTATCTGGAAATCAACTACGCTGAACAAAATGGCTATCTCAAAATTTTTATTGGATGTGTTTGAGGGAATGATAGGCGTGGGGGGGGGGGCTAGTTGCCCTCCAATCACTTTTGACTATTAAAAAGGGCACTAGCCCTTTGAATTTCAAATCGAATGAGCCCTTTTCAAGTTTCTACGACAAAGATTTTAATAAAAACCATATATGCCCCCAGGGAAGAACTTATAACCCTTGCACTGAGGGTTGTGGGGAGTGTCCTCCTCAAAAACATATTTTCTATCTGGAAATCAACTACGCTGAAACAAAATGGCTATCTCAAAATTTTAATTGGACGTGTTAAAAGGAATCATGGACGGGAGAGGGGCTAGTTGCCCTCCAATCACTTTCGACTATTAAAAAGGACCTTAGCCCTGTGAATTTCCAATCGAATGAGCTTTTTTTGAAGTTTATACGACAACGCCTTCTATAAAAAACCTCATTTGCCCCCAGGGCATAACTTAAAACCCTTGCCCTGAGGGCTGTGGGGGAGTATCCTTCTCAAAAACATATGTTCTATCTGGAAATCCACTACGCTGAACAAAATGGTTATCTCAAAATTTTGATTGGATATGTTTGGGGGAATGATGGGTGTGGGGGTTGGCTATTTGCCCTACAATCACTTTTGACTATTCAAAATGGCACCGGCCCTTTGAATTTCAAATCAAATGAGCCCCTTTTAAGTTTCTACGTCATCGTCTTATATAAAAACCTTATATGCCCCTAGGGCATAAATTAAAACCCTAGCCCTGAGGGTTTTTGGGTGAGTGTCCTCCTCAAAAACATATTTCTTTATCTGGAAATCAACTACGCTGAACAAAGTGGCTATCTCAAAATTTTGATTGGATTTGTTTGGGGGAATGCTGGGGGTGGGGGGGGGCTAGTTGTTCTCCAATCACTTTCGACTATTAAACAGGGCATTAACCCTTTGAATTTCCAATCGAATGAACCTGTTATGAAGTTTCTACGACAATGTCTTCTATAAAAAACCTTATTTGCCCCTAGGGCATAACTTAAAGCCCTTGCCCTGATGGTTTTGGGGGAGTGTCCTCCTCAAAAACATATTTTCTATCTAGAAATCAACTACACTGAACAAAATTGTCATCTCAAAATTTTTATTGGATGTGTTTGGGGGAGGGATGGGCGTGGGGGAGGGCTAGTTGCCCTCCAATCACTTCTCGACTATTAAAAAGGGCACTAGCCACTTGAATTTCCAATCGAATGAGCCTTTTAAAATTTCTACGATAACACCTTGTATAAAAACCTTATATGCCCCCAGGGTATAATTTAAAACCCTTGCCCTGAGGGTTGTGAGGGAGTGTCCTCCTCAAAAACGTATTTTCTATCTGGAAATCAACTACGCTGAACAAAATGGCTATCTCAAAATTTTTATTGGATGTGTTTGAGGGAATGATAGGCGCGGGGGGGGGGGGCTAGTTGCCCTCCAATCACTTTCGACTATTAAAAAGGGCACTAGCCCTTTGAATTTCAAATCGAATGAGCCCTTTTTCAAGTTTCTACGACAAAGATTTTAATAAAAACCATATATGCCCCCAGGGAAGAACTTATAACCCTTGCACTGAGGGTTGTGGGGAGTGTCCTCCTCAAAAACATATTTTCTATCTGGAAATCAACTACGCTGAAAAAAATGGCTATCTCAAAATTTTAATTGGATTTGTTAAAAGGAATCATGGACGTGGGAGGGGCTAGTTGCCCTCCAATCACTTTCGACTATTGAAAAGGACCTTAGCCCTTTGAATTTCCAATCGAATGAGCTTTTTTTGAAGTTTATACGACAACGCCTTCTATAAAAACCTCATTTGCCCCCAGGGCATAACTTAAAACCTTTGCCCTGAGGGTTGTGGGGGAGTATCCTTCTCAAAAACATATGTTCTATCTGGAAATCAACTACGCTGAACAAAATGGTTATCTCAAAATTTTGATTGGATATGTTTGGGGGAATTATGGGCGTGGGGGTTGGCTATTTGCCCTCCAATCACTTTTGACTATTCAAAGTGGCACTGGCCCTTTGAATTTCAAATCAAATGAGCCCCTTTTAAGTTTCTACGTCATCGTCTTATATAAAAACCTTATATGCCCCTAGGGCATAAATTAAAACCCTTGCCCTGAGGGTTTTTGGGTGAGTGTCCTCCTCAAAAACATATTTTCTATCTGGAAATCAACTACGCTGAACAAAGTGGCTAATGGCTATCTCAAAATTTTGATTCGATGTGTTTGGGTGAATGATTGGCGTGAGGGGGGGCTAGTTGCCCTCTAATAACTTTCGACTATTAAAAAGGGCACTAGAACGCTTGGTTCCAAATCGAATGAGCCCCTTTTGAAGTTTAAACGACGACCCCTTCCATATGAAGTGCCCTGCTCTAAAGGAAAAAAAAATAATAAATGATGCATTGTACCAACATCGTTCTTATATGCCCTCAGGGCATAACTTAAAACTCTTGCCCCGAAGGTTGTGGGGGAGTGTCCTCCTCAAAAAGATATTTTCTATCTGGAAATCAACTACGCTGAACAAAATGGCTATCTCAATATTTTGATTGGATGTGTTTGGGGGAATGATGGGCGTGGGGGAGCTAGTTGCCCTCCAGTAACTTTCGACTATTAAAAAGGGCACTAACCACTCAAATTTCCAATCAAATGAGCTCTTTTTGAAGTTTCTACGACAACTTCTTCGATACGAAGTGCCCGGTATGGAGGAAAAAAATTAAATAAATAAATAATACATTGTGCCCATATCGTTCTTTACTTAGGCAATGCTATGGCGCTGCCTATGATAGTCTTTTTAATGGAAAAAATAATATTTTATACCTTTTCAGTTTTTTCAAACAGTTCGTGGGTAACGAACTGTAAGTAAGGAGCGACCCGGCCCAATAGTAACCGAAACAAAAAAAAACGGAACTTTGATACCAATACTACATCAGAAGAATCAGATTTTTATGCTGATTTCAAATATATTAATTTCACCAATTTTAGTTTTACCCATCAAAAGTTTCGCACCTGAGAATATTTGCCTAATTTTCGCAAAAAAGGGGGAAACAACCCCTAAATTCATAGAACTTTAATGAAAATTACACCATCAGATTCAGCGTGTCAGAGAATCCTACTACAGAGGTTTCAAGCTCATATCTGCACAAATGTGGAGTTTTGTATTTTTTGCCAAAAGAAAGATCACGGATGCGTGTTTATTTGTTTTTTTTTTCCAGGGTTGATCGTATCGATCCAGTAGTCCTAGAATATCGTGAGAGGGTTCATTCGAACGAAAATTAAAAGTTCTAGTGCCCTTTTTAAGTGACCAAAAAATTGGAAGGCAACTTGGCCCCCTCCCACGCTCATTTTTTTGCCACTCATTTTTCAAAAAAAGTGGGGGGGGGGGCTATTTGCCCTCCAATTACTTTCGACTTTTAAAAAGGGCACTAGGCATTTCGATTTCCAATCGAATGAGCCCTTTTGGAGTTTCTACGACGACGCTTTCTATAAACACCTTATATGCCCCCAGTGCATAAATTACAACCCTTACCCTAAGGGCTGTGAGGGTGATTGTCATTCTGTAAGACATAATTTACAGAACTTTCAACTACGTTATACAAAATGGCTATCTCAAAATTTTGATTGGATGTGTTTGGGAAAATGGTGGGCGTGAGAGGAGCGTTAGTCGCTTTCACTTTCAACTATTAAAAAAAGGCACTAGCCCTTTCAATTTACAATCAAATGAGCCCTTTTGAAGTTTCTACGACAACGCTTTCAATAAAAACCTTATATGCCCCCAGGGCAAAACTTACGAATCTTTTACTACGTTGAACAAAATGACAATCTAAAAATTTTGATTGGATGTGTTTTGGGGAATCGTGGGCGTGAGAGGGTGGTTAGTTACCCTCCAATCACTTTCGACTATAAAAAGGACACTAACCCTTTCACTTTCCAATTGAATGAGCCTCTTTTGAAGTTTTTATGACAACTCTATCTATAAGACCTTATATGCCCCTAGGACATAGCTTACAACCTTTGCCTTGAGGGATTTGTCATCCTTAAATACATAGTGTCCAGAACTTTCAACTACGTTGAACAAAATGGCTATCTCTAAACTTTGATTGAATGTGGTTGGGGGAATGGTGGGCGTGAGAGGGGGGTCAATTACTCTCCACTCACTTTCGACTATTAAAAAGGGAACTAGGCCTTTCGATTTCCAATCGAATGAGCCCTTTTGGAGTTTCTACGACAACGCTTTCTATAAACACCTTATATGCCCCCAGTGCATAAATTACAACCCTTACCCTAAGGGCTGTGAGGGTGATTGTCATTCTGTAAGACATAATTTACAGAACTTTCAACTACGTTATACAAAATGGCTATCTCAAAATTTTGATTGGATGTGTTTGGGAAAATGGTGGGCGTGAGAGGAGCGTTAGTCGCTTTCACTTTCAACTATTAAAAAAAGGCACTAGCCCTTTCAATTTACAATCAAATGAGCCCTTTTCAAGTTTCTACGACAATGCTTTCAATGAAAACCTTATATGCCCCCAGGGCAAAACTTACGAATCTTTTACTACGTTGAACAAAATGAATATCTCAAAATTTTGATTGGATGTGTTTGGGAAAATGGTGGTCTTGAGAGCGGGGTTAGTTGTGGTTCAATCACTTTCGACTATTAAAAGGGCCCTAGCTATTTCAATTTCCAATTGAATGAGCGCTTTTGAAGTGTTTAAAACATCGCTTTCTATAAAAATCTTACATGCTCCCAGGGCATAACTTACAACCCTTGCCCTGGGGACTCTGGGGGGGGGAAGGGTTGTCATCCTTAAAGACCCAATTTCCAAAACTTTCAACAACGTTGAATAAACTGGCTATCTAAAAATTGTGATTGTATGTGTTTCAGGAAATGGTGGGCGTGGAAAGGGTGATAGTTGCCTTTCAATCACTTTCGACTATTAAAAAGGGCACAAGCCACTCCATCTTTGAAGTTTCTACGACAACCTTCGATACGAAGTGCCCTGGTCTAAAAGAAAAAAAATAATAAATAATACATTGTGCCAACATCGTTCTTATATGCCCCCAGGGCATTACTTAAAACCCTTAAACTGAGGGTTGTGGGGGAGTGTTCTCCTCAAAAATATAATTTCTATCTGGAAATCAACTACACTGAACAAACTTGCTATCTCAAAAATTTAATTGGATGTGTTTGGGGAATTGGTGGGCGTGGAAAGGGTGTTAGTTGCCTTCCAATCTTTTTCGACTGTTAAAAAGGGCACTAGCCGTTCTAATTTTCAGTCGAATGAGCCCTTTCCCAAGTTTATACGACAGCTCCCTTGATACGAAGTGCCCTGGTATGGAAAAAAATAATAATAATACATTGTGCCAACATCGTTCTGTAAAGATTGTTGCTAGGCTTACGCAAGTTAGATCTAAGTGTATTTCTCGTATTTAGTGTTTTATTACGTTAAGGGTATATTTTTGGTATTTAGTGCATGTTCCACTTCAAGGGTATAGTTGGTATGTGTTGTTTTAAGTACTTGTTTCTGCCTTCTTTTCTATTCAAGGAAGTGGATCACCATGACCAAAAACCTACCAGCCAATGAGAGGCTACTTTGGGGGTCATGGAACCAGAATTCCATGCTTGGGCCCTGGAAAATAAGAAGGGGGGAAAGACAACTTGTGGACAGTTCAGCTTTGAGAACCAACAGTGACAAGTGGTTAGAGGAACACCGCTGGGAGAGTTCGAGCAACCTCCACCTTTCTATAACATACGGTGCGCTGGGAGAGTTTAGCAATAACCTCCACATCAACTGCCGTCGGAGAGTTCCAGTAACCTCCACTAGCCAAATATAGACGGCGAGCTTGGAAAGTGCAGCAGCCACCTCCAAATCAACTGTGCCAGCCGGTGCAAGTTGACTATAGCTCGGATTCTCTACGGCTTCAAGAAGACTGTTCACGAGTGCACTCTAGTATTGTATTTTGTCTATTAGTTTATTAAAGTAGTTTTAGAAACATCTTGAGTAGATACGAATCCTACCTACCACGCTACCCAAGGTCTTGTCCTCGTGGAGGCTTGATCACCCCCCCCTGGGGACCAATAAGACGGTATTTCTTTAGAGAAATATACCATACTTCACATTGGTGGCAGCTTCTCACGGTGTTGTTGATTACTCTTTAGAAACTCCTTTCTAATAATTCATTAAGCTGTCTCTATTTCCTAGCCTTAAATTTAAAACCATGCCGGCCGACTTAGAGGCCCATGTTAAAGACCTCGACGTTAGGCTAGCAGATGCAGAGGCTCGTCTGTCATCGCAGAGAGCTAGTTCTGATATTTACCAACCAAATCCTCCTATGCCTGTTAATTATTATATAGAACAATGTCCGCCAATTCCTATACTTTCGCATCCAGCCGATATTCATTCCTGGATTTTAACTCTAAAACAAATACAAAAGAGTCAGTCCAAGGGGGACGCCTCAATGGTGTCTCAGGCTATCTGTTACACCAGGGGGGAGATTCAGAGATTTCTGCATAATGTTGATCCGGACAGTATCAAAAATCTTTCAGACCTCGAAAGAACCCTTAAAATAGCCTTTTGCTCAGAAAAAAGTGTAGGACAAAAACTACAAGAATTAGTTAGAGAAAAACAGAAAGAGAACGAATTAGTCTCTCAATTTTATTCTAGAATAGTTGGTAAGGCAAAGCATTATTGCAAGTCAGCCGACCAAAACGACGCCAGTAGTCTCATATCAAACATTTTTAAAAGTGGCTTAAAAACTAATATCTCGCTCCGAGTAATGGAACAAGCATCACCAGATTGCGATAATGATGAACTACTAGAACTAGCTAGGAAATTTGAAACAATAGATTTAACATTTTGTAGTCCTAATGAAGTTTTAACTGCAGCAGTCAGCAGTCAAAACATTAACCATGATATGTCACAAAGCCGAACTCCCTCTATGTCAAGATCAACGAGAGGTAATTATTTCAGGAATGATTTTAGTGGTAGAAATAACGCTCGCATAAAATGTTGGAATTGCAGGGGTCCACATAGACAATCTGAATGTAAGGAACCTACAACGTGTATCCGCTGTGGTAAAATAGGGCACAAATCTTAATTTTGTTTAGCTCCAACGCCTATAAATCTACCACAGGCAAACAAAAAAAACTAAATTATTCGACTTTACCGAAGGCCGAGTCGAACCTTATGCGAAGTCCTCCAATAAATAATATTTCTTCTGTGAACCATTTTGATTCACAAATTTGTTATTTGAGTATACCAGAATCAACCACCTGTGTCTCATTTCCATTTATGTATGATGTAAAATTGTACGAATCTATTAAAATTTTAGCATCTATTGACACCGGTTGTCAAAGGTCACTATTATCGGAAAATTTATTCTACAGCCTTCCTGAGCAAATACGAAAGAAAATTAAAACGTCATTTTCAGCTGTAAAATCCTTGAGTGGAAATATTTTGCCTGTTTTGGGGAAAATCAAAATTCTAGTTGCTATATCTGACGGAGTGAAACAAAGGAAAATTCATTGGGAATTGGAGTCTCGTTATTAGTGAACTCAAGTTTCCTCTAATAGTAGGCTATGATTTCTTAAATTGCTTGGAAATTTCTCTTGATACCCGTCGAAACCAAATCAGTTTAGGCTCCAATAGTCCACCTCAAGAAAATTTTAGCGCATTTTTTGCCGAAAACACTGGTAACGCTTGTACAGGAAATGTATATGTAGCTAAACAGATAACCATTTCACCAAACTCTTTTAGAATAATCAAAGTGAAACCGCAATCTAGTAACCAAAGTCCTGTAGCTCATGGGGATTGTCTGATGTTCACGCCTTCACCAGCGTGGCAAATCTGTATTTCAGAGTCAATCAGTGAAGTGTCTCATTCCTCATTTCCCTTAGTATTTTTTAACCCCACGCAATATCAAGTAACCTTATTAAGAGGTAAATTAATGGGACATTTTGAGCTTCTCCCAGAAGACTTAGCCTCAAGCTTTGGGTTAATTGCAGCCTGTGCTGAAAATGGATTTCCTCAAAGCAATAAAACTCAGGTAGATTTAAAAACTGAATGGCCTAATGATGAATTTTTAAAACATGTCAATACCGGAGAATTAGCCGATAAAAATAGTGAGAAATTTAAAACTTTCATTTGTAAATTTAAAGATGTATGTGCTCGCACTGCTTATGATATTGCGGGTAATGACTAAGATGGATTTGTCGTTCCAATTGATGAAACAGTTCCAATTAAAAGCAAAAAATAATTTCCATTACCATTTTTAATGCAGGAAGTAATAATGAAACACGTTAAGGAAATGCTCCGAGCTAGGATTATTGAAGTGGGTCGATCACCATTCAACTCACCTGTTTTCATCATTGGAAAACCTAATAAAGAGAGCAAAATCTTACCAAAAAATCTTTGGAATGAAGAAAACAGTAGGTTCTCAATTGATCTTAGAGAAGTCAATAAAGGTATTAAAGATAGTCAATGGGAAATTCGCAGAATTGAAGAAGTTATAACTGATATGGCAGGGAAAAAACAATTTTCTACATTAGACATCAAACACTCCTTTTATACATGCAATTTATCCGAAGAAAGTCGCCAATTATTTTATTTCAATGTTAAAGGTATGTCATACCGATTTTTGAAAGCACCAATGGGAGCTAAAAGCAGTCCTAGACAATTTTTAGAATAATTTTTCGGGACGTCCCTAGTAAAACAAATGACGAAATAAATTTCTCTGATTTTCTGAGTTGGTACGTAAATGACCTAACAATACATACGGAAAGCAAAAAAATTTGAAGATCATTTGAGACATTTACAAATTGTTTTTGAAAGGATACGTGAATTCAACCTTAAACTCAATTTATCAAAATGCTGTTTTTTGCAAATTCAGTCAATCTGTTAGGATTCAAAGTCTCACCCGAAGGGATCTCTCCCCAGGAATCAAAGGTTGAAGCGATTAGGGCGATGACACCGCCTAAGGACGTTTCGGACGTTCGTTGTTTCCTAGGCATGACTTCATTTCTACGAAGTTTTTACCTTAACTACGCAGAAATTTCATATCCTTTGGTTCGCCTAACTCACAAAAATGTCCCATTTGTTTTTGGACCCACCGAAATGGAGGCTTTTGAAAAACTAAAATCCGAACTTACTAATCCACACACAATTCTACTCCGTTTTTCATCGAAATCAGAGGATTTTCATTTGTTCACAGATGCTGGCATGAAAGCAATTAGCGCTCTACTTTGTGTAAAATGCAAAACCACAGATCGCTTTCAAATAGTTGCAAGCTATTCTAAAATTCTCAGCGGACCCGCATCTAGATATGACAATCATAATAGAGAATTATTCGCACTTTATTCCGGGATTAAACATTTTCAAAAAACCTTTCTATGGTCCGCTCATACACATTGCTATACAGATTGCAGGGCCCTATCTTATTTAAAGAGAGCTAAAGACGTAAATAGCAAGTTATACCGCATTGCTGTTTTAATTAACAGTGAGCAATTTACCTTTCATCACATTCCTGGAGTTAAAAATCCTAGCGACTATTTGAGCCGCCCTAGTTCTGAATTTGTTGAAAAATACAGAAAAGTTAATCCTGATGAATTGGAACAGGAATTTGACTGCCTTCAAGGTGAATATGTTGATTTTATTGGACTAGGAGAGAAGGAACTCAGGCAGGCTCAAAAGCGCGATAAAGAAATAAAAGCAGCGTACAAATTTTTGGAAACTGTACCCAGAAAACGATTTGATTTTCGGGAAAAGGAGTCTCAGGACTCGGACCCAAATTCTGTAATTTGTAGCAGTCGGTCGACCGCAAGGGTTAGGCCTATCGTGCCTATTAGTCACGAGCAAGTCATGACAAGGGGTCATGTAATCCAGAGGGAAGCCACTGAGGCCCCTTTAAGGGATGCAAAAAAGGGTTGCATCCATAGGGATGCAGAAAAGGGTGGCATTCCGGCGCGCAAAGGTGGCACAAGCTTGTGCTCACAGGGAAATCATGTACTTGAATCTGGTATAGAGTCTCCCAGGCTAAAAATTGAGGCAAATGAAGCAAACATATTACCAAAATGGCTTCTAAAATATGAACTGGTAATTCATAATGGGCTAGTTTATGCAGTCGATAGTACTGGAGATAAAAGACGTGTAAATAAGTATACAATTTTGGTACCAATAGAACTTATCTTCACAACTATTGCCTTAATGCATAACAAATTATTGTTAGGTGCCCATCAAGGGTATATAAAAACGCTAGAGCGAGTACGCGAATTTGCAGTTTTTGAAAACTTGCCGGTGCTTGTACAAAATTATGTCAAAAATTGTGATTCATGTCTTCGTCGGAATATAACGGGTCCTATGCTGAACCCATGTTTGGCTGAAAATATTCCTCCGTCGCACATATTTCATGCATTTTCTATAGATAGTGCAGGGCCCATGCCATATGAATGTGCAAATGGAGATTTGCATGTCCTAATAGCTGTAGAGCATTTTAGCAAATATGTAATAGTAGTCCCTGTCCTAAACATTAATGCTCAAACAATTCGTAACTTCATTGTAAAGGAAATACTTTCAACATATGGAATCCCTGATATTATTTTATGTGATAATCATATGTCTTATAGATCGAAAGTCCTAAATTCTATGGCAGAAATTCTCGGAATTGAAATTAGACACAGTTCACCGACACATCCTATGTCGAATGGCTTAGTTGAAAACAGGGTTAAAGCGGTTAAATCTATTTTGAAAACATTCTGCAATTCTACAAAACTTAATTCTGATATCGAATCATTAGACTTCAAAAAAAATTCATAGCTTTCTCGAGAGAGAGATGTATTCTGAGAAAGGTATAAATAGCCTAAAATCTATTTTGGGCAAAACAAAATTACACAGAAAAATTGAATCAGCACAGTCCATGAGTATTGGGATCATGACTGGCGGTACGTTAATTTTTCTAATCCTTATCGGAATTTCCACGGTGATTCTCCTCAAATTAAGGAAATTATGGATTGATTATAGAGAAATGAAAAAAGTGGTTTTAGAATAGTCGAACAAGGGGACAATGAATAATAACAAATGTAGTTTAGGGAAGGAATAAAAATTAATTTAAAACGTAAGAAAAAAAAAGCAATAAAATGTTTTTTTTTTTCAATAAAAGATAGGGGGAGAAATGTAAAGATTGTTGCTAGGCTTACGCAAGTTAGATATAAGTGTATTACTCGTATTTAGTGTTTTATTACGTTAAGGGTATATTTTTGGTATTTAGTGCATGTTCCACTTCAAGGGTATAGTTGGTATGTGTTGTTTTAAGTACTTGTTTCTGCCTTCTTTTCTATTCAAGGAAGTGGATCACCACGACCAAAAACCTACCAGCCAATGAGAGGCTACTTTGGGGGTCATGGAACCAAAATTCCATGCTTGGGCCTTGGAAGATAAGAAGGGGGAAAAGACAACTTGTGGACAGTTCAGCTTTGAGAACCAACAGTGACAAGTGGTTAGAGGAACACCGCTGGGAGAGTTCGAGCAACCTCCACCTTTCTATAACATACGGTGCGCTGGGAGAGTTTAGCAATAACCTCCACATCAACTGCCGTCGGAGAGTTCCAGTAGCCTCCACTAGCCAACTATAGACGGCGAGCTTGGAAAGTGCAGCAGCCAACTCCAAATCAACTGTGCCAGCCGGTGCAAGTTGACTATAGCTCCGATTCTCTACGGCTTCAAGAAGACTGTTCACGAGTGTACTCTAGTATTGTATTTTGTCTATTATTTTATTAAAGTAGTTTTAGCAACATCTTGAGTAGATACGATCCTGCCTACCACGCTACCCAAGGTCTTGCCCTCGTGGAGGCTTGATCACCCCCCCTGGGGACCAACAAGACGGTATTTTCTTTAGAGAAATATACCATACTTCACAGTTCTTTTCTTAGGTAGCGCGATTGCGCTGCCTATGAAAAGGGCACCAGAACTTTTCATTTTGAGTCGAATTAGCTCCTTTAAAAGTTCTAATGATATTTCTAGCTACTATAGAGTAGTGCTGCCTATGATATTGCTTATATGCTCCTATGAAAACCTGCATGCATAGAGTTTTTTCGTTTAATTGAAACACCTGACCGTTCCCTATATGTTTCATCTTAATACCTTTAGCGTTATTAGTTACAGTAACTGTAGTGGTAGTATTAAAAGTATACATATAGTGCCTTCTGGCTAGTTCAGAGTCCCCCACATCTTACCCTTAAGGTTTAAATTAATAATATAAGTTGCTCTTCAGATACTGCTTTCCTACCTTTTTGAAAGTCCACATTTCTGACTTCTGATGCTTCTGCTGAACAACCTGTATGGGCATAGTGTGTTTCGAATATTTCCATACAGTTTCTATGTATCCAAAAATCACCTTAATATCCTTAGTTTAAATAGCAGTAGTAGTAGTAGTAGTAGCAGAAAATAAATAGTAATAGCCTAAGCTTTAGCGGCATTAGTAGTAAAAGAGGTAGTAATAATAGTAAAAGTAGCAGTAGTATGAGTAGAGGCAGCAGTATTAGGATGTAAATATTTTCTTTTGACTAGCTCAAAATCCCCCACAACACTCTTTTGCTGCTACACTCTTTTGACAACCCGCATACAAAGGGCGTGTTTGGATTCAGTTCATCTCCCTCCGCCTCAAAATTTCTTGAAAATTTCACCTTCATATCCTAAGGCATAGTTGTAATAGTAGTCACAGTAGAGTATTGATATTACTAGTAATAGTATTGAATAGCGATATTTTGCACAAAAGTATTTTGCTATTGAGGCATAAATGAAACCCAAAACGAACAGAAATTAAATAAGCAATCATAGCAAACAAACAAACAGTAATTACTAATATAAATGAGTAAATAAATCTTAAAACGAGTGATGCTTAAATTGAATATGCAAATCCAGCTTGAAACGAACAAAAGTCTATTCTTTCAAACAGTTCGTGGTAACGAACTGTATAGTAAGAGCGACTCGTCTCAATATTAACCAAACTCTAAGACACAGGATTTTGATACCAATAGATACATCAAAAGAATCGGATTTTTATGCTGATTTTAAATGTGTAAGTTTCATCAAGTTTAGTATTACCCATAAAAAGTTACGGCCCTGAGAGAATTTGCCTTATTTTCGAAAAACGGGGAAAAATACCCCTAAAAGCCAGAGAACCTTAACAAAAATCAAACTATCAGATTCAGCGTATCCGAGAACCTTACTGTGGAGATTTCAAGTTCCTATCGGCAAAAACATGGAATTTTTTTTTTTGTCAGAAGAAAGATTACGGATGTGTGTTATTTTTTTTTTATCAGGGGTGATTGTATCGACCCATTGGTCCTAGAATATTGCAAGAGGGCTCATTCAACGGAAATTAAACGTTCTAGTTCCTTTTAATTAAAAAACAAAAAAATCTAAATATCACTTTTTACAAAAAACTGCATTTTGATGTTTTTTTTCATACTGCAGTCTTTTCAAAGATATTTGATTTTTGAAGCAATCACACAGTTCGTGGTAATGAACTGTATAGTAAGAGCGACTCGTCTCAATAGTAACCGAAACTCTAAAAACGGAATTTTGATACGAATAGATACATCAAAAGAATCGGATTTTATGGTGATTTTAAATATGTAAGTGACAACAAATTTAGTCTTAGCCATTAAAAGTTACGAGCTTGAGAAAATTTGCCTTGTTTTTTAAAGTAAAGAACGAACAGTAATGCCCATAAAAAGACTAACACTTTGTAATATTCAGTAAAGCGCCAATGACGCAGTAGGTTTTAGACTTTGCGAAAGAATTTTTTGCCACTCTGTTTTTGCAAGATTTTCGGGAAATTCCCAAAACTTCGGGAATAGTGAAGACAGTGAGCCTATTGGTAATCCCGGTCTCGTTTCACTGCAATTTCCATTCTATTTTGAATTTTGTAAAAAGAACAAAAGAGAATATTTAAAAACGGGCAGTAACCATACTCTTGTTTGTAGTGAGGACACCATTCAGTAGAAGTACATAACCCCTACTCTCTGAAAACGACCGCGGTCTAACAACCAGTCCTTTATCGTATTCTTACTTGTGTTTGAATTCTGGGCTCCTAATTATTATAATAAAAAAAAAGATAAACCATTTTGCAGAACTTTGTAGCCATTTAAGTAAGAGAATGATAATTCTAAGTAAGAGAATCGGTTATTTAAGATACACTTACACTCTTTTTATTTAAGTAAATTGTAAGAACAGATGTAGTAATAGTAGTATCCGTCATAAAATGACGTATCGAGTAACATAAACTTAAAGTAAAACAAAAGTAATTTAAAAAAATTTGGTATTTTTCTAGTTTGAATTAAAAAATTAAAATTGTTGCTGAGATACCATAAATTTTCGAAGATTACATTATTACTTTAGCGATTCTGAACTGAAAACTAAAACAAAATAGAATTTATCTTGAATTTTTTGCTATGAAAATATAGCACAACGTTGTATAGATGCGCCCTTTAGGAATTAAGCCAAAAAAAGTTAGTTTCCAGGAGACAATTATAACTTTGAATGGAGAGATGAAATAAACTGATTTATTCAAAATTTTCAGAATTATTCTAGTTTCAATTGACAAATCAGATTAACGAACTGTTTCAAACAGTTCGTGGTAACGAACTGTATAGTAATAGCGACACGTCTCAATAGTAACGGAAACTCTGAAAAACGGAATTTTAATATCAATAGAGACATAAAAAAAATCGAATTCTTATGCTAATTTTAAATGTTTCATCAAGTTTAGTCTTACTCATCAAACGTTACGAGCCTGAGAAAATTTGCCCTATTTTCGAAAAAAAAGGAGAAAAACCCCCTAAAAGTCATAGAATCTTAATGAAAATTGCACCATCAGTTTCGGCGTATCAGAAAACTTTAATGTGAGGGATATATTCCTCAGATAGGAATATATCCCTCCCCTTCATGGAAAACTCCTCCTGGAAATTTCATCCAATGTAAAGTGCAACCCCTGCCCCGACAAATTTCCCCCAGACAGTTCCATCCTCACTAAGAATCCCCCCTCCCTGCTAAATTGCTTGCGGACGATTCAGCCTAAAAAATTATCCTTAGCATTCTTTCATTTGAATAACACTTTAATCTCTAATCGGTTTCTCGATCTCTCCAGAAACGCCCCCTTCCTCGGAACTTATTTCTCAGAAATCAAAACACGCAAAAAAAGCCCCTAGATTATTCCCTCGGAACGATTCCACATCACAAATTTTGCAAACAGAAGGTAATACAATTAAAAAGAACTTCGTATAGTAATTCTGTCAAATCCCCCCAGTGTAACATTCCCCTAGAATATTCACTCCCCAGAAATGTTCCTCCCAAGGAAGATTCTCCCTTTAGAAATCCACCCCAAGCACAATCCCCCTCCCTCCTCCAAAAAAATTACGTATACTTCCCAATAACGAATACTATTCGTAAACATTGGGTGAATTTCATCAAACAGTTCGTGGTAACGAACTGTAAGTAAGGAGCGACCCGGCTCAATGGTAACCGAAACTCTAAAAAACGGAATTTTGATACCAATAGATACATGAAAAGAATCAAAAGAAATATATAAGTTTCATCAAGTTTAATCTTACCTATCAAAAGTTACGCACCGGAGAAAATTTGGCTGATTTTCGAAAAAAGGGGGAAAGACCCCCTAAAAGTTATAGAACCTTAATGAAAATAAACACCATCATATTCAGCGTATCAGAGAACCCTACTGTAGAGGTTTCAAGCTCCTATCTACAAAAATGTAGAATTTTCCATTTTATGCCAGAAGAAAGATCACGGATGCGTGTTTATTTGTTCTTTTGTTGTTTTTTTTTCCCCCAGGGTGTGATCGTATCGACCCAGTGGTCCTAGAATATCGTGGGAGGGCTCATTGGAACGGAAATTAAAAGTTCTAGTGCCCTTTTTAAGTTACCAAAAAAATGGAGGGTAAATAGGCCCCCTCCCACGCTCATTTTTTTCCCACAGTCACCCGATCAAAATTTTGAGATAACCATTTTGTTCAGCATGGTCAAAAAGATTATAACTATGTCTTTTAGGATGACTTAATCCCTCGAAGCCCCAAAGGGGAGGGCTGAAAGTTATGAACTTTACCCAATGTTAACATATGGTATTGGTTATTGGGACCCGGCTCAATGGTAACCGAAACTCTAGAAAACGGTATTTTGATACAAATAGATGCATCAAAAGAATTGGATTTTGATGCTGATTTCAAATATATAAGTTTCATCAAGTTTAATTCTACCCATCAAAAGTTACGCGCCTGAGAAAATTTGGCTGATTTTCGAAAAAAGGGGGAAAGACCCCCTAAAAGTTATAGAACCTTAATGAAAATCACACCATCATATTTCGCGTATCAGAGAACCCTACTGTAGAGGTTTCAAGCTCCTATCTACAAAAATGTGGAATTTTGCATTTTTTGCCAGAAGAAAGATCACGGGTACGTGTTTATTTGTTTTTTTTCCCAGGGGCTTGTCAGTTGGATAACTACGTTTTGGAAATGGAAATCGTCCCAGGGGTGATCGTATCGACCCTGTGGTCCTAGAATATCGTGTGAGGGCTCATTGGAATGGAAATTAAAAGTTCTAGTGACCTTTTTAAGTGACCAAAAAAAAATGGAGGGCAACTAGGCCCCCTCCCAGCTCATTTTTTTCCCAAAGTCACCTGATCAAAATTTGGAGATAGCCATTTTGTTCAGCATGTTGAAAATATTATAAGTATGTCTTTCAGGATGACTTAATCCCCCGAAGTTCCCGGGAGGAGGGCTGAAAGTTATGAACTTTACCCAATGTTAACATACAGTATTGGTTATTGGGAAGTATACAGTACAGACGTTTTCAGGGGAGATTTTTCCTGGTAGTTGGGGGGGGGGGCGGTTGGGGGTTATGTGGGAGGATCTTTCCATGAAGAAAGTTTTCATGGGGGAACGGACATTGCTATGAAGAGGACGCTGGACTATTTAAAAAAGATCAGAAAAATTAGATATAAAAAAAACAAGTTTTTCAACTGCAACCGCGGCAACATCAAAACTTTAAACGAACAGAAAATTTTACATATATGATTGGGTTCACCCGCTAGTTAACACCTCACTCTTTAAGCCAGAGATTTTTCTAACGAAATTCTCAAAAGCAGCAGATGCCCTTGGACGACATTTGGAGTCTCTTGCGCGTAGTGAGAGTAAGTGGCTAATAGCTGAGGACCTCAACTGCGACCCTAGCAAGGACCTTATCCTGTCTGATATCTTTCTAAACTGCCTCCCAGCCTCTTACAATATCTGGCCGAAGTCCCTTGATTTTACGTACACCCATACTAGTGGTCATACGTCAAATATTGACCATGTACTTTCGTCCACATCCATCCCTGGTCTCCCAGTTACAGTGTGTACTGACGATCCGATTAGGGACCATCCCGGAATTTCGTTCCACCTGCATTCAGCACAGAGCACTAATAACGCCTGTTCCAGAAGGTGGGTCTACAAGCAAAACTGGCAGAAGTGTAATATTGCCCTATATATTGCCACTGTTGCTTCTGTCCTTAGTAGCATAAAAGTTCCGTTTCATCTACTCTGTACTGGTCCTTCCAACATGGCAGCCTCTATTGAACTCAACACTTACTATCATCAAGTTACCCACGCTCTGGAAGCTGCCGAATCGAAAGCGGTTCCTACAAGAAGAGTCAAAATTGGGACAGAGAAACCGATGTGGTCCGAGTCCATCGAACTCCAGACGGCTAAACGACGTGCTAAAATGTGGCTAAACATTTGGATTGCTTGCGGAAGATCGTTACGCGGGACTGTATTCTAGCTGAAACGGAGTACAAAACGCAAAGACAAAGCTGAGATGAAAAAGTACCGTATTATCGGGCAACAGTTCACAGACAACAAGAAATCATGGCTAATTAGACCGGACGACCGTGCACCTAATACTTCCCTGACACTGCATGACTGGCACTCTTACTATACTTCGGTATACGGAGACGAGAATCTTGCCATAACCAACCAGTATGAAAAGGAAGTCACCAGCTGGCTTGCGCGCTTCTCGGGACAGCGATGTGTTGTTCCCATATCCCTGGAAAAGATCAAAATCGCAGTCAAAAATGCACTTTCCAAAGGAAAAAATGGGACAGATGGCGACGGTCTCACAACAAAACATCTCAAGCACTTACTGAAAGTTTCTATTCCCACCTTCAGCTTATCTTCCAGATGTGCATCACCAGGGGTTTTGTACCAAAAAGTTTCCTGAAAGGAGTCATCACTTCTATCGCCAAGAAAGGAAAAGATCCCAATGACTGTAAATCTTACAGACCCATAACAGTCTCTTGCATCCTAAGCAAAGTGTTTGAGTATGTGATCTTCTCCGAGCTGGACACTGGAGATTTCGGGGATAATCAACTTGGATTCGAGAAAGGTCTCGGTTGTCCAGAGGCTCATCGCCTTCTTGCTAATGTACTTATGGACTCAGAGAAAAACAATTCGCCTCTCTATATGTGTACTATAGATATTTCAAAAGCGTTCGACAGCGTCAACCACATGCAAGCAATGAATGCTCTACTGCTGAGTGGTGTAAGTGCGAGCATAGTGAAAACATTGAAATTCTGGTATGAAAATTCAATAGTTTCTGCCTAATGGAAAGATAGAATATCAGATCCCGCCAAAATCAAAAGAGACGTGAGGCAAGGGAGCGTTCTTAGTCCTTTCATTTTCAAACATGCGATTTCCAAGATTTTGGACCGCATCTCGCCCTCCCTTCTACTTCACGGTACCAACCTGTCTTACCTTGCATACGCTGACGACGTCCTTCTGCTCAGTAGATCGAAAGCTGACTTTACAAGATAACCTGAGTCGACTCCACAGTGACTTTCTTTCTATCGGGTTCTCTATCAATATAGAGAAGTGCGAGTTTTTAACCTTCAACGCACCTAAAAGTGAATCTGTGACCCTCGGCAATCATGCAGTCCCTGCAGTGTCTGAGCTACGATATCTGGGTATCATGATTGTAGAAACGATCGGTTAAAACCAGGCAATCCATCGTCAAGCAAACAACTACCGCCATTAAACGTGCTTACGGGCCTGTAGTACCGAATCGCGGACGCTACTTCAGGAAATCTCTAGCCTCAATTAATCGTTCAGTTTGCCAGCCACATGTAATCTACCTTGCCGGTGCATCCCATGTGCTGACAGTGAGAGACTGCGAAAAAAATCCGAAAGTGCTACTATAAGTATGCAAAATTTTTACTGTATATATCCAAGCGATACCGGAATTCTCGACTGGAAAAATATGGACTTCCGGAGCCATCCAAGCAATGGTTGACCATTTGGGACAATTCAGTGTTCAAAGTCAGATTGATGAGACGTCGTTTTTTACCTGCATTTGTTTGAGTTTCGTATCTTTTTTTCTTTTTTGTTGTGCTCCACTATAATCTTTTTGTAGATGGTGGGTAATTAAATTATTATATTATTATTATTATTATTATTTATCTTTCAACTATAGTGAACAAAATGCCTGTTTGAAAATTTATCAGATAATTTTGGAAAAAAAGACGTGGGGGGCCCAGTTGCCCTCCATTACTTTTGGTCTATTAAAAGGGCACTAGAACCTTTAATTTCCGTTCATGTGCACCCTCTTCCGACCTTCTAGGACCATTATCTCGATACAATCACCCATGGAAAAAAAAGACCGTATAAACACGCATCCGTGATCTGTCTTCTAGCAAAAACACCAAAATTCCACATTTTTGCAGATAGGAGCTTTAAATTATACAGTATGATTTTCTGGTATGCTGAATCTGATGGTGGGATTTTCATTGGTGTGAGCTTTAATTTTAGAAGGTGTTTCCCCCCTATTTCAAAAATCGGGCAAATTTTCTCAGGCTTTTAACTTTTGACGGGTAACACTAAACTTGATAAATCCTATTTATTTGGAATCAGCATAGTAATCTAATTCTTTTGATGCATCTATTGATATTAAAATTCCGTTTTTTTTAGAGTTTCGATTGCTATTCAGCGAGAGTCGCTCCTTTTTTACAGTTCGTTACCACAAAACTGTTTGATGAAAGCTACAAAAGATTGAAGACCTGTTCCCACCGTGCCAATTCTGAATAACGATCGTTTCCAACAATTTTCAGTGTCGCAGAGCCAGAATCGTTTGTTAACGATATTTATTGCTATCTATTTTTGGAAACATATTAATTCGGTGGGATATCTAAAAATGAGGCCTTCATTTGTAAGCAAAGATTCAAAATGGTATTTCATACTTAAAAACAAACACGAAATTTCAACACAGAAATCTAAAGTACAGGATTGCACTGCATAAGTTCTAAAACGGAAAAAAATCCACTGGTTTTAAAATGTCTTTTTCTAATTTTTAGAATATTACCGTCAGAATCTATCGATAAATTTCTGCAACAACATTCAAAATGATAGAGAATTTTAATAGATTTTTGAAAATTCAAGGAAACAATTGTAATATGACAAAAAAAACTTTGTTTTGGTGCCAGAAACAGCCCTTGAATTAAGATGTTTATTCCAATGGTATCGACAACGTCTCTTTATGTTTGTGCTTAGAATTTTAAAATCCATTCGAATTCGACTAGAAATAGTGTTCAAAGTCGAATGCATTAAATCGAATTTTGGCTATTCACACGTTTACTTACACTTTTGAGGTTTCTGGGTCTCTTCAGAATTCTATGAAGTTTTTACATTGAGCAAGATTTTATTTTCCTCATAAATACTGTCAAAGAAAATTCCCTTCCATATTTCTTGCATCTTGAACAGAAGTTCCAAAAGAAAGAAATAGGCCTCTTGTAGGAAAATATTTCCCTGTCAGTTGGTGTTTTGCATTCTAAACCGAATATTGATTGTTAAGAAACCTTACTAGTGTTATTGTTTTTAGTATGAATTCTGAGGGCTATAGCTCCAAATTTTAGGTAGCTCAATAGCGCTGCCCAAGTAAAGAGCGAAGTGGGCTCAAAGTATTTTTTTGTTAAGGTACTTCGTATGGAAGTATTCGTCACGGAAACTTCGGAGAGCGCTCATTCGATTGGAAATTAAAAGTTCTCATGCCCTCTTTAAGAGTCAAAACTGATTGGAGGGTAATCAGTTTCCCTCCCACACCCCTTATTCTGCCAAAGACGTCTGATTTAAATTTTGAGATAGCAATTTGATTTTGCATGGTTGAAAGGTCCAATAGCCACGCCTCTGGGAATGGCAACCCCCACAACCCTTTGGGCAAGGGCTAAAAGTTATTCGATCCGCCTATTCTTTCCATATATTATTTGTTGTTGGGAAAGGGGGAAAAGTTTGATCCTTAGTGTCAATAAAGGTAAAGGCTATTAACGTGAATTCTTCAGGAAAATTTGAGGATAGTGTTAAATTAAATAAAAATACGCAATCCGCATGTTAATTTTCAAAAGGGCAGATCACGAGAACAACTTGGATATTAAGTTAGAATGTTCAGGGAATGAGGTGGGGGTATTCAGTTGATCAAAAGCCATTATGTACATGCTGCTGCTACTACTACTACCACTGCTGCTATTACTACTACTACTGCTACTACTCAATCAAAAAAAGATCTTTTTCTGAGGGAAGTAAGGGGTGAAGTTGAAGCTTAAAAGAAACAAAAATGATTACTTCATTGTCTATCTTACGTATATCGATAACTAGTCAAATAAACTAACGGATGATATTTCCCTATTTCTATATGATTATAGAAAACTAGTGTTTTAACTGAGAACACAAAACAATATAAGAGTTTTGGTAGAGTAAAAGCAAACCAATAAAGGTTTGGCTTTTTTGTTCCAATTATTTAAGAATACCTCCTGAAGCGCGAGGACTGATTAGTTAGAATAATAAGGTTTTTAAAGTCCCAAAAAACTTAAGCTTAAAGAGCGAGGTATTGAGGAGGGTTAACCCCCTCATATAAGTTATAGTTTCTGTTTGTTTTAAGTTTAATGCTGCTCCTTAATTTCAGTTGAAAAAAAAATGTTTTTTTTTTTTATTTAATTTCTGATCGTTTTTTAAATAATGCCTGAAAATCCGGCACCTCTTCTACGGAAAACTCCCTTCCCCCACGAACAATTCTTCCATTAAAAGATCTTCCCATGTAACAGCCCCCCCCCACCTCAAGAAAATTAACCCTAAATGAATCTGTAGATTTCCCAATATCCTAAACTGTATTTATCAGACATTGTTATTAGATCTTTCGTCTATGCTGAAAAAAATTGTGAGCTCAAAATTTTGATTGGACGACCTTCAGGAAAAAGGGGCATGAAAGGGTTGCTAGCTACCCTCCAATATTTTTGGGTCGCTTAAAAAGCGCACTAGAACTTTCGATTTCCAATCAAATGATCCCTCTCCCGATCCTCTAGGATCACTGGCTCGGTACGATCACCCATAAGGAAAACAAGCAAACAAACAAACAAAATAAATTAACACACATCCGTGATCTTTCTTTTGGCAAAAAATACAAAACTCCCAATTTTGTTAATAAGGAGCTTGAAACCTCCACAATAGGGTTTCTCTGACTCGCTGAGTCTAAGGGTGAAATTTTCATTAAGATCACTTGATTTTTTGGGGTGTTTCCTATACTGTTAGATAATCCAGCAAATTTTCTCAGGCTCGTAAATTTGATAGGTAACATTAAACTTGATGAATTCTATCTATTTTGAATAAGTATGAAAAATTTAACCTTTCGATGCATATATTGTTATCAAGACTCTGTTTCTGAGAGTTTCAGTTACTATTGAGCCACATTGCTCCTTACATACACTTCGTTACCACGAACTGTTAAATTAAAATGCTGCTTGAAGAAAGTCAATAGATATAAAATACAAATAATATAGATCGAGCGAAGATGAAGATTAGGTTTATGTGCCAATATGCTAGTCCTAGTTGTAGAGAAGGGAAGGGGAAAAATTAGGGTCTCAGATGGAATCCAATAGTGATGCGTATGAGGGTCATTTATCTGGAGGTGATGAATATGAATCGGGAGACGAAGTCAATAGTGGTATGGGGTCAACGAATATTACCGTCCAGTACCCCGGGACTCAACGAATATTACTGGCCACTACTCCCATGGGGCCTTAAAGAATATTACTGACCAGTATATTCACCATTCCTACGACACACAAGGTGATATCTCAGCCTCCGGCGATAAGAATATTTCCAGGAAACATCACTTGCCAGCTGCTTATTTCTCGCTGAAATAATGCAACGAATATTAGCGCCCATGTACTCAATATCTTGCGTAAGGCCTCCTGTTATGGATAAATGGCAGGATAAACTTTTTATAAAAGAATGGGAATTTGGGTTAGTTATTATCAATTGATAAACTGAGTTCAATCAAGAAATCACAGAAGTTTCAAAAAAATTTCGTATTTTCGATTGTGAATACATTGATTTAAAGAAGTCCTCGTGTGATGTAGTTTTTCAGTGTGTATTTTAGTTGCTGAAAATGGACTTTAGTGAAGTGTCCTGCTATCGCTGGTATGTCAATTATAATATGTGTGTCTACAATAGAGACCTGTGGAGTACTAAATTACGCCATACGACGAACAGACTGGGATTTTATGACCGAGTGATTCCTCCATTGTATGAAGGTGGGAAGGAACTAAATACTATTCAAGAGGAAGTAAAAGAAATATGCAGGTTTTTTGAAGTGGTATATGTAAAAGTTAACGTACCCACTGATAAAATTTTAATTGAAAAGTACATGTCAAATATTCCCATATTCAATTTGGAAGATTTTAACTGCCCCGCATTTCTGTATAGAATACGTAACCTTTTATGAACTAACAACTAAATGAAATGCGTAGTATCCTATTAATACGACTGACCACGGCACAAGCACTACTGCTAATGTAATGGTCCCGAGCACACTGGTTTTTCTTTAGAATTATTTTGGGACTTCGAATTATTTTTAGACTTAGAATTTTGGGGGGCTTAGAATTTTTTTTGGATTTTTTAGGGACTTTAGGGCATTTTGGGGGGAGGAAGGATTTTTTTTGGGACATACTAGTTTTGGATTTAGAAATTTTTTAGACTTAGAATTTTTGGGACTTAGAATCTTTTTTAGGGGGGAGACTTAGATTTTTTGGGACTTGTTACTCTAATGTATCCACCATCATCAGAGTTGAATCTTTTCGGTACTCCAGAGAAATTTAATCTCTCACTGTCATGACAATGCACGCATACATTTCCAATAAGTCCCAAAAATGTCTAAGTCCCTAAAAATTATATGTCCAAACGCTTCTTCTGAAACCTTCTGACATTTTTCTGAAAACGTACTGGGCTAACTAAATGTTTAAGACGCCTAATGCCTAAACCTAAAACGCATTCTATGCTAACTAAATGCACATCGTACTGCATAAAATACGAATTAGAGATTCAAAAAAATTAAAATACTAAAACATTTAAATAGTTTTTGTAATATAAATATACTTTTCGACAAATGTCTCCGAGAAAATTTTGAAAGTCTTTATTATACATATGTATTCAAACTCCTCTCCAACCCGTTTTCGTGAAGGGAAAAATCTGTGTGTGTTAAATTTAGTTGAAGCTTGATAACTCGCGGATCTAGGGGGGCCGGGGGAAGCCTTTAACATCAAAAAAAGTCCAAATGTCTGAGAAAAGATTCTAAGCCCCAAACAATAGGTCCCAAAATAAGCCCAAAAAATTCTAAGTAAAAAAAACTCAAAGTTCAAAAAAATTGGGGGTGAACATTGGTAATCTGGAGTGGTACAAGGCCCTGGATGGGTATACGGAGACCCAAACTCATGCGCAAGCTTGGTAATAACCACTGCGCTCGGGATGATCATCACATTAGAAGTAGTGCTTATGGGCGTAGTCGTACGTATTAATAGAACACAACCCATTTTATTTAGTTGTTGATTTATAAGGTAGTATGTGAGGGTTGTTTGTCAAGTACAGAAAATGCTCATAAAACCTGGGCCACAAAGTGTCTATAGATTTGGTGGCCGTTAAAAATGTCATTGGTTAGGGATGGGGGAATGGGAGAGTTAAAAAACATCTGCTACTTATTACCATTCATTACCCACTTTTTTCAGTCCCAATTTATACCGCTTTTTTCGTTTTCTTTCTTCCTAGAATGTCTTATACAATTATCCCGAGAAGGAATTTGTCTAGGAATCCATGTACTAAAAAACGTATCTTCTCCTCGGGGTATCTATTCTATACGGATATACGGACGAGTTGAAATCTTTATAATGGAATATGGGAATATTTGAAATACACTTTTCAATTAAAGGTTTATCAGTGGGTAAGTTATCCTTTACGTATAGGGCTACCACTCCAAAAAAATGCATATTTTTTTTCCTTCCTCTTGAATAGTATTTAGTTCCTTCCACCTTCAAAGAATGGGTGAATCTCTCGGTCATAGAATCCAAGTCTCTTCATATGGCATAATGTAGTACTCCAAAGGTCTTTATTGTAGACATGCATATTATAATTGTCATGCCAGTGATAGCAGGACACTTCACTCAAGTCCATATTCAGCAATAAAATGCACACTCAAAAATTACATTACACGAGGACTTCTTTAACCCAATGTATTTACAATCGAAAATACCAAACATCTTTTAAACTTCTTTTTTCGAACTCAGATTATCAATTGATAATAACTAACCCAAATTCCAATTCTTTTATGTCAAATATTTTGGCATTCAAATGTATGCATCACTGGAGGCTGTACGCATGATATCAAGTATATGGCCGCTTATATTCGTTGCATTGTTTCAGCGAGAAATAACAGCTCGCAAGATGTGTTTCCTGGAAAGGTTGGAAGCTGAGACAACGCAAAGGTGTCGTAGGAAAGGTGAGTGTGCTGGCCGGTAGTATTTTGTTAAGGCTCCATGGGGTATTGGCCGGTAATCTTCGTTGAGTCCCCTGGGGTAGTGGACGGTAAAATTCGTTGACTCCATACTACTGCCAATAACATCGATGGAATTCTTCACTTTTGTATCTGTCTGAAGACGGAAAAAAGCATTTCAAACGATACCACTTGTATGTTCTTCCTCTTATTGTATTTTGAGTATCGTAACCTAAAATAGGTATTCGCAATGGTATAATGAAAAATTTTG
This sequence comes from Artemia sinica, assembly GCA_027921565.1. Taxonomy (NCBI): domain Eukaryota; kingdom Metazoa; phylum Arthropoda; class Branchiopoda; order Anostraca; family Artemiidae; genus Artemia; species Artemia sinica. The sequence goes on along the minus strand of CM051272.1, from coordinate 40,581,101 downwards.
TGTAATTGTATGAGCATTGACTTGTATGTTTAGCTTGATCAAAGATTTTGCATATAAAAATCAAAAAATATATTTTAATCGAAATAACAGTTTTTTTATCTAAATTATTTTTCAACAAAAGACGAAATAAGTTAAATGAACACTGTCCAACTTCGAACAGTCAGAAATGAAGTCCTCCTTACCAATTGCGGTCTTCCTAATAGTTGCACCACATTTTCCTTACCGCACTACCTTATGTCCTACCATGCTTCACACCGTAAGGCCAATTTTGAGAACCCACTCAGTATTCCACATCATTGTATGCCACTTTTCTTCACGCCACACCATATTACACTCTTAGATTTTCCACGGCGATTCGCAATGCCATGTCAGGTTTCACGATAACGCGCAATCCCTTGTCACAATTATCAACGCTAATGATGGTCCACGCTGTTACACTGCTTTAACATTGTGAATTTCAATATTGGAACATCCTCCAGTTTTAAACAGCCGTATTTTCAAATTATTATCCCAACAAAAAAGGCCTCTTCAAAAAAATATCTGCTGAACTTGGTGATTTCCAATACTTTTTTCTTATGTTTACTGTTGACTGGTCAGGCGCGACAAGTGTTTTCACTTAGAAAGTATAATAGCTTTTGAAAAAAAAGTACTTTACGACACAATGGGTTAGTGCCAAATACAATCAAGAGATTTCAAACCGGATTCCTTAATCGGGCAAAAAAAAACATATGTTCCCTCGATCCATGGGTGTCGCATTAAAAGTAAAGGAAGTACCTCAATTATTGAAATATCCTTGAAATATCTCTATTAAAGTTGAAGAAACAAATAGGCTTTATTTTTTTATTATATAAAAAAAATAATATTGGCTAATAGTAAACTCATCGAAAACTAAGGGCAAAATAAAATGTAGGTTTTCATTAGCAGGTGATGGCCTTATTAAAATCTGCTTTTTTAGATAACTTTCGCCTTAGCAACAGCTAAAGTTTTTGAGATACACTATTTAGGCTTAAGTGGCTGACAGCAATTCTACAATATGGGTGTACGTGTCCTTGATTCATAATCTTAAACAGCCTCGAACCAAATATTAAACTTTTATTTGAGGCAAGTCTAACCCAACCTTTGAAAACTAAAACAGTACTAATCTGGAACTCAAAATTTTTCGGTTGAGCAAGACCTGAACTAAAGTTTAAAGAAATGTTTGGCCGCAACCGCAGCAAAATAGAGAATTTTCATTCGAAAATGTTGCGACTCAAAAACCTTAGGCCTAATTCTTCTCATTGGCTTAGTATTTCAAACAGTTTGTTGTAGCAAACTGTAAGTAAGGTGTGACCCGGCTCAATAGTAACCGAAACTCTAAAAAACGGAATTTTGATACCAATAGATACATAAGAAAATAATCGGAATTTTATTCTGGTTTCAAATATAGTAAACTTAAGTTTCATTAAGCTAAGTCTTACCCATCAAAAATTACGAGCCCCGAGAAAATTTGCCTTATTTTCCAAAAACGAGGAACACCCCCTAAAAGTCATAGAATCTTAATGAAAATCACAACATCGGGTTCGGCGTTTCAGAACCATGCTGTAGAGGTTTCAAACTCCTATGTGCAAAAATGTGGAATTTTGTATTTTTTTTTTGCCGGAAGAAAGATCAAGGATGCGTGTTTATTTGTTTTTTTATTTTTTTACTGTTTTTCCCCAGGGGTGATCGTATCGACCCAGTGGTCCTAGAATGTCGCGAGAAGGCTCATTCAAATGGAAATTAAAGTTCTAGTGACCTTTTTAACTGACAAAAAGAAGGGAAGGGCAACTAGGGCCCCTCCCATGCTCATTTTTTCCCGAAGTCACCGGATCAAAATTTTTAGAAAGCCATTTTATTCAGCATAGTCAAAAAATCTAATAACTATGTCTTTGAGGACGACTTAATCCTCCAGAGTCCTCGGGGGAAGGGCTGCAAATTATGAACTTTGCCCATTGTCTACATATTAATAAAAAAAAAAACTTTCCGAAACATAAGTTTTTCAAAGAAAAGTAAAGGCCCTTTTAAACTTAAGCTCAGCAGATACAAATACCTTTTAAAATTCAAACTCAAAACTACCAGAAATTACTATTAAAGAATAAATGAAACCCAAAACGAACAGAAATTAAATAAACAATAATAGCAAAAAACATACAACAAGTAATAATATAAATGAATAAATAGATCTTAAAGCGAGTAATGCTTAGATTGAATATGTAAATCAAGCTTAAGACGAAAAAAATATTTTCCTATTGAAGTACAAATGAAACTTAAAACGAACAGAAATTAAATTAACAATCAATGCAAACAAATATAACAATAGATATTAATGTAATTAATAAGTAAATCTTAAATGAGTGAAACTGAAATTGAATATGCAAATAAAGCTTGAAACCAACAAAAATCACCACAAACAAGAGTTCGGGTATGACCTCCTTCTCTCACTGCGAAAGTCTAAAACCTACTGCGTCACTGGTGCTTTACTGAAAACCGATTTTAAGACAAATATTTTCTTTTGTACTTAATATTGAAAATAAACATTAAAATTATAGTACCATTTTAAACTGATGAGCTTTCAGCAATTAATATCATTATACATCAAATATTCAGTTTAATTTATTAGCTCTTTTTAAAGTTGCTAAAGACGAATATAGTTTCACTACAAACAAGTGTTTGGGTACTGCCTCCTTTTCTAACTGGAAATAAAAACCAAAAGCGTACTGCGTCATTGGCGCTTAACTGAAAACGGATTATATTACAAATATTTTCTTTTCCAGTTCTTACAGCATTGAAAATAAAAATACAATTACAGTGAAATAAATTCTTGAACTGATGGATCTTTCAACAATTAATATCATTATACATCAAATATTCAATTTGATGTTGTTTATACTTTCCAAGACTGTTCATGACGCATATAGTTTCAGACACAGGAGTTTTTTTTTATCTGACCTTTTGAACTATTTATAACGAAATGACCATACGTAAAGGAGTTTTTGTTATATGATCTTTGAACTATTTTTAACAAAATGGCTACCTCAATTTTTTTTATCAGATCTGTTTGGGGAAAAGGGCTTTGAGGGGTCAGTTGCCCTCTGATCACTTTTGACTCTTAAAAAGAAACTATAACTCTCGATTTCCAATCGAATGAGCCCCCTTGACGTTTATACGACGAACCCATCTATATGAAGTACCTCAGGGAAACAAATGGAGTGTAGGGGGAGGCTAGCTGCCCTCCAATCACTTTTGACTCTTGAAAAGTGAATTACAACTTTCAGTTTCCAATCAAATGAGCCCTCTAGGAAGTTTATACGAGCATCCCTTCCATAACAACAACCATATATGCCCCCAGGGCAAAACTTACAACGCCTACCCTTGGGCCCTGGGGGGCTGGGTCGACACCGGAGTTTTTTGTTATCAGAACTTTGAACTATTTTTAACAAAATGTCTATCTCAAAATTTTTATCTGATGTATTTAGGGTGTGGAGGAGGTGGGGGGTAGTTGCCCTCCGATCTCTTTTGACTCTTAAAAAGTGAACAAGAACTTTCAAATTCCAATCAAATGAGCCCTCTCCGAAGTTTATACGAGCATCCATTCCATAAGAACTATATATGCCCCTAGAGCATTACTCACAACGCCTGCCTCCGGGCCCTGGCGGGTTCCGTAGACACAGGAATTTTCTTATCTGATCTTTGAACTATTTTTAATGAAATGGCTATTATAAAATTTGTACTGGATGGGCTTGGGGGAAAAAGGGTGTGTAGCTAGTTGCCTTCGGATATCTTTTGACTCTTAAAAATTGAACTAGAACTTTCAATTTCCAATCAAATGAGCCCCGTCTGAAGTTTCACGAGGATCATTTCATAAGAACCATATACGCCCCCAGAACAACACTTACAATGCCTATCCCCGGGCTCTGGGGGGAGTTTTTGTTATCTAATTTTTGAACAATTTCCAAAACACTGGCCATCTCAAAATTTTTAGGGGACGGGTTTGGGGAAAAAAGAGCGTGGGGGGCTATTTTAACTCTCTTGACTCTTAAAAATGGAACTATAGCTTTTAATTTCCAATCAAATGAGCCCTCTATGAAGTTTATACGAGCATCCCTTTCATAAGAACCATACATGCCCTTAGGGCATAACTTGGAAGACCTTCCCCTGTGCCCTGGGGGGTTCTATTGACATCGGATTTTTTCTTATATAACCTTTGAACTATTTTTCACCAAATGTCTATCTCAAAATTTTCATCAGATAGGTTTTGAAACAGAAGGCTTGGGAGGGGGCTAGCTTCTCTTGGATCTCTTTTGACTACTAAAAAGTGAGCTCAAACTTTCAATTTCCAATCAATTGAGCCCTCTGTGAAGTTTATACGAGCATCCCTTTCATACGACTAGCACATGCCCAAGGACATAACTTATAACGCCTGCCCCCTGGCCCTGGGGGGTTTTGACGACACCTGAGTTTTTGTTATCTGACTTTTGAGCAATTTTTAACTTAATGGTTATCTCAAAATTTTCATTGGATGCATTGGGGGAAAAAGGGGTGTGGGGGGATAATTGCCCTCCAATCTCTTTTGACTTTAAAAAACTGAACTAGAACATTCAATTTCCAATCAAATGAGCCTTCTCTGAATTTTTTACGAGCATCCCTTCAATAAGAACCATATATTCCCACAGGGCATAACTTACAACACCTGTCCTCGGGCCCTGGGAGGCTGTGTTGACCCTGAGTTTGCGTTATATGGTCTTTGAACTATTTAAAAAAAACTATCTCAAAGTTCTAATCGGATGGTTTTTGAGAAAAAAGGGCGTGGAGGGGGGTTAGGTGCCCTCGAACCTCTTTTGACCGTTACCAAGTGAACTAGGACTTTCAATTTTCAATCAAATGATCTCTCTTTGAAGTTAATAAGAGTGTCAATTCTATAAGACCCATATATGCTCCCAGAACACAACTTACAACGCCTGCTCCTGGGTCCTGGGGGTTTTGTCAATACCGGAGTTTTTGTTATATGATCTTTTAACTATTTTTAACAAAAGAGCTATCTTAAAACTTTTATTGGATGCATTTGGGGAAAAACATTTGGAGGGGGAAAGCTGGTTACCCTCCAACATCTTTTGACGCTTAAAAAGTGAACTAGAAATTTCAATTTTCAATCAAATGAGCCCTCTCTGAAGCTTATACGAGCATTCCTTCCATAAGAACCATATATGCCCCAAGGGCATAACACATATAACCCTTGCCCCTAAAGACTGTGGGGGGAGTGTCCTGCTCAAACATATAAATTCCAGATCTTTCAACTACGTTGAACAAAATGGCTATATCAAAATTTGGATTGGATATGTTTGGGAAAATGGTGGGCGTGGAAGGGGTGTTAGTTGCCTTAGAATCACTTTTGACTATTAAAATGGGAACTAGCCATTTAAATTTCCAATCGAATGAGCCCTTTCTGAAGTTTCTACGACAACATTGTCTATACAAAACCTTATATGCCCCCAGGGCATAAATTACAACCATTGCATTGAGGGCTGTGGGGGAGTTTTCATCCTCAAAGACCTAATTTCCAGAACTTAAAACTACGTTTAATAAAAATGGCTATCTCAAAATTTTGATTAGATGTGTTTTGGGGAAAAGGTGGGCTTGAGAGGAGGGTAGTTGCCCTCCAGCCACTTTCGACTATTAAAAAGGGCACTAGCCCTTTGAATTTCCAATTGAATGATCCTTTTTTGAAGTTCTACGACAACGCCTTCTATAAAAACCTTATATGCCCCCAGCGCATATTAAAACCCTTGCTCTGAGGGTTTTGGGGGAGTGTCCTCCTCAAAAAACATATTTTCTCTCTAGAAATCAACTACGCTGAACAAACTGGCTATCTCAAATTTTGATTGGATGTGTTTGGGGGAATAATGGGCGTGGGGGAGGGTCTGGTTGCCCTCCAATCATTTTCTACTATAAGATAGGGTACTAGCCCTTTGAATTTCCAATCGAATGAGCCTTTTTAGAAGATTCTATGACAACGCCTTCTATAAAAAACCTTATATGCCCCCAGGGCATTAATCAAAACCCTTGCCCTGAGGGTTGTTGGGGATTGTCCTCCTCAAAAACATTTTTTCTATCTGGAAATCAAATACGCTGAACAAAATGGCTATCTCAAAATTTTGATTGGATGTGTTTGGGGGGGGAATGATGGGCTTGGGAGGCTAGTTTGCCCTCCAATCACTTTCGACTATTAAAAGGGCACTAGCCACTCCAATTCCCAATCAAATGAGCCCTTTTCGAAGTTTCTACGACAACTCCATCGATATGAAGTGCCCGGGTGTGCAGAAAAAAAAAACACATTGTACCCACATCGTTCTTTACTTAGGCAGCACTAGCGCGCTGCCTATGATAAATAATTCTTTTGAAAGCACTAAGAGGTATTGACGAGGGGGCAAACCACCTCATATGCCTCATAGTTTCTATTTCTTTTAAGTTTTAATGCTGCTCCTTGCTTTTATTTGAAAAAAAAAAAATGTTTTTTTTTATTTAATTTCTTATCGTGTTTTTAATAATGCAGGAAAATCCAACGTCCCCTTTACAGAAAATTCTCTTCTCCATGGAAAGGTCCTCCCACATAACCCCTCCTCCCGAACCTCCCTCAACAGAAACAATCCCACCTGAAAACTTCTATGTACTTCCCAATAACCAATCAAACAGTTCGTGGTAACGAACTGTAAGTAAGGAGCGACCCGGCTCAATGGTAACCGAAACTCTAGAAAACGGTATTTTGATACAAATAGATACATCAAAAGAATCAGATTTTAATGCTGATTTCAAATATATAAGTTTAATTCTATATGAAAGGGACTATATGAGGAAGTATATGAAAGGGACTGTCCCCTCCTCAACGCCTCGCTCTTTACGCTAAAGTTTGACTCTGTCTCACAACTCTATTTTTTTAAAACAATAAAAAACTTTAGCGTAAAGAGCGAGGCGTTGAGGAGGGGACAGTCCCTTTCATATACGGAATAATTTCTGTTCGTTTTAAGTTTTAATGTCGCTCCTTACTTTCAGTTTAAAAAACTTGTTTTTTTTATTTAATACTATCAGAGGCAACGCTATAGTGGCCTTTTTAATAGTCAAAAGTGATTGGAGGGCAACTAGCCACCCCCCACGCCCATCAATTCCCCCAAACACATCCAATCAAAATTTTGAGATAGCCATTTTGTTCAGCGTAGTTGATTTCCAGATAGAAAATATGTTCTTGAGGAGGACACACCCCCACAACCCTCAGAGCAAGGGTTTTAACTTATGCCCTGGGGGCATATAAGGCTTTTATAGAAGGCGTTGTCGTAGAAACTTCAAAAAAGGATCATTCAATTGGAAATTCAAAGGGCTAGTGCCCTTTTTAATAGTCGAAAGTTATTGGAGGGCAACTAGCCTCCCCACGCCCATCATTCCCCAAACACATCAAATCAAAATTTTGAGATAGTCATTTTGTTCAGTGTAGTTGATTTCCAAATAGAAAAATATGTTTTTGAGGAGGACATTTCCCCACAACCCTCAGGGCAAGGGTTTTAAGTTATGTCCTTGGGGCATATAAGGTTTTTATAGAAGGCGTTGTCGTAGAAACTTCAAAAAAGGCTCATTCAGTGGAAATTCAAAGGGCTAGGGCCCTTTTTAATAGTCGAAAGTGATTGGAGGGCAACTAGCCCCCCCCCCCCCCCAACGCCCATCATTCTATCAAACACATCCAATCAAAAATTTTGAGATAGCCATTTTGTTCAGCGTAGATGATTACAGATAAAAAAAATGTTTTTGAGAAGGACACTCCCCCACAACCTTCAGGGCAAGGGTTTTAAGTTATGCCTTTGGGGCATTTAAGGTTTTTATAGAAGGCATTGTCGTAAAAACTTCAAAAATGGCTCATTCGATGGGAAATTCAAAGGGCTACTGCCCTTTGCTCCATTCTTCACTAGGTCACCATGTCGTTGTTCATACGCTTTTTATGGGAAAAAGAACTAAGCAGCTATTCTTGCTCAGATTATATGATTCTTAGGCTGAATTGCGACCCCATGTTTCATATTAGAAATGGACATTTTGCTAATTAGTGGTGAAAACAGTCGTTATAAATGATCTGCCAGTCGGTAAAATCAATCACTCCCCCCCCAAAATAAATATGTTGGCTAGTAACACCCCTGGCCACGGTTATTAGTTCAATGTAATCATGCCAGGATTTAAAGCACAGAATATATGGTTGACCATCCTTCTTTGCAAAAATAAGAAAAATTCATGTTTTAGATAGCAACCTCTGAGTTTTCATAAATGTTGAACTTCATTGTATAATTTTCATTAGAGTCACACTACTATTTTGGCAAGTTTATTTTTTCAAAAATATTATGAAAATTTGTATATGTCAATAGCTTTCCATGAGCAGCTTTAAAATAAATAAGTTTAACATATTTAGAATTAGCAAAAATAATAGACTTGGTTTTTTGTATAAATCGTAATCAAAAATCCTTTTTTTAGATTTTTAGTTTCTTTGACTAGGATCACTCTTTACTAACAACTTGTTGTTATGAACAGTTTAATCCTAGGCAATTTCCGTTTTGAACAGTAAAGCTAATATTCCTATAGCAATAAATCAATAACGATTTTCATCCGTGAAAAAATATACCTCTGTAAATATTTATCAAGAGGGAAGGGAATTGAAACAACATTTTGAAACAACAGAATTTTAGGGCCATTCAACAGTTTTCAAAAGGATATTTTCAAAAAAAAATTTTGAAGGTTACCCCCCCCCCCCAATCTCTCCCTCTTTTTTGCAGTTACGAAAATTGCTATAATGTTACATATCATAGGCCGCGCGATAGCGCTGTCTAAGTAAAAAACGATGTGGGCACAGTGTATTATTTATTTTTTTAATTTTTTTTCTCCATACCCGGGCACTTCGTATCGAAAGAGTTGTCGTAGAAACTTCGAAAAGTATTCATTCGATTGGAAATTGGAGTGGCTAGTGCCCTTTTTAATAGTTGAACGTGATTGGAGGGCAACTAGCCCCCCCCCCCACGCCCATCATTCCCCAAAAACATCCAATCAAAATTTTGAGATAGCCATTTTGTTCAGCGTAATTGATTTCCAGATAGAAAATATATTTTTGAGGAGGACACTCCCCCACAAACCCTTGGGGCAAGGGTTTTAAGTTACGCCCTGAGGGCACATAAGAACGATGTTGGCACAATGTACTATGTATTATTTTTTTTTTTTTTCCTTTAGAGAAGGGTACTTCATATGGAAGGGGTCGTCGTAGTAACTTCAAAAATGGCACATGTGATCAGAGTTCTAGTGCCCTTTTTAATAGTCGAAAGTTATTGGAGGGCAACTAGCCCCCCCCCCACGCCCATCATTCCCCCAAAAACATCCAATCAAAGTTTTGAGATAGCTATTTTGTTCAGCGTAGTTGATTTCGAGATAGAAAATATTTTTTTGAGAAGGACACTCCCCCACAACCCTGAGGGCAAGGGTTTTAAGTTATGTCCTAGGGGCATATAAGGTTTTTATAGAAGGTGTTGTCGTAGAAACCTCAAAACAGGCTCATTCTTTTTGAAATTCAAAGGGCTAGTACCCTTTTTAATAGTCAAAAGTGATTGGAGGGCAACTAGCCCCTCCCACGCCCATTATTCCCCAAACACATCGAATCAAATTTTAAGATAGCCATTTTGTTCAGCGTAGTTGATTTCCGGCTAGAAAATCTGTTTTTGAGGAGGACACTCCCCACAGCCTTCAGGGCAAGGGGTTTAAGTTATGCCCTGGGGGCATATAAGGCTTTTGTAGAAAGCGTTGTCGTAGAAACTTCAAAAAGGCTCATTCGATGGGAAATTCAAAGGGCTAGTGCCCTTTTTAATAGTCAAAAGTGATTGGAGGGCAACTAAACCCCCCCCCCAAGCCCATCATTCCCCTAAACACATCCAATCAAAATTTTGAGATAGCCATTTTGTTCAGCATAGTTGATTTCCAGATATAAAATATGTTTTTGAGGAGGGCACTCCCCCACAACCCTTGGGGCAAGGGTTTTAAGTAAGAACGATGTTGGCACAATGTACTATGTACTATTTTTTTCCTTTAGAGAAGGGCACTTCATATGGAAGGAGTCGTCGTTGAAACTTCAAAAGTGGCTCATTCGATTGGAAATTGAGAGTTCTGGTGCCCTTTTTAATAGTCAAAAGTGATTGGAAGGCAACTAGGCCCCCCCCCCACGCCAATCATTCCCCCAAACGCATCCAATCAAAATTTTTAGATAGGCATTTTGTTCAGTGTAGTTGATTTCACGATAGAAAAAATTTTTTTGAGGAGGACACTCCCCAATACCCTCAGGGCAAGGGTTTTAAGTGGTGCCCTGGGGGAATATAAGGTTTTTATAGAAGGCGTTGTCGTAGAAACTCCAAAAAAGGCTTATTTGATTGGAAATTCAAAGGGCTAGTGCCCTTTCTAATATTCGAAAGGGATTGGAGGGCAACTAGCCCCCCCCCCCCACGCCCATCATTTCCAAAACACATCCAATCAAAATTTTGAGATAGTTACTTTGTTCAGCGTAGTTGATTTCCACATAGAAAATATGTTTTTGAGGAGGACACTCCCCCACTGCCCTCAGGGCAAGGGTTTTAAGTTATGCCCTGGGGGCATATAAGGTTTTTTAAAGAAAGTGATGTCGTAAAAACTTCTAAAAAAGCTCATTCGATTGGAAATTCAAAGGACTAATGCCCTTTATAATAGTCCAAAGTGATTGGAGGGCAACTAGCCCCCCCCCCCCCCCCCCAACGCCAATCATTCCCCCAAACACATCCAATCAAAATTTTGAGATAGCCATTTTGTGCAGCGTAGTTGATTTCCTGATAGATTACATATTTTGAGGAGGACACTCCCCCACAACCCTCAGGGCAAGGATTATAAGTTGTGCCCTGGAGGCATATAAGATTTTTATTGAAATCTTTGTCATAGAAACTTGAAAAAGGGCTCATTCGATTTAATATTCAAAGGGATAGTACCCTTTTTAATATTCGAAAGTGATTGGAGAGCAACTAACCCCCCTCTCTCACGCCCACTTTTTCCCCAAGCAGATCCAATAAAAATTTTGAGATAGCCATTTTGTTCAGCGTAGTTTATTTCCAGATATAAAATATATTCTTGAGGAGGACACTCCCCCGCAACCCTCAGGGCAAGAATTATAAGTTATGCCCTGGAGACATATAAGGATTTTATTGAAATCTTTGTCGTAGAAACTTGAAAAAGGGCTCATTCGATTTGAAATTCAAATGGATAGTACCCTTTTTAATAGTCGAAAGTGATTTGAGGGTAACTAACCCCCCTCTCACGCCCACCTTTTCCCCAAACACATCCAATCCAAATTTTTAGATAGCCATTTTACTCAACGTAGTTGAAAGTTTTGCAAATTAGGTCTTTAAGGATGACAACCCCTCCCCCCAAAGCCCTAAGGACAAGGGTTGTTAGTTATGCCCTGGGTCATATAAAGTATTTATTGAAAGCGTTGTAGTAGAAACTTCAAAAGGGCTCATTCAATTAGAAATTGAAAGGGCTAGTGTCTTTTTTAATAGTTGAAAGTGATTGGATAGCGACTAACGCAACTCTCACGTCCACCACTTTCAAAAACACATCCAATCAAAATTTTGCATGCCAAACTATATAAAGTCTTAAAAAACGAAAAAAAATTTAAAGTATTATTTTCTTTTTCCCTGCAAAGAAAATGTCAATATAAAGCAAACAGAAATTAATTAAAAAACTTTTTCCGCAAAATAAGTTTTTCAAAGAAAAGTAAAGAACTCCATTAAACAAAAAAAATAGTAAAAATAAAATAAAATATTCTACCAAGCGTGAAACTACACACAAATCAGCATCAACAAATAAATGAAACCCAAAACGAACAGAAATTACAATAATTAACCGAGTCAAACTCAAAACGTGCAGAAATTAACATAAGCTGGGCGTAAAACCCTTATGCCTTCCCAAGGCCAGAACTAAATTTGCACTTTACTGAAAAAATACAAATGAATGTGCATTGTCAGTTTAATATACATATACTGACATTTAGTAATCAAAATGTTTGATATTATTTGATTTATAAAGTTATAAAAGTAAAAAATTTATATTTTTTCAGTAAAGTGCAAATTTTGTTCTGGCCTTGGGAAAGGCATAGGGGTTTTGCGCCCAACTTATGTTAATTTCTGCTCTTTCTTAGTTTGACTCGGTTAATTATTGTAATTTCTGTTCGTTTTGGGTTTCATTTTTATTTATCGATGCTGATTTGGGGTAGTTTCACGCTTGGTAGATTATTTGATTTTATTTTTTCTAATTTTTTGTTTAACAGAGTTCTTTACTTTTTTTGAAAAACTTATTTTGTGGAAAAATTTTTTTAAATTAATTCTAATTAAACGGCCTTTGTGATTCAGGGGTCATTGTTAAAGCATTGGAACAAGATTCTTACTTTAGCTAAAGAGCGAGGTATTGACGAGGGGGTGAACCCCCTCATATATATATAATAATTTCTGTTCGTTTTAAGTTTTAGCGGTCCTCCTTACTTTCAGTTGAAAAAACTTGTTTTTTATTTCTCAGAAAAAAATAATAATATTGTTAAAAGTGGGGATATTGGTCTCTCCAGAAATATTATTTCCTTATCAATCTAGATTTGCACTTCAGCACTATTTGACCCAACTTTTAAACGGCGGACTATGTTTCTCTCTAGAAACACTTAACTAATCTGATTGGCTTGCGAATTTAAGTTATAAACATAAACCAATAGAATTCAAGCAAAATTTTTAACCAGAAGTATAGGAAGAGGATTTTCTTTTTGTCCTTTGTTGCAAAGGACCCAGATTTAGTTTATTTATTTTAAGCAATTAATGTATGCTTGAAACAGGATTTTATTGAATTAATTCAGTAGGCTATCACATTAATTTTGCTCTGTTATTTAATCAGTTTACATACTTGGCAGATGACGAATCAGTTAAGCTTGTATGGTATTCTTCTGCTTAGAGCATTCCGAAATCGCTGTGTTCATTCTATTTTTTTCTGATAATTTCACCTACTATTTAACCCTACGCTGTAAGTTTTACTAGGAAATATGGTGTGGTATGAATGTAGGAATTTATTTTTACACGCAAATACAACAAAGCAACTGCAAAGTACAATACGAAAAGGAGAAAATAAAAATAAACAAGACAAAAAGAAAATATAAAATAACCACATAAAAACACACAATAGACAGCGAACTTTACATATAAATAAAAAAGGTATGAAACGGGTTTTATGGGCTCAAATGGTCTCACGTCTTCCGCACTAGGTTTGACGCGAGTTCTGCTAGATGTTTTAGGGTATCTTGCAGCAGATACTTGTCGACCATTTTCCTGATGCTGTCTGACCGAGGGAGGTACATTAAGTACTTTTAGTACCTAGAGTAAACTATCCCCAATAATTTCTTGTCCTTTGTCCGCAGAATGTGATGAACACCACTAGGAAAAGCAATTGTAGAGGAGCGATAACTTGAATAGAGTTGCGCCAGGCCTCTTCAGTTGAAACGTTTACGATTAGGAACAATCTTACCTTACAAAATTCGTGGGTTCCGGAGTGCCATAATAAGAATAAAAGAACACGTAGCAATTAGCGACGAGCCGAAGGTAAGGCCGAGTCAATATAAATATTCAATATGAGAATTCTTGTTTCTATTGCTAATGAGAGGCATGAAGCCTTAATATTAAAAGACACAAACTCGCACTTTGACATATCCATGAGAAGACCGCGGTTCGCCGTTCCCGAACGCAAAATTTCAAAGTTCGCAGAAATCTGCTATTAAGTGCGGCTCACTAGAAGCACATTATACACGTGCGAAAGCGATGAAACTTATCTTGATCTCTTAATTAAAAAAAAGAGACGTATAGAAAATACGCTGACAAGAACACATTTGAAAATGTAGAGTGACAGGACACTGCTCTGGCGAACACCTTTCACAACCTCAGTGTCCTCAGGTACTTCGTTTGACTATTTAGCTCCTATGGACATTGTTATTTCAAATATTAAGCACTGAAGTTAGAGACCAATTTCCCCCATACTGAAGCTCTGAAATATAGCTTGCAAATGAAGTACGTTGTCGAAAGCACCGAAAATTTCTACTGCATAAATTTGTAATGAACACTTATCTTTCACCATATCTTCCACCACCTTCGTCAGAATATAAAGGCCTTGATTGCAACCCATACCTTTTCGAAATAGTAGCTGCAAAAAAAGTTAGGAAGTATTTCTTAGAAAACAAGACAAGGAGTTATTTTAGTTAGCAAATTGGATACAATGATCTTTAGGAAACTTTATTTCTCACTGCTAGACCTTGGTAACAGGAAAGGCCAACAGTCACACAACGGCTGCTTTAATTCAAAATATGTTATGCAACACTTTTTGTAAACTAATATTCTTAAAAGTAGGAATGAAACGAATCAGGCTCAACTGATTGGTCCAATCCGCTTTCTTGCGTCTATTCTGGGCCTCAAAGCAATTGCCCAATCCTAGCTCAATCAATTGAAAGCTCTGTTGTAAGCATTGAAAACAATGCTGAAATGTCTCAATCGATTGACCCCAATTTGCTTTCTTCCATTGTAATTGGGTCTCAAAACAATAGTTCTTTTTTTCAAAGTATGTTATATCTGTTTCTCTTAAATCCACAAGTATTTGGATTTTCATGTTTTTAAAATTGAAACTATTTCAAACTGATCTTGAAAAACAAATAAATACATTCCTTGTATCAACATCTATTCGCTAATTAAAATTGAAAGCTCCAAAACTTGGTTTTTAGTTTTCCAGTTTTCTGTAAATCCTACACTGTACAATATGCTGCCTTTTGAATTACTACAAAGATAGGGCCTCAACAAACCTATTCGAGCTAAAACAGCAGTCCAGAATAAAGTGTTTTATTTTAACTACTCATAAACTATCATGTTTACGTCTCTTAAGCAGAGTTACCACCACGGTCAGTTCCTGAAGTGCTAGAATTGTCCAAATTAGCATACTACACAGCGATTTTCGGTGCTATCAAAAATTGACTTTAGTAAAGCTAAAATAGCCCTTTCGTGCTACAGATGGCAACTTTTAGCACGTACTACTGTGTTACAAACAATGAAATAGCGATAAAATAGCACTCTCGTGCTACAAGTGGTAACGCTGCTCTTAAGCCTTATCTTGATTGGTATAACAAGGATTATAAGGATCCTACACCTTAGAAAGCTTATAAAAAATGGCAAAACTAAATTTTGGAATTAGAAAGACAATACATTTTTTCTCCTTCATTGATCTGTTAACTCATTTTCCTCAACTCACCAACTTTTTTGTCGCTTTCTTTTGTTTCAAAAATTGTCAAAGTTGAAAGACATTTTTCGACCACTTCTAAATGTTCAATCATCTGATAATTTCATAATCAGTACAAGTATTGCTTCCGGTGGCAGTACAATATTACAACATTTAAATCCCCCCGCTCTCCTGTACTTTCCCTTGCATAGATGAAGCGGCATAAGCGGGTGATTGGGTGCAGGAAAAAAAAGCACTATTGTACAAGACTTGATAGCGCAGCCACGGTAACAACACTTGCTTATAGTATTGGTAACTTAGATTCGAACCTTAAATAAACTAAATTTCAGTCTCAGAGAAGACTAAAGACTTTTTAGCTTTCAAAAGGCTAAAAAGTCAAAAATAATAAATATTTACATTTTACGCTCGTTTTGAAAATGAGCTATAAAGTAGAAAATAATTTTCAACTCGAAAAATTTCGGAATATTAGTAAAAATGATGGGTGAAAACGGATTGGGTTATACATAACTTAATATTTTTAACACATTTTTCTTATCTCACAGACTTTTTTATTTAAGCATTTATAACTTAGATCAATTTAATATCTATGGTATAAAAAGCCTAATCCGGTTTCACGCCTTCATTTTTATAATTCATATATTCTCGAGAAAAACAAATATTCTCTACTTTCTTTAAATGTTTTAACACTAGGTTCAATTTTCTGTTAAACTATTATTATTTGGCTACTATTACACATAAAAAGTTTAGAACAAACCACACCTTTATATACATATAGACCAATAACCAGTGTAATTCTGCCACGGTTAGGACCAGCGTTGCCAACGCTTTGTGATAAATTTTACCAGTTTTTCGACCAAACTTGTACCACAAGAGATTAATTTGTACCATCTAAACAGTAGGTTAAAAATTCACTGCTCGCGTCGCTTTACGATGCTAGCCAGTAGTTATGTTTAGTTGATTTCGCTGAAAACTGAGAAAAGGTTCTAGGGCAAGAACAGGAAAAAATAAACAGAAGCTACCTCATAACTTGAAATATCAAGAATACTTCTATATACTTTCTCAGCTTAACAAAGTAGCAGTCCCAAACCGCTAAAAGCATTTTAGAAGAAGGTCTCAGTAGAATTTTCTGAAAGCGTTCTCGAAGCTGATTGCTGGGATTAATCCTTTCTTTCGAAATTTTGGGCATTAAGGCAAATAATGGATAAAGTAAGAAGGCCAGTAACGAGCGCCAACATATCATCAATCACACCATGAAAGTGGCTAACGCCACAGATTCCCATAGGTCCTCGGACTAGGCTACCCATCAGCGAGCTACGCATTGACCGCATAATTCACTGGTCATTCTACATAAGTTCTTGGTCGATTCTACAAATCAGGACTTAATTAATTTAACGGAAGTATTTAGACTATATTGCACAAGAAATCAGGTTAAACCGCACAAAGGTAACAAAACTATAACATTAAAAAAAAAGAGGAATATTTGTGCTAGGTCATTTTTTCCGCTGTTTCTTCTTGTGGTCCAGCTTTTTCATATCCCCTTCCACAGTTGTTCCACATTGGATGCAGAACAATTTTCAAGGGTGGTTTCCAATTCTTTAAGACGATCCGTTTTGCACTTAGAAGCCCGTTCAAGATGGTGAAACCAAGAGGATTTCTAATGCTGGTTTTGTTCAGAAATGACAGCTGAGAAAATCACTCAGCAGCAGCGGGGGCGTGTGGGAGAACAAGAAGTCTTAAAGTGAAACGCCCGAGCAGAATAAAACGCTTTGATCCATTAACATTTTTTGCCTGTAATCCCGAGTCCAAAGCACGGCTGGATCTGAGTCAATCGAAGTACCAAGCTCGGAGCAAAAGGGTAATCTCTTCCACTCTTGGACGATATGTTCCAGGTCATTGTCACTCAGTAAATTCAGAAACTGAACCAGAAGCGGTGCCAGGTTTAGCTGATTTTACTCTACTCCCATAGCATAGTGTGGATGAAGCCTATTTAAACTTCTTACAGATGAATACTTGGAGTTGAAAAAACGCTTTTTCATCTCATCACGGAGCACGATCAAAAATTTCCTACACTATTTTTTAAACTCAACTGCAGCGGATAAAGATACCGAGTATAACGAAGAGGACAGAAACACGTGAATGATTATCTGAAGTCCATCGTTGATGACTAGATTCCAAAACATACTGAGAGGGTCCAAAATTTTTGCATCTACTGCTAAATAGCGCATTTGAATTATATTTGCCTCTCAATAATCTCAGAAATAATTTGGCGCTTGAAATTTCCTGCGGCACGCCACCGCCTACCGTATCGGCGGTGGAGCACGAAAATATTTTTGGTGGCGCGCCGCCGGTTATCGGCACGGCTTCTGGGACTATTTACCACAGTGTTACAAGTGGATGTTAATGGCTGGAAAGAGAATACGATGCATACTGAAGTATACTTCCAGAACCATAAATTTATTCTTTGGTATTGGAGAGCTGCGCTTTCATTTATAGAATAGAGTCAAGCTACTTCAATTCGTTACTGTAACATCACGTGCTTCGTCAAAGATCAACTAGTAAATTATTTATAATTAAGTGCTGGGGTAACATAAATCACTTACCTAGATCCCATACTTGTTTTAATTGAATTTATTTTTCACCATACACTCATATGAGCAGTTAAAACTTCAAATAAACAATGTAATGGCGTTAGATGAAGGATGCAATAGTTTCGGTTAAAATTATTACTCTTTTGCATGGAGATAGAACCATTCCTCTGTTAATCCACCATAATCAAGAACAATTTCTACAAAAAATGTGACCTAAAGCTTTGCTCGCTGCACTTCTGGATTTATAACTTGTGATATAGCCTGAAAAGATTCGTCTGTAAATGAATCCCTGGAAACAAGAAGTTAGAATTTTACTACAGTTTGAACTGATTTCTAGCAGTCAGTCATCACCATTGGTCCTGGAGGCCAGTTATGTAGTTTCTGCGGCTAAAAAGGGGAGATGATAAGATATTATGCATTAACCACACTTTAAGAAAAGTGTAGTGGGAAGATCTTTGTCTCTTACGCACAAAATTGTAGGGCCATCAAATAAGTACTAAGACAATTACAGCAAAAACATATAATCCTTATCTACCGTGAAATACACCTGCACAATTCAAAATCCTCGTTTATAGGGCTTCAATTAACGGTAAATCTTTTCAGGTAACATATAAGGTACAAATCCAGGATTGTTACGACCGAAGCTTTGGGCTACATTTTTCAGGGAATCTGGTTTGGATTTGGCGGACTTAAAAGGATAGGTCCTATCATTCTACTATAAACTTTAGTCCTTTCCAAACTTTGGAAAGGACTACAAACTTTAAAAAAACGGACTACAGACTTTGGAAATGAACTACAGACTAACGGACTACAAACTTTAAATAGTATGGCGAAAACAATAGGAATAGTAAGGAAAATGGAAAAAAAGAATAGAAAAAAGAAGCAAAAAAGAAAAGAATGTAGAAAAAAGGGAAAAGAATAGTAAGTAAAACGTATGAAGAAACGCATTGCCTGTACCATAAGGAAACACTAACTAGTACCATAAGTAAAAGCTTGCCAGTACCACGAGGAACCTAGTTGCACGGTGTGCAACTAGGTTATCATAATGGGATATCTACAATATCACAGGAGCTAAAGATATTATACACTATCAAGTTAAAACTTTCCAAGAAAATTGAGAGAGATGTTGAATTGAGTCAAAAGACACTGTGTGCATACAGGTTGTCAAAAAAAACGTTTCTACAACATCTATGCAGCGGCTAAGGGTATCAAGTTGAAACTTTCAGGGAGTGGGCGGAGTTATGTTGAACTATAATAAAAGAAACTCTAAACATCCGGGTGGTTAAAGGCCATACCTACAAAGTCCCAGGAACGGCTATGGGTATTATCCTAAAACTCTCAGGGCACGTTTAGGGGGATGTTGAACTGAATCAAAAGACACTATGTACGTCAAGGTTGTCAAAATGGCACATCCGCAGTATCTGAGGAATGGCTAAGGGTATTAAGTAGAAAGTTTCAGGGAACGCTGAGGCCGATAAATAAATAAATTAAAACAAATATGTGCAGCCTGGATGTCTAAAGGGTGTGCCTGTAATATCTCAAGTACAGCTAAGGGTATAAAGTAACAGCTGAGGGACCCAGCTGAAACTCGGAGGGAATATTGGACGGGGGAATCAAGTGGATTCTAAGTTTTGACTTTTGACTTGTTATGTGTGTCATTTGATGAGCAGATATTTATGGTCTTAAGAACTGTTCAATGGTTTTTAAGAATTATTTCTTTGATTTTTGGTCAAGAACTAACCTTCTTTTGCTGAAATTATATAGTTAAATAGACGCAAATTTAGTTAAAAAAAATATCGTAACTCGTAGGATGTACCGCTGGAAGATTAGAACATTTATTTCATTCTGAAAGAACCTTAATTAGAGAGCTTGGAAGTTAATTAGTGGGTCCATTTCTCGTTCTGACGGGAAAGAGAATAATCGAGCCGTTTGATCAGAATAGAACTTACTTAGATGTTCTTGAGCGAAAGAAAAAGTGATAGAGAGACTTTTAAAATTTCGAACGTTTAAATGCACTATCGTGTGAAACCTTTATTTCAGGCCTGACTAACCTAAAAAAAAAAAATAGTTTCGCTTATTTATTCTTAAAATTCACTGTGGTATCACTGACAAGTTTTTTTGCTGCCATGAAAACTTGCAGTGCAGTTTGAATCAACCTAAAAATAATCAAGCTAAAAACATATTGCACGAAGCAGCTAGAGGTTTTGGCTCTCATTTGAAGATGTACTTGTCTTTAGAAATCAAAAGACTGTTAATGTTTGACTGTTGACAGACAAAAGTGTTGCCAAAAAATTAAATCGGTTTACTTATTTATTCTTACAGTTCAGCGTGGAAACACTGATATTTTTTTTACTGTCAGGAAAACTTGTAGTTTTTGAATCAAACAAAAAAGAATCAAGCTAAAAACATACTGCACGAAACAACTAGAGGTTTTAACAAGAAAAATCTGTAGTAGGCTTTACACAATTTTCAAAAACTTTTTTTTCATTGTTTCAGTTTCTGTTGCCAAAGATCGCTCTTTGGATACCGTTCGTTAATATGGTCCTATGTACTTTTTTTTTATGAACTATGAAAACTTAATTGCTATTGCTAACTATAATTCTGTATCCTGTGTTTTTCTTACAATGTGGAAACTGTTCGGGCTAGACACAGGGGCTTTTATTGAGTCATTGCCGTAGATGAATCTCTTATCCATACTTGGTAAAATATATTTATCGCTTTCTAATCAATGCATCATTCATGCATCAATACTTGCAGTTTTTGAAAAGGAAAGCATTTGATGCTTTTTTATAGATTTTTTTTTTCCTAGGAGACAAAAACATCGTTAGTTGGGAGAATAGCACCATATAATTTTTCTCTTGCAACAAAGCTCCATCTTAATTGATGTGGTGGACTGTCGTAATTGCCGAATAATAGGAAAGTCTTTGGGTAATATTGTGAATAAGCCAAATAATACTATAAACGCTAAAGTAGAATACTGTCCTACTTTTCATATTCATCTTATTTATGATGTCCTAACCAGCGTTGCCCACGCGGTACAGTTGTACCGTTTTCGGTGCAATTTAGAGGTCCTGGTACAATGCGGTACATTTGAAAATTTTTTGGTACAATCCAAGTTTTAAGGTCGTTCACATCTCGTGAACGATGTTATTGGCAAAGTTGGTTTCGAAGATCTGTGCGAAGATCATCAAGAAGCAGAAATTCTCGATAATAGTTGATGAAAGCATAGACTTGTGTAACAAAAAGAGCCTGCTTATAGTTGTTCGCCATCTTGATCTGAATGGTGTTGATCGAGAAGACTGTTTCCTGCAAGAGACTCCTTCTTGAGACTTATAGAAGTTCAGCAATGTACAGCCGAACATATTTACCGGGCCATAACTAAACTACTTTTTCAAAAAATTGGAGCTCCAAAGGCAAACCTAACAGGATTTGCTGCAAACAAAGCTTCGGTTATGATGGGGGAGCAAGGCAATGTTTAGGCGAAGCTGTCAGAAGACTACTCAAGTTATTTTGTACTTGGTTGCTCATGCCATTCAATTCACATGTGCTAGTGCTGCCGTAAAACAATTGTCAAAAGAAATTGAAGATTTTTTTTCAGGATGTATACGGCTATATTTGTCGCAGCCCAAAACGGGCCAGTGAGATTTTAGAATTGCAAAAGTAAATGGAATTGAAAAAAACATCGAATTTTGAGACATATAGCAACTCAATAGTTGCCTAGACAAGCTGTTGTAGCTCGGTATTCGGGGCAGTGGGATTGCTTGACTTTATTCTTCCGTGCGGAAAGTCTTAAAGAGACCAACAAGCCAGGGAAAATCTGCTGTCAGCGGTTTTCAAGGCTTACTTTGCCTTCCCGGTGCATATTTTGAAGTATATCGAAGACCTAAACAAGCAATTTCATGCAGAGGACACCCAGATTCATCTTGTCTATAATCGTTTTCCTGAAGTGTACAAGACATTAACATCTCACTTTTTGTTGCCTAGTTATTCCAAAGAAAGTAATTCCCATCTCATAAACCTACCTGACACCAACTATTAATTCGATGTCAAGGACGCGGAACGTGGGGGCCGAGTGGAAGTGATTTTTGCCAAAAAAATAAGGTATCTTTATCTGCTGCAGTTGAGTTTAAAACAGAGTCTAGGAAATTTTTCATCTGGCTCTGTGATGAGATGAGAAAGCGTTTTCTTCAACCTCATGTATTCATATGTAAGAAATTTCGATAGGCTTCACCTGCACTATGCTATGGTAGTAGAGTAAAATCAGCCAAACCTGGCACTGCTTCCGGGTCAGTTTCTGAATTTACCGGGTGCTAATTTTAAGCATAGGATCCCATCAAAGACCTCGTCTTTCTTAGTGAACGGATAGATGGATGCTTGCATTTTGTATTGCACTTCTAGCTTCTGGCAAAAGTGCCCTTTAGTGATTGTGAAAAAACGCCTGTCAAACCACATTCCGCAAATCTGTAATTTGGGCAGTTGCGGATGGGCTAGAACGGTGAAACTGGATAGCCTACACATGTAGTCATTCCAATCGACACAAGGAATATTCAACGATTCTCTAGATCCAACCAAATTGAATTAGAGGGGAGGGGCTTCTGAATTATTTTAATACACATAAGAATCAAACGGCTCGATGAATCCGGGTTAAATTTTCCAGGTATGATGAGTAGGTTCCTTGGATGAACATCTGTCTAAGGTGAAAGTTCTGCCAAATATTATGCCCACCCATTAAAGCTGCTCAATATAAAAAATTATATACTCACTCCTTGTTCTTTTATGTGACGATGGTACTACGTTGTCAGCCGTTACTGACGCATTAATAGATCCAGTGGGATCAATACTAATAAAGATTGCCCCACACCCGAATCAGAAATTTTTCTGGTTGAAGATTTCATGGACTTTAAGACAAAAATAAAATAAGATACAAAAGACGTGGCCTCGGCAAATACAGGTACCTTGAGTATAGCGTCAGCAAGGACCGTGGGCACTGCTTTGCATGCATGCTGTTTCCTACTGGACCAAAACATGAAAAGGCAGAAGATATGTGGGTTAAAAACGAAGTGTGCTACTGGAACAAGATGATGAGTCGAGGGATGGAGAACTCTGGTAAAATGAAAGAACATTTTGAAAACGCTGCTAATCAGTCAGCAGTAATTGATATGGCTGTTTATAGTAAACTCGAGCACGGCATTGAAAACATGTTGGATGAAAAGACAGCAAGAAAAAGAATTAATTGAAAACGGACAAGGGGTCAAGGTTCTTATGGATATAGTAAAAACACTAGGAAAACAATAGATAGATCTTTGCGGCGTGGCTGATGACAGCGATAGAAATTTCCGTCAGTTTGTTAAGCTCTTTGCTCCCTGTGATCCACATTTCAGCAACTGGCTGCGGGAAAGAACGATGAAAAGGAATAAGGTAAACTACCTTAGTGGTATTTCGTAAAACCAATTCATTGAGGTACTGGGAAACGAAATCAAGCGCACAATTGTAACTGATGGGAACAATAGCGGTGCGTATTCAATTATCACAGATACCACTCCAGACTGTGCGCACGAAGAAAAGCTTGTGATTTGTGTCAGGTACATTGACTGCAATGGCACCATCCAAGAGAGACTCTTGGCTATGGTACCGATTGAATCAAAGAAAGGTAAAGAAATTGCCGACAAGATTCTAGAAGTTTTTAGAAAAGGAGGGCGTAAGCAAAGAGGCACTTATGTTTCTGAGCTATGATTACTCAAGTACTATGTCTGGTGCCCGACAGGGTGTCCAGGAACACATGTCAACCCAAATCTTGGAAGACAAACACGCTACATTCGATGCAAGGCTCACAGAGGGAGCCTCATCGTGGAACACGCTTGCAGCAACAGTCCCATAGTCTGGAAAATGTCTGAGATCTTACAAGAACTGCACGTCTTTTTTACGGGTGAAGGAAAATATTCATTGCTTTCAAACGAGCACTGTAGAGGGCTGAATAACTACTGAAGCTAAAGGATTTGTTAATGACAAAATGTAAGTCCAGGCTTGAGAGTTTTACAGCATTGTGGAAGTTCTCTGAGAGCTAAAAGGACAAAATGAGGACAAAATAATAAAAGAAAAGCCCAAGTTCTGCACCGCCACATAACCTGCTTTGACTTAACTATGACTCTTTTGTTCATGCGCCAGGTCATGCTTAGGACGAAGGTTCTTGCGGAAAAGTTGCAGACTGAACGCCTCTATCTGATAGCTGCTAACGAAAAACTCAGGGAGACACACGATATCTTAGATTCTCTCCTCGAAGACACGGATCAGATAGGGAGGCAAATTGATGCAACAAAATCAGTAGCAGAAAAATTTGGTTCAATAGCCAACGACGAGCTCCAACTTAAACAACGTTCTAGACGTCTGCCAGCTCGTTATTCAGAAGCAATTGCTAATTCTGGAGCTAACCCGCTGGATGGCAGCAAATCGTTCTATTCTAAGGAGCTCTGTGGTGTCCTTAGAGCCTAGTGAACAGCTTGGATGATGCAATCTATGACAACTCATGTTTTCCGGGGCCAATATACTAAAGTTTACCGGGCAAAAGGGGTGACAGCTATGACAGCCTTTCCAAACTCGTGAAGATGTTTCTTGGAAAAGGCTTAGATCCCGCGGAATGTTAGATCTCATGGCTTTTTAACACTTTTTTGGCCGGGACTGAGGTTGAAAGCAACAAAGTCATAAATCGAACCACCTTTGAGGGACTATTCCGTAAAGCTGTCAAATTGATATTCCCAACTATCTGGTCAGGTTACCAGTGGGTTGCGACAGCACCGCCAACTGTAGCCACAGCAGAAAGAAATTTTAGCAAACTGAAACTGGTCATGACACGTTTACACACAACGCTGGACGATGACCGTTTGGATCACCTTGTCATGATGTGCTGCGAGACTGACGTTCCGGACAAGCTGAAACTTGACGAATTACTGAAAGTTGACGTATTACTGAACGACTTGGTTTTCCAATCCAAGTCGTTTGAGTTTTTAATCGAGATATATATAGTTGTATTTTCTTCTTTTTTTGTTTAATCTGTGTATTTTATTTTAAATTTGCAAAGTTTTCAATTCTGAGATCTTTTGTATATAAATCATGTTAAGACTTTTCTCCTAATATATTGCTCCATTCTTCACTAGGTCACCAAGTCGTTGTTCATACGCTTTTTATGGTAAAAAGAACTAAGCAGCTATTCTTGCTCAGATTATATGATTCTTTAGGCTGAATTGCGATCCCATGTTTCATATTAGAAATGGACATTTTGCTAATTAGTGGTGAAAAACAGTCGTGATAAATGATCTGCCAGTCGGTAAAATCAATCACTCCCCCCCCAAAAAAAAAAAATATGTTGGCTAGTAACACCCCTGGCCACGATTATTAGTTCAATGTAATCATGCCAGGATTTAAAGCACAAAATATATGGTTGACCATCCTTCTTTTCAAAAATAAAAAAAATTCATGTTTTAGATAGCAACCTCTAAGTTTTCATAAATGTTGAACTTCATTGTATAATTTTCATTGGAGTCACACTACTATTTTGGCAAGTTTATTTTTTTTTTTTTTTAAATATTATGAAAATTTGTATATGTCAATAGCTTTCCATGAGCAGCTTTAAAATAAATAAGTTTAACATATTTATAATTAGCAAAAATAATAGACATGGTTTTTTGCATAAATCGTAATCAAAAATCCTTTTTTTAGATTTTTAGTTCTTTGACTAGGATTACTCTTTACTAACAACTTGTTGCTATGAACAGTTTAATCCTAGGCAATTTCCGTTTTGAACAGTCAAGCTAATATTCCTATAGCAATAAATCAATAACGATTTTCATCCGTGAAAAAATATACCTCTATAAATATTTATCAAGAGGGGGAAGGGAATTCTGAAACAACAGAATTTTAGGGCCATTCAACAGTTTTCAAAAGGATATTTTCAAAATAAAATTTAGAAGGTTACCCCCCCACCCCCAATCTCTCCCTCTTTTTTGCAGTTACGAAAATTGATATAATGTTACATATCATAGGCCGCGCGATAGCGCTGTCTAAGTAAAAAAACGATGTGGGCACAGTGTATTATTTATTTTTTTATTTTTTTTTCTCCATACCCGGGCACTTTGTATCGAAAGAATTGTCGTAGAAACTTCGAAAAGTGCTCATTCGATTGGAAATTGGAGTGGCTAGTGCCCTTTTTAATAGTCGAAAGTGATTGGAGGGCAACTAGCCCCCCTCCCACGCCCATCATTCCCCAAAAACATCCAATCAAAATTTTGAGATAGCCATTTTGTTCAGCGTAGTTGATTTCCAGATAGAAAATATGTTTTTGAGGAGGACACTCCCCCAGAACCCTCGGGGCAAGGGTTTATTTATGCCCTGAGGGCATATAGGAACGATGTTGGCACTATGTATTATTTATTATTTTTTTCCTTTAGAGCAGGGTACTTCGTATCGAAGAAGTTGTCGTAGAAACTTCGAAAAGGGCTGATTCATTAGTAAACTGGAGTGACTTGTGCCCTTTCAATAGTCGAAAGTGATTGGAAGGCAACTAACACCCCTTTCACGCCCACCATTTCCCGAAATAAATCCAATCAAAATTTTGAGATATACATTTTGTTCAGCGTAGTTGATTTCCAGATAGAAATCATGTTTTTGAGGAGGAAAATCCCCCACAGCCTTCAAGGTAAGGGTTGTAAGTTATTCCCTGGGGGCATATGAGGTTTTTAAAGAAGGCGTTGTCTTAGAAATTTCAAAAAGGCTCATTCAATTGGAAATTCAAATGGCTAGTGCCCTTTTTAATAGTCGAAAGTGATTGGAAGGCAACTAACACCCCTTCCATGCCCACCATTTCCCCAAACACATCCAATAAAAATTTTGAGATGGCCAATTTGTCCCAAGACGTTCAAAGTTCAGGAATTATATCTTTGAGCAGGACCACTCCCCCCACAGTCTTCGGGGCAAGGGTTATAAGTTATGCCATGGGGGCACATAAGGTTTTTAATGAAATCTTTGTCGTAGAAACTTGAAAAAGGGCTCATTCAATTGAAATTCAAAGGGCTAGTGTCCTATTTAATAGTCAAAAGTGATTTGAGGGCAACTAATCCCCTCTCATGCCCACCTTTTCCCCAAAAACGTCCGATAAAAATTTTTAGATAGCCATTTTATTCAACGTAGTTGAAAGTTTTGGAAATTAGGTCTTTAAGGATGACAACCCCTCCCCCCACATCTCTCAGGGCAAGGGCTTTAAGTTATGCCCTGGGGGCATATAAAGTTTTTATTGAAAGAGTTGTCGTAGAAACTTCAAAAGGGCTCATTCAATTAAAAATTGAAAGGGCTAGTGCCTTTTTTAATAGTTGAAAGTTTTTCGATAGCGATTAACGCCCCTCTCACGCCCACCATTTTTCCAAACACATCCAATCGAAATTTGGAGATACCCATTTTGTTCAACGTAGTTGAAAGTTCTGGAAATTAGGTCTTTTAGGATGATAACTCTCTCAGAGCCCTTAGTGCAACGGTTGTAAATTATGCCCTCGGGGCATATAAGGTTTATATAAAAAGTTGTTGTACATTTCATAGGCAGCGTGATCGCGCTTCCTATGAAGCGCGATCAGGATGTTGGCACAATGTATTATTTTTTTTCCATTCCAGGGCACTTCGTATCGAATTGTCGTAGAAACTTCAAAAAGGGCTCATTCGATTGTAAATTGGAGTGGCTAGTGCCCTTTTTAATACATCCAATAAAAATTTTGAGACATCCAATCAAAATTTTGAGATAGCCATTTTGTTCATCGTAGTTGATTTTAAGATACAAAATATAATTTTGAGGAGGACACTCCCCCACAACCCTCAGGGCAAGGGTTTTAAGTTATGCACTGGGGGCATATAAGAACGATGTTGGCACAATGTATTATTTATTAATCTTTTCCTTTAGAGCAGGGCAGTTCGTATCGAAGAAGTTGTAGTAAAAACTTCGAAAAGGGCTCATCCAAATGGAAATTGGAGTGGCTTGTGCCCTTTTTAATAGTCGAAAGTGATTGGAAGGCGACTAACACACCTTCCACACCCAACATTTCCCGAAACACATCCAATCAAAATTTTGAGATAGCCATTTTGTTCAGCGTAGTTGATTTCCACACAGAAATTGTGTTTTGAGGAGGAAAGTTTCCCAGAGCCCTCACGGCAAGGGTTGTAAGTTATGCCCTGGGGCATATAAGGTTTTTTATTGAAGACGTTGTCGTAGAATCTTCAAAAAAGGCTCATTCGATTGGAAATTCAAAGGGCTAGTGCCCTTTTTAATAGTCGAAAGTGATTGGAGGGCAACTAACTCCCCTCTCATGCCCACCTTTCCCCAAACACATCTAATCAAAACTTTGAGACAGCCATTTTATTCAACGTAGTTTTAAGTTCGGGAAATTAGGTCTTTGAGGATGACAACCCACCCACAGCCCCTCAGAGCAAGGGTTGTAAATTATGCCCAGGGGGCATATAAGGTTTTTATAGAACGCGTTGTCGTAGAAACTTCAAAAAGGGCTCATTCGATTGGAAATTGAAATGACTAGTACCCTTCTTAATAGTCGAAAGTGATTGGAAAGCAACTAACACCCCTTCCACGCCCACCATTCCTCAAATACATCCAATAAATTTTTTAGATAGCCATTTTGCTCCACGCAGTTCAAAATTTAGGAAATTATACCTTTGAGCAGGACACTCTCCCCACAGCCTTCAGGGTAAGGGTTATAAGTTATGCCCTGGTGCCATATAAGGTTTTTATTGAAACATTTGACGTAGAAACTTGAAAATGGGCTCATCCGATTGGAAATTCAAAGGGCTAGTGCCCTTTTAATAGTCGAAAGTGATTAGAGCGCAACTAACCCCCCTCTCACGCCCTTCTTTTCCCCCAAACGCATCCAACAAAAATTTTTAGATAGCCATTTTATCAAACGTAGTTGAAAGTTTTGGAAATAAGGTTTTTAAGGATGACAATCCCCCCAATAGCCCTCAGGGCAAGGGTTGTAAATTATGCCCTGGAGGCATATAAGGTTTTTATTGAAAGCGTTGTCGTAGAAACTTCAAAAGGGCTCATTCAATTGGAAATTGAAAGGGCTAGTGCCTTTTTTAATAGTTGAAAGTGATTGGAGAGCGCCAAACACTCCTCTCACGCCCACAATTTTGCAAAACACATCCAATCAAAATTTTTGAGATATCTATTTTGTTCAAAGTAGTTGAAAGTTCTTGAAATTAGGTCTTTTAGGATGATAACCCACTCAGAGCCCTCAGTGCAAGGGTTGTAATTTATGCCCTGGGGGCATATAAAGGTTATATAGAAAATTGTTGTAGAAATTTCAAAAAGGGCTCATTTGATTGGAAATTGAAATTGTCCTTTTTAATAGTCAAAAGTGAGTGGAGAGTAATTAACCCCCCGTTTACGTCCACCATTTCCCCAAAAACATTCAATCATAGTTTAGAGATGGCCATTTTGTTCAATGTAGTTGAAAGTTCTGGAAATCATGTATTTAAGGATGACAAACCCCCCAGAGCCCCAAGGGCAAAGGTTGTTAGTTCTGCCCTGGGGGCATGTAGGTTTTTATAGATAGAGATGTCGTAAAACTTCAAAAGGGGCTCATTCAATTGGAAATTGAGAGGGATAGTGCCCTTTGTAATAGTCGAAAGTGATCGGAGGGCAACTAACCCCCTCTCACGCCCACCAATCCTCCAAACAAATCTAATCAAAACTTTGAGATAGCCATTTTGTTCGAAGTAGTTAAAAAGTCCGGAAATTATGTTCTTCAGGATGACACTCCTCCCAGAGCCCTCAGGGCAAGAGTTGTAAGTTATGCCTTGGGGACATATAAGGGTTTTTTTTTTTATAGAAAGCGTTGTCGTAAAAACTTCAAAAGGGCTCATTTGATTGGAAATTGAAAGGACTAGAAAGGACTATTTTCATATAGCCATTTTGTTCAACGTAGTAGAAAGTTCTATAAATTAGATCTTTGAGAATGACATCCCCCCAGCACTCAGGGCAAGGGTTGTAAGTTATGCCCTGGAGGCATATAAGATTTTTATTGAAAGTTTTGTCGTAGAAAATTCAAAAGAGCTCATTTGATTGGAAATTGAAAGAGCTAGGGCCATTTTTAATAGTTGGAAGTGATTGGAGAGTGACTACCGCCCCTCTCATGCCCACCATTTCCCCAAAACACATCCAATCAAAATTTTGAGATAGCCATTTTCTTTAACATATTTGAAAGTTCTGGAAATTAGGTCTTAGAGGATGACAACCACCCTAACAGACCTTAGGGTATGGGTTGTAATTTATACCCTGGGGGCATATAAGGTGTTTATAGAAATTGTTTTCGTTTCAAAAGGTTCTCATTCGTTTGGAAATCGAAAGGCCTAGTGCCCTTTTTAATAGTCGAAAGTGATTGGAAGGCTTGATATTTTTATAGTAAAGATCGTTGTGGGTATAATGTATTATTTTTGTTGTTGTTTAGACCAGGGCACTTCGTATCGAAGTAGTTGTTTTCGGAACTTCGAACAGGGCTCATTCGATTGAAAATAGAAAAGACTGATATCTTTTTAACAGTTGAATGTAATTGGAGGGCAACTAATCCCCCTCCCACTCCTACCCTCCTACGCCCACCCGACCATTTGCCCATTATGTTTCAAAACTAAATGTTGCCTTAAGATTAAATCAAATTGCACCGTGTTAATGCTAATTCCCAATAAGGCATCTCAGCAGTATCCCAAGAACGACTGAGGGTATTATGTTCAAACTTTCGGAGCTACTTCTGCTCTTAAAATTTAACCAAATCAAAATAGCGTAAGCGTATTTTCTATCAAAGAAAGTAAACAGATTTTTTTGTGAATGGTATCAAGTTTTTCATTTCAGATCAACTAGAGGAGGTATAAAACTAAATTAAAACAGTACTATTTGTGTCCAGATTTTTAAGAGGGTGTATGTTGTTAAAAATTGCTGAAAATTTTTCTCCAGCATACAAATAGCAGGCCAAACTATAAAGTCTTAAAAAAACGAAAATATTTAAAGTATTATTTTCTTTTTCCCTGAAAAGACTATGTCAATATAAAACAAAAAGAAATTAATTAAAAAAAAACTTTTTCTACAAAATAAGTTTTTCAAAGAAAAGTAAAGAACTCCATTAAACAAAAATACAAATTAATATGCATTGTCAGTTTTAATATACATATACTGATATTTAGTAATCAAAATTTTAATATTATTTGATTTATTGAAGTTATAAAAGTAAAAAACATTTATATTTTTTTCAGTAAAGTGCAAATTTTTTTCTGGCCTTGGGAAGGCATGGGGGTTTTGCACCCAACTTATGTTAATTTCTGCTCATTTTGAGTTTGACTCGGTTATTTATTGTAATTTCTGTTTGTTTTTGGGTTTCATTTATTTATCGATGCTGATTTGTAGTAGTTTCACGCTTGGTAGATTATGTGATTTTATTTTTGCTCATTTTTTGTTTAATGGAGTTCTTTAATTTTCTTTGAAAAACTTAGTTTGTGGAAAATTTTTTTTTTAATTAATCACACATAAAAAATCTCTGCAATAAAAGATGCACCCATTTAACGTGCACCCACATAACGTGCACCCGCAGCACCCATTTAACTTGCTTAATCTAACAATATTCCTCGGATGGAAAGAGATTATGGATTAAACTCCACACCCACACCTCCTTTTGGATTTACTAAAGGCTCAGTAAAATTTCGAAAAATTTTGTTTAAAATCACACTTTTTAGGACTTTAGACACCTCGTTTGCCCTCCTGTATAATAGCTGATTCACTTTGCTGTGCCATGATGTCCTTCCCTATTTAAAAAGGCCACTAGAACTTTCAGTTTCCGTCAGAATGAGTCCTCTCAAAGTTTTTAGGGTTATTGATTTTATACGATCACTCTTAAAAAAAATAAAACAAAATAAAAGAGTATCTTTGACCGTCCTTCTCTAAAAATTGAAAAACTTTGCATTTTAGTAGATAAAATTTTTAAACCTCTGCAAAAGAGTTTTCCGATATGCTGTAGTTGTCGGTGTAATTTTCATCAAGATCACTTCCTTTTTGTTTTTTTTCAACATTTTTTTGAAAACTCGGCGAATTTCACTCAGACTCGTAGATTTCGAACTGCAGGTTTAAACATAGTGAATTTTACGTGTTTGGAATTACCATAAAAAGCCATTTCTTTTTATACACATAGTGTCTCAAATCTACTTTTCTTAGGGCTTTTATTATTATAATTACTGATAATATTATTAATTATATTATTAATAATATTATTAATAGCCGTGCTATATTGTTAGCACGAGTTACTTCTTACTTACAGATTGTTAATAAGCTGTCTTATTTGAATTCAATTAAATTCTAATTAAGAAAACCGTTTTTTCTTCTTTTTTTTTGCCAAAAATTTTCTTAGTTGATTCTGTTATTTGCTTAGATAAAGGAAGATATATTAACTACAACAGATTGTCCTCTTCGAAAAGTCAAAGACAAAGACCGATCTTAATAACTTTCTCTTCCAGAAAAACGAAGTCTTGCTCCAAGATTTTCTTTGGCGAAGGAAGCCCTTATTTCAAAGTCTTTTTAGGGAAGAAAAATTGTGAAAGTTAGTTTTGTGTCAAAGGCAGATCATACAAAAAGAGAAAAAAAAACTTTTTTGTTGGCATTAATAACGGTAGCAGGTTTAGAAATGTCAGAACCATAAGGAAACAAGATTTATAATTTTTTCTAAAGACAATAAATTTATTAATTTGTGTTGATCATTTTGTTTTGTTAATTTATGATGAATTTATTTATTAATCTAATTATTCATATTTTTTTCATGGTGTAAACATTTAATGTATTAGTTTATCAATTAAAATACTATCAATTAATAACTAATTTGTAGGAAACCTAATGAATAGATTTAGGAATATGGCCAAAAACAAGGTGAACCTCACCTGTAGGTATGAAGAAAAGAAAGCTAAATTTAAAGTTTGTCATTTTGTTCCGAAAACTTTTAGTTCCAAAAAGACTCAAAGCCTTTGATATCTCAGATAACACTTCAAATGTGGAAGACAAATATCATTGGCATTTACTGTATTTAGAATAAAGAAACAGTGCCATGCTTCGCAGTGTCATGGTGCCACTCTATCCTTATGGAAGGATTAGAATTGGAGACACGGAGACAGCTAAACCTAATTGATGTTGGCAGTCCTTTTTAAATAGCCATTTTTTATGGAGAAATCCAAACCTAATAGATGTTATAAGTTTTTTGTAATAGCCATCTTTTAACAAAGTTTAAAGAATCATAAATGTTCCTTTTGGGGGGGGGTCAACTCTTTTTCCATTAAATAAAATATACTAGAAACTGTTGCGTTTTATGTCAAAAAGAATGGTGAGATCTTAGTCAATCATAAGGAAATATTTAAACAACGATAAACAAGAGTAAATCAATCAGGCGTAGAGTATTAATCAGGTAAAAATAAAAAAAATATATATATATAGGAAAAACAGAAAAAAGTGAAACTAAAAGAGAAAGAGGGTAAAAATAAAAATTCAGTGAAAAAGGGAGATACTAAAAAGAACGAAAGAAGATCACAGAGGCGTAAGTAACTAGATGGAAAGTGATAGAAGAAGAAAATATAAAATAATTATTTATTAAGAAGTTCTGTAACAAAAGGAGTGATTTTTTTATATAGTCAATGTGGATGCTGGACCTTCGGTAGAGGGTGTAAACTATTGAATATTTTTGCTTTTAGATATTAAAAGGGAGCTGGGTTTCACTGTGTCGTCAAGATCAGTTAAAATGAATTGGGAACGGATATAAGTTAGGGCAGATTTGGCAAAATATACATCAGAAAAAGAGACCGCAAATACTCTCTATTGCATCTTTTATTGTGGTCGGACATTCAATTTCAAGGAAGAAAGATAATGGGGTTTTACCCTCATTACTTATGATTAAAGCTTAGAATATCTTGAATGTTTAAAAGTAAAAAATCAACAAACTTTTACAAAAGCGAATTTATGAAATTTTGACAATAAATTATAAAATTTTGTTTTATAAAATTTTATGAAATTATTAGATTTTCTTAATTTTATGAGATTTAATGAAATTTTGGAAATCTTTGAAATTTTATGAAATTTTTGAAATTCTATACAATTTTATGAACTTTTTTACTACGACCGGAATTCTTTTTGTGAGCGTGAAGAGATTTTCAGAAATTATGAAGTTATTTATTGTTTCTAAAATTAGCAGTTCCTAGTTTTAATTATTTTATTGTATACTGTCTTAGTTTCGTTTATTTCTGCTATATCAGTATATTCAACTAATGTGTAAAGAGATATAATAAAACTAGGTCAGAGGGGTGGGTTTTTTTTTTTCTCATATTTAATTTAAAAATATATACACAAAAATTAACTTTTCTACACGCTTATTTTTAGTTTATTATCTAAGTATTTTGTCTACCTTGAATGTTTTTTTATGGTTATTAAAGTCACAGGAAAATGGTTTTTTAGAACATAGAAAAGGTACCTCAGCACAGACGAGTGTTTTAGATTCTGGATTGGCCAATGTATCGTTTTTATGTGCCTAATCTTTTGAAAGGAAAAACGAAGACGCGAAAATGCTTCTTGATAGATCTTATGTTCTTATGAAGTTCTACCCTAAGATGGCACAGTGGATCGATCTCTGGTTGGCAACACGGGGCCTGGGGTTAGATTCCAGCTGTCTCAGGACCTGGAAATCCATGAATATTCTGTATATCGTCTCAAAAATCGAATAAGAGGAAGAGGAATATTATTCAGTTGAATCAACAGGCAACTACTACTGCTACTATTAAACTACTACTATTACTGCTACTACTAACAACTCACTGCAGCACCAGCCCGCTTGAGGTCAAGAGAGCTACGTACGCTCATCCTTCATCGCAATTTATTCATATGCTCCCTCATGCACCCTTCCAAGAAGTTCCATTTCCAATTAAATTCTTCCTTACTACCTCCTCCCTTCTCATTTGGGGACAAACTGTTTTCTGGGGCTGCAAAACAGTAAGTATACTTCAACTACGGTCTGAGGAAAGAAAGTTAAAAATGGAGTAAACGCTTTCTGAGCATTTGAGTTTAATCAAAATTTTAAAAGAAAGAGTCCGAAAGAAAAGCAATGTCTTAGTTGCATAACAATCTTATGAACTCGAAAGTACCAGAAAGTACTCGAAACTACTCGAAAGTAGTTGTGTTAATGTAAAACCATTCCTCCCCCTCTTCCCCTTCAAAATGCAACAATTCATCTTCTTGTCTAATATATTTAAAACTAGCAAAAATGTTTATGTGCAAAGCCCGAACACAATTTAATTTCATGATTGCAGCAATAGCTGCAACCTAGTATAGAGCAAACCACAGCCCATAGTAACCAAGAGCTTAAAAACGCATTAGAAAAAGAAATTATTTTTTTTAGACGAATTTTACCGTTACTGCTGATTCAGAAATGATAGAATTTTTCGTTTCATCTCAATAGTAAAAGTTTATTGCGGAAACGAATTTATGAGAATTTTGAAAGAGAGCTGGAAATTCAGATAAGTCTCTTTTTCTTTCTTTTTATTTGTCTAGCACTAACAGGGCATTAGAACACCGTAGAGAGCTGTTTAAGAGGTCATTTGAAAGCTCATATTCACAAGTACGTTTATAATTTCGTCATGACAACACCATCATAAAGTTCTGGGTGGGAAGGAATAAAAAGCTACAACGGGATGCGTGGTCACAATTATTACATTTGGAAAGAGCATTGGATGTTAAAGTGAATGGTATGTTTACCTTTCAGCTTACAAATTAATTAAAACTTTGATAAAAAAAAAAAAAAAAAGCCGCCAAAACCTTTGCCTCGAAAACCTTTAAAAGCTTGATTTTACTTAAAGATTAAACCTTTTAAAACTATCAAAAGATCAGATTTAGAGTGTGCACGAAACTGTGAGTAAAATGAGCGGCAAATTTTGAGCTCCTAATCAGTACAAGTTCAAACTGCTCCTAATCAGTACAAGTTCAAACTTATTCACAGGTCAATTTGAATGAGTGTCAAGTCAAACTGGAGTTGAATTAAGTAGGGGTTGAGTTAAATGGGTTGAATCAAATAGGGGAGGAAATAAATGGGGTTGAGTTAAATGGAGGTCTTGCTGCATAAACGTGGAGTTAGATGGGGCTACTTGACTTACCTGGGGTGGAATTGAATGAAGGCAGAATTGCATTGTGGTTGATTTAAATAGGATTCACTTTTAAGGGGGTTGAGTTGTACTGGTTCATTTAAACGGGGGCTGAGCTAAAAGAAGATTGAGTTTAATGGGGTTGAGCTAAGGGAAGTTTTGGGTTGAATGGGATGAGTTGACAAGAGTTATGTTAAATTTGTTGAGTTGAACAGGGTTGAGTTAAACGGTGATAGAGTTACACGCACGGCTGATAGATTCTATTTGTTAAAACCGGTGAATATTAATTGTAAGAGGTTAAGAGTGGTCAAATTACCGTTCATGCTGCCAAATTTTGATTGTCAGTATTTAGAGCAATTTCAATTTTTAGGTTTTTTTACGTGAAGTTCAGTAATGACCGGAGTAGAAGCAATTGGAGATTCATCTTCGAATCGTTGATTTATCTTAAATCTTTGGTTTGGTTGTAATAAAACCGTGTTTCTAACAACTGGGAAATTTGCCAAGTCTGCTAATCTGACAAAGTATGTTTACCAAGGGCCCATCAATTTTAATCAAGAAGGCTTTAATTACATCCGTTGGTATCTCTAAAAGGCAAAAGCTCTTCGATCGTAATTTATTGGTGATTTGTATAACGCTTAGAGGAGAAGTAATTGAGTAAAATGTGGAGGAGGGCGTGACAGGTGTTTACCCAGTAAAGGGATAGAGGATTTGATCAATTGAAGTAAATAATCTGTTTAAATCATTGGTCTGTTTTTATCTTGAATATTTAATGAGATGATAATTTACGTTTGAAAACCTACCTCTATTCTAGAATTCAGGAATCGCTTGATGAACGTTTACTAAACCTCGATTAGTAAAACCTTAAGAAACACTTATTCTATCAGTGGAATGTTGTCAAAGCAAGAAATTTAATTATTTTAGCAATCCAAATTCTAGTTTGAAAATGTCACAAGATTGTTATGAGATGTTGTCAGAGGCTACTAAATGTTAGAAGATTTTGGGTTTCCAGAGATTCTACCGCTAGGTTCTTTATTGCTCAGCACTTTTCTTAGAATCGTTCAAAATGGTTTTTCAGATTTTTGATAGATGTTGTAAGATTACGGTTTTAAGAATAGGTATATTTGGGTCCCTTTTTTCGCATAGACTAGTAATTCTACGCCAAAACATGGTCAAAAGTGGAACAAATCACATTACGAAGGATTTTTACACCAAAATATTCACCAAAAATCTGAAGAATCGCACACAAAACTGCAAAAGTCCGAAACTGGGAAACGTCCCAAAATCGTATTTAAAAGTCAGAAATTTATCCAAAGAAGTAACGGTAGGAAGACATACCCATAATGTATAGGCAATGGTAAACATTATTTTCTGCTACCGTTTCAAATTATTAAAAGTCCCGACGAGGTTTTTTTTTTGGCAAACTCTATCTGTAAAGGATGCTCCAGTTTCAACCTATGTTCAACAGACCTTCTTGCTACTACTCTATTAATCGAGGTGTGGCTGCTGTGCAAGATACCGTGACAAGTAGAGCTATTTTATACAGTTATCTATGACAATTTTTTTGCTTACTCCAGGCAGTATTTAAAAAACTGTAACGTTGTTTTTGACGGTTATAGCTGTTGACCTTCGACCAAAAATTGCACTCATCAAAAAAAAAATGAAAAAGATAACCGGCCTTGAGATCCACTTAACACCTTCTATGAAAGTTTTGCCTAAGAAGGTGGAATTTCTTACCAACGAAGCGGAAAAGCAGAGGGTAATCTTATTTCTTGTACTAAGGCTTGAAACGAAGGAAATTGATGTGCCACCAGTGATGCCTGCTTTCTTATTATGTCTTATTATGTATTATGTCCTTGTTATTAAAGTCTTTGTTGTCGGTTGTGGTACAAATTTTTTTGTTGTACTGGTAAGTCTCTCTAAAGAAAACACCCACCACCTTTTCAACCGTCTCAAAAGCAAGCCTAGTCCATAGTATTTCAGTACCCTAAAAGTAAAGCAGAGCCTCGATTGCGCTGCAACTGAGGTCTAATCCCTGCCTGCCTTCCTAACTTGTAACACTACACTAAGACTACATATGTTCCGTAATCTGAATGGGCTTACGCCAGCGAAGTGCTACAAGCGTTTTCACGAAGCTGTTCCCGTGCTCAACAGATATACAGTGTCTAAAGATGAACCGGTCGAAGCTGGAAAGCAGGCGCTGCTCCACCTGTACAGGGCTAAAAAGGTAAAAAGTCACTTTCTCTACACAACCAAGGCTAATTTCCTCAGCTGCTCAATTACTGCTTCTATCGAGTCTTCTCGCACATAACTTAGTGGAATGAAAATCCTTCAAATCTGGACCCTATTACTTGGGGTTAGCACCTTTAAGATGAAAAATCGTGCTAGTTGTGACAGATGCAGAACCCGCAGCAGAACGGCTGCATAGCGTCATAAGGTTTGCTTGTGAGTCGGGTTGTCAAACAGCAAGGTACTTGTTTCGAAGGTCAGGGCTGCGCTGTAATCCTGTCTGGTCCGTAAGCTTAGGTGAGAACTGCACAAACGTAGTTGAGGACAAGCAGAACCAAGACGAGTGTAAAGCTGAAACAGACTATTAGTGTAAAATCAAAGCAAATTAATAACTGCTGTGATTCTAATCAAGGAAGTGACACGGTCAGTTTCAGTCAAAATTGTTTCTTACCTAATAGGCTATGCAATTTTTTTAAGCTTTCATCAGTCATATTCTAAGTGGAGATTTCTTTTCAAACTTTATTTCCGATTTCCAGTTGAACGACCCAATGGGTATCCCCAACATTTTCCTACCCTTCTATCTATCATTCCCCACCACCTTGCGTACCCACTCAACGCGGACTCTTCGTACCATTCCCTGGCAAAAACAACCTCATTTCTCTTGATTCCTCCAGTTCACCCCAAACTAAGCCGCTACTTAGTTACTGCTGTTTAGAATCTCCGCTAGTACCTGCTCAATTAAATGCCAATGCATTTGAAAAAGATGGATTTGATCCCCCTGTCCCTTGTTCTGACTACCAGAGCTTAGCCCCCGTCAAGATTTCCACTAGAACCCCTGACCCCATCTGTGATATAAAAAAAAAGTAAAGTGTAAAAACGATACCTTCACAAGTCGCTTTCAATTCCCCACACTTTTGTTGAGCAATGCTGAAAGCCTTAACTTTGAAAAACTTAATGAATTAGACACCCTTTCTAAAATATATAGATTAGATGTAATCGCTATTACTGAAGTTCAAGCTCAAAATTTGCACATGTTAAAGATTAATGATTTTTCTTTTTATTAAACTCAGACCAGAAAAACTCCTCTGGGTAAGAAAAGTGGCGGGATTATGTTCTTTGTCCGTAATGACTTGTACCCAAGTGAAATCTCAATTCCGTGTCTTGCTCCCTTTGATGAGATTATGTGGGTGTGTGTTCGACCTAAAGTCTTGCCGCGTCCTTTCAATTTAATTGTCCTGTGTTGTTTTTATTACTCCCCTAATCAGAGAACCTCTGACAAAATAAATTTTATCGAAAAAAATTACAGACAGTGCTGAATTTTTACTATCAGAGTACCCAAATGCAGGAATTTTCCTGACGGGTGACGCAAACGATATAAGACTTGATTCTACATGTAATGCTTTTAATTAAAACAGGTCGTTAAGGTCCCCACTACAAAAGGCAATACTACGCTTGATTTAATTTGCACTAATCTTTCGAAGTTTTACAAACCCGTCTCCACTCTGCCCCCTCTAGGGGGTAGTTACCACTTTAGCCTTCTCCTGTCTCCGCTGGCTAAAGTTAAACAGTCGTTTTCTATAACTGAAACGGCTTATAGACCTCTTATTGACTCAGGACTTTTCAATTTGGCTCCTGGATTTCTACTGAAAAATGGTCCACTGTCTATCAAACAAATGACGTTGACTGCATTGCTTTGTCCCTCCAAAATTTATTGAGGAGTAATTATGAATTCCACTTCCCTGAGAAAACATTTTAAACATGCTCTATAGATAAACCTTATGTTATTGAGTCTTTTAAAAAAATTTATAAGAAAAAAAAATCATTTTTTTCCAGGCAGGTCGCATTACTGAGGCTAAAGGTCTAAGGAAATTTCTAAAGAAAAAATTAAGAAAAGCAGCTTCTAATTATTATAATAGTAAAGTCAAAGATCTATATTCTAACAAGCCCAAGCAACGGTACAGAAAAATTAAGGAAATATGTGGAAAAAGTCCTTCCGAAGTTGATTTTCATTTCCCTGAACCCCTAATAAGACTGCCAACGATTTGAACTTGTACCTTGCTTCTATCGTTCAAAGTCTCCCCCCTTTCACTGGCTCAAGTCCAACTATTCCTTGGGAGGAATAGTTCCTTCCCCTTTACTTCTCCCTCTGATGTTATAAATAAAATTCTAAAGCTTAGAAAATCAAGTATTTGTCCCTTGGACATCCCAGTTGACTTAATTAAAGCCTTTTCGGACAAAATTTCTGAGCCTTTATCAAATATTTTCAACCACATATTAAAATTTGGTAAATTCTCAAGTTGCTGGAAACAAGGTTTTATAACACCTGTTCCAAAAAAATGCACCAGTCTGACTTTCACCAACATTCGCCCCATTACACTCACTTCTGTTTTTTCCAAACTTTATGAAGGTTTCCTCTGTGACTGGCTTAAGAATAAAATTTGTCCGCGTATTGACACCCGGTAGTTTGGTAACTTAAAGAAAACTTCCACCACCAACTACCTTGTGCACTTAATGCATACCATTGTAAGTAACCTTGATAAACCAAATGTTTGGCTGAACCTTGTCTTAGTTGATTTCCAAAAAGCTTTTGACCTGGTTGACCACACCACCTTAATTCGTTCACTACTGGTTAACTTTAAACTTGATCCTCTGTTAGTAAATATTGTTATATCGTTTCTTTCAAATAGATCTCAAGTTGTTAAATACAAAAATATTTTCTCTAACCCCCTTTCTATATATTTTGGAATTCCTCAAGGAACCTTATTGGGACCACTTTTATTTCTAGTCAAGATTAACGATGTTGGTAAGGACTTCCTTCAAAGGTGGAAATACGTGGATGACTTGTCGATCCTTGAAGTATGTCACAGGAATATTAAAGTGACCCTCTTGAAATTCTAACCCACATTTCGGATGAAGCTAAGAACCCAAATATGAAAGTAAATTCCACTAAATCAAATATAATGAGGATAAATTTCTTGAAATCTACTCCCGCTTTCCTTGACCCTATTCCCCCAAATATTTCTGTGTCTTCCTTTAAATTACTTGGGGTTACAATTTCCTCTAATTTAAAGTGGGATATCCACGTGAAAGATATTGTCCATAGAGCTAATGCGTCCATGTCTCTCCTTAAGCTCTTGAATAAATTTAATGTTCCCCCATCCCATTCTTTAAGGATCCATACTTCCTTTGTCCGCCCGCATCTTGAATATATGCTTGTCCAGTTTGGCATCCTGGCATCTCCCGTGATGAATCAGATAAAATTGAATCTATTCAAAAAAGAGCTCTAAGAATAATTTTTAAAGAAACTATGGTGCCATATTCACTCCTTCTAAAAATGCCAAGCTGGAAACTCTTGAGCACAGGAGAGGAACGCTGTACCTCCGTTTTGCAAAAAATGCAATAATAAACCCTCGCATGGAAACATTTTCCCCAAAAGACACTCCCCATCCAGACACCGCCTGCCACGTACTGTTTCTGAACCCGTCCCTATCTTGTCCCACATCCGTTGTTTAACCTCCAGGTATGAAAAAAACCTTGTCCCCTTCATTACTGAACTAATAAACCACTAGTTTTTTTTTGTACTGGTGATACCCATGCTTGTGTCCGTTTGGTTCTTCCGTTCCCTCCCCCTTGTTTATATACTCTCTTTTAAACCTGTTTAACAATATTTTTATCTCAATTTTTTTTTGGTATTGTTTTAGTTTTTGTCTTTTTAACTTTCTTACATTTGACACTTTTTGTTTTTTTTAGACCAATGAATGGCTTTGCCTTTCTGATATTGTTGTTTTTGGCATTGTTTAGCCAGTTTTTAGCTGTTGTGCTATTTCTATGTTTTTTTTATTATACGACCCCGAAATGCGAATTCGGCCCTTCAGGGCTTGTGATATTCATTTTTTGAAAGAAATATCTTATCCTATCAAACTGCTACTACTCTTAAGGAGCTAAAGGCTGGTTATGTGTATGAATTTAGATTTCACGGCTGCTTACACTTAATTTTCTTGTCTCATATGCCCAGTTTAGTAGAAAATAATTCTCAGGTTTCTTTTCAAAAAAAAGGATGTTTTTGGACTTTTGGCTTAGTTTTGGGTTGCCTAATAAATTTTAGCTATATGATTTTAAAGTCAAAAAGTCTTTTGTGCCTAAGTTTGTGTAATTCAGCAGGTAAGATAAGAGATAAAATAACATTCGAAAACCCGTAAATTCTAAAAATAGTAATAAGTTCTTGGGTTTTTCTTGACATTATTTTTTTTTTATGGGTGACAACTGAAGTTTAAAGCGATTTTAAAACTGATGTTTGTTCACAGCTGGTCAGATAACAGAGTAAAAAAAAAAGAAATTCAAAGTCAATTTATTTATTTTCCATTTTTAGGCTTAAATTCTAATCTTTAAGTGCGTTTTTGCAACATTTCTAAGTTTTAAATTGTTGTGAAATTTTAACATGCTATTCTCCAGATTTATTTGACCATTTTGATACAAAAATTATTTGTATTTCATTTTATTACACCTCAATACATAAAAATGAC
The DNA here is from genome assembly GCA_027921565.1 of Artemia sinica. Classification (NCBI taxonomy): domain Eukaryota; kingdom Metazoa; phylum Arthropoda; class Branchiopoda; order Anostraca; family Artemiidae; genus Artemia; species Artemia sinica. Next base: position 40,538,218 of record CM051272.1, on the reverse strand, counting down.
TAGCCTATCAGCAGTCTTCTTCAAATCGTTTCAATATCAAGGAAGTCTCCAGATTCACTACCTAGTAAAACTCAAAACAATCAAAAATTAACGTAAGTTAGGCTCAAAACCCCTATGCCTTCCCAAGGCCAGAACATAAATTGCACTTTACTGAAAAAAATACAAATGAATGTGCATTGTCAGTTTAAAATACATATACTGATATTAAGTAATCAAAATGTTAATGTTATTTGATTTATTAAAGTTATAAAAGTAAAAAACATTTATATTTTTTTCAGTAAAGTGCAAATTATATTCTGGCCTTGGGAAGGCATAAGGGTTTTGAGCCCAACTTTTGTTAATTCCTGCTTGTTTTGAGTTTGACGCGGTTATTTATTGCAATTTCTGTTTGTTTTGGGTTTCTTTTATTTATCGATGCTGATTTGTGGTAGTTTCACGCTTGGTAGATTATTTGATTTCATTTTTGCTCATTTTTGTTTAATTGAGTTCTTTACTTTTCTTTGAAAAACTCATTTTGCGGAAAAAGTTTTTAATTAATTTTAATAACAAAGGTTATCTTGACACTTTGACCTTTTGCCATATAGGGCTGAAAGGAGTAAGGCACTTATGAGGTAGGACAGGTTTTACCTCTATCAGTCTCAGCCCTTAAAAAGAGTCCTGGAACTTCTAAGTTATGATTAAATTAGCCATACACCACGTTGCTTTGTCTATTCATTTTATTAGCTAGTCTGCAGAGCAAAGGCTAGTTAAGCGAAAGCTTTACTAAAAAAATATAGCTACTTTGTTTTTTAGTAATAACAGCTCTTTTAACTTCATACTAATTTAAAGCAAAGATGAAAAAAGATACAAGAAAATAGATATAAAAAATGTTATTGAAGAATTCATTTACGACCCGTTGTAGACACAATAACAAATGGAGAATAACAGAGGGAAAAAAAAAGAAGAAAAGACAATGACGGAAAATGACAAATAAAACAAAATTAAAATTTGTTGCTTAGTTTTTTTAGTACTTTCAAAAGAGCTATCTATTGAGATTCAGGGGTTTGTGATTCGAACAAAATTCGAACTTTAGCGTAAAGAGCGAGGTATTGACTAGGGAGCGAACTCCCTAATATATGTAATAAAAACATACGAATGTAGAAGTTCGTTACGTAAGTTAATTCGTAAGTTACGTCAGAACAAAATTTCGAGAAAGCCATTTACCAAAAAAAGTAAAATTAATATGCAAAATTCGTTTTAATTATTCATGTACGGTGAACAAAAATCAAAGCTGCATTAATCCAAAAACGTTCAGGAATTAAATTTTAAAAAAAAACAAGTTTTTTTTTAACTGAAAGTAAGGAGTGACATTAAAACTTAAAACAAACAGAAATTATTCCGTATATGTAAAAGGGGCTGTCCCCTCCTCAACGCCTCGCTCTTTACGCTAAAGTTTGACTCTGTCTCACAAATTTATTTTTTTGAACAATAAAAAACTTTAGCGTAGAGAGCGAGGCGTTGAGGAGGGGACAGCCCCTTTCATAAACGGAATAATTTTTGTTCGTTTTAAGTTTTAATGTCGCTCCTGCCTTTCATTAAAAAAAAAACTTGTTTTTTTTTATTTAATTTTTACAGGAACAAGTAGCAAACTTGCTGCTTGAACCCCGACCCCCTTATTACCAAGCAGAGCATGAATCCACTATGCTGCAACAATAATTCCAAATACTATATGGATATTATTGACTTGCTGCCGGACAAAAATATTGAAAGGAGTTGCGATTACATGTTGAAAACCTGCTAAGAAAAAACCTTAAATTTGTTTATCAAGCTGTTATGTAAGAGACCATGGTATGTTGAAGTGCCACGTGTTGTTTTCAAATTTTCCTTTTCCTTCTATTTGTCTTAGTTTATATGCTAAACTTTCAATAGCTTAAGTGATGTAGTGGCTTTCTAATCTCTCTGCTATGAAAGATTTTCCAGTAGAAGTTTGTGTATTCTCTTAACAAGCTTTAGCCTGGTAGAATTGACATCCTTTTTTTTAGATTTCTGTAACAAAAAAGTGATAAGGCATCAGTTAATTGGCGAAAGGATCAAATATCTTTTACTATGATCTCCTTTTGTTCTTTGTGTTATACTCAAGCAGGAACAGAATATTCACTCCTTTCCCTTATAGAGAGATGTAAGAATTAGCTATCATGTGAAAAAGTTAATAAAAGTAATACATAAGTAAATAGGATCTAATCTTTTAGTCTTGATTTAAAATGAGTTTAAAGGCAATAAATTTATTTCGAATTTTGATCATACCAATAAAAATCATATTCTGTATTTATTCTTCTCACAGCAGATTATATTAGTGGTTGCTGCATACTAGCAAAATACAATTTAACAATTTAATTTATATATCTTTTTATAATTTTATGATTCAAAAATGTTACAATTACGGGGGGGGTCATTTAAGTTACAAACTTTGAATTTTCTGGAAATAGCGCCTGGAGTCACGAGAATGCAAATCTATATATATGTATATATTTATGTATATATAAATATATATATATATATATATATATATATATATATATATATATATATATATATATATATATATATATATATATATATATATATATATATATATATATATATATATATATATATATATATATATATATATATATATATATATATATATATATATATATATATATATATATATATATATATATATATATATATATATATATATATATATATATATTATATATATATATATATATATATATAAATATATATATATATATACATATATATATATATATATATTTATGTATATATACATATATATATATATATATATATATATATATATATATATATATATATATATATATATATATACTATATATATATATATATATATATATATATATATATATATATATATATATATATATATATATATATATATATATATATATATTACGAGCCTGATCTAGCCTTTCAAACCATCTTTCACGATGAATCTGAGCTGCAGCCTGGGGATCAGCAGATGCGTAAGTGGTGATCAGCTGCCTGTTTCTAGACCATAGGGGCATTTTTAAGAGAAATTTCGTATACTTAAAATACATTCAACTTATGATTCTTTTTTGTTTGTCCATGTAAAAATTTTCCAAAAAGGAGAAGGAGCAATGACATTCGAGAAAGCAATGAGTTGCAGACATTCGCTTGTATACACCTCCTGTTTCACGCTTTGCAGCAGGCAAGAAGTCCAAATGCTTTTTGCAAATTTTAACCCAGCTACGCAAGCAGGAGGGAGATATGGCTACCACATCTCTAGAAGAGTCCTTGGATAATTGTCAAGCATTTAAGTTATCAGAATGACAAATGCATGCTCCGGGAGCGGTGCTCACCTTAACACGGACATGTAGTTCAACTTCTCTGGCTTTCCCCATGACTTTTGAGATGATGTTCCATGGCTCATTTATTATTACTGTTCATGTCTGTATCTCTGCCAGCAACTTCCAAGGATTATAGGAGGCTGCTTGACATACTTTTCTGCCAGCATTCTAGTCCTCTTGGCACTTCTGCTGATATCATTTAAAATTATATCTACTAAATACTACCAAGCAAAAAACATTAAATAACAATACCGTCGTCCCTGAGGGTTTGTCAATCGTATTTGCTGACCCTTACGGGAATAAGGTTTAAAACATCAGTAAAATCCTTCTTTCTATTTAGTGTCCCAGAAGCCCCTTTTCCCCTCTTTATTTTGGAGCACTGCTTCGACAGAGCACCCTCGTGTGTTGTGGTTTTTAATGGGTTAATTCTATATCTATTTTACCTTTTGAGTGAGGTAGGCCTCCAGCTTGTTACCCCTGACCACGACCCAGCCCAGGTGCTCTAGTATGGGAAGGTGATCCTTGCGAGCTAGCCGCCTTCTATCTTGAAGAAATGCCCCAAACGAGACTTCCTAATTTTAGCGGGTGATTGGAACTCCCGTGTTGGCCCGACAGACCCAAATGTTCGCGATATTGTTGACCCATTCACTTACGGCCAGCGGTGCTGCAATGGGGATAGACTACTCCAGTCCACCAGATCTCAAAATCTTACCACCACCAACACTATATTCCACACAAACCCTCTCAAAGAATAACTTGGTGCTCAAACGATGGCTCCACAACTGCCCAAATTGACCATATATTGATCCGTCAGCGTTGGCGCTCCTCAGTCATCGATTCCCGAGCTTACAGAGGGCGTGCACAGGGTCAAAATCTGGAAGCGATCATACGCTTGTAGGTGTGAAAATACTCCTGAAGTTGAGCGCGAGGAAGAGACAACCCCCAAAAAGGAAGTTAAACGTGGATAAACTGAAAATCCAAACAGTGAAAGACGACTTTTGCCTGAAGTTACAGAAACCAGTTCACAAGCCTGACCAACTGTGATGAAGACCCTACCACTCGATGGAAACAATTCCGGAACACCACTGTAAAGGTGGCCGCTGAAGTTATCGGCTATGCCCCTGCAAAGACGAGGAAGAATTATGTCTCAGAGAAAAACTGTAAAGCTAATCGAAGCTAGGTGGCAGGCATCAAACGCATCAGTCACAGTAAAAAAGTCGCTACGTAAACAGGTTAAAACAAGCTTACGTCAAGACCGCCAACAATTTTGGGATGAGGTTGCTTTAGAGATGGAAAAAGCAGCCAGAAATAATGACACGAGTAGGCTGTATAGAACCCTCAAAGAAATAACTGGAATAAAGTCACCCATCGCTGGTCCCTTAAAAGACGCTCAAGGAAGTGTGATCCCTGACGTGCAAGGTAGACTTGATCACTGGAAGAATCATTTTAAAGACCTGCTTAATCCAAATACAGATGGGCAAGATGCAACGCCGATGCTGCCACCAACAGCTGAAAGACCACCATATGAAATCGACATAGCACCACCTTCAGCTTCAGAGATACTAAACGCGATCAAACGGCTAAAAAACAATAAGTCTCCTGGAGAAGATGGTCTCCCTCCCGAGGTCTACAAGGCGTCACCACACGTTTTAACGGAACAACTAGAAACCCTCTTCAGTCTGATATGGGAGAAGAAGACCTCCCCGTCTGATTGGAAGATGTCAGTAATAATCCCAGCATTTAAAAAGGGGGACAAATGCGACAGCCGCAACTACCGAGGGATATCACTTATGGACACGGCTACCAAAGTATTTGCGATGATTTTGCTTAAAAGGTTCGAGGTAGCAAGGAATGAGCGGACACGTGAAAATCAATGCGGATTTCAAATAGGGAGAGGGTGCACTGACCAGGTCTTCACTCTTCGCCTTATTCTCCAACAGTGCGAACGCTACAAACTCCGCATAATTAACATGTTCCTTGATTTTGTGGCTGCTTTCGACTCTGTTACTCGCAAAAGCCTTTGGCGAATCATGTTGGAAGATGGTATGCCAGTAGAATTCATAGAGCTGTTGAAGGCCTACTACGAGCATTGCAAATCGAAAGTAAGAGTGCTGGGCGAATAAACTGAACCCTTCAATGCCGAAAGTGGTGTAAAACAGGGGTGCATATTGTCCCCTGTTTTGTTTAACTACTGTATAGACTGGATTCTAGAGAGTGCACTCTCGAGTTTTGATGGTGTTGTTATGGGATTGGGCATTAACGTGTCTGACCTGGACTACGTGGACGACATCGACGCTCTTGCCGCTGATCCAGAAACTGCCCAAGCAATGTTAAATGAAATAGCCCATTTCTCTCAGCTGCTGGGTATGAAAATCAACACGGCCAAAACTAGAGTCATGGACCTAAACATGCACTCGGATTATCAGCTTGTGCTTTACGGACAAGAATTGGAAAAAGTCGACAGCTTCACCTATCTTGGCTCAATAATAGACTCTCGTGGAGGCTGTGACCTTGACGTACAGAACAGAATCAACAAAGCCCAAGCCATCTTCTCACAACTCCGCTGCCATCTGTGGATCCGGCGGGAGATCAGCATGAAGACAAAACTTTCTGTTTATAAAGCGGCTGTTAGATCTGTTCTCTTCTATGCAATCAAAACTTGGCCACTGAAGGCACTTCATCTCCATGATTTGGAATTCTTTGAACACCGCTGTCTACGAAAAATCCTGAGGATTCAATACTCCGATAGAATCTCAAATGTTGATGTACGCCACCGCTGCTGTAACATCGAACCCGCCGCCATGATTGTCAAACAGAGAAGACTGCGTTGGCCTGGTCATGTCATTAGAAGACCCAATGACCGCATCATAAAGCAAGTGCTTCTAGCTGTCCCATTGCCAGATTGGCGCAGGCGACCTGGCGGTCAATTTAAGAATTGGTGGACAACTGCCAAAAACGACCTCAACCCCATTGGCGGATTTCGAAAGTTTGGCAGAAAGTGGGAGATCTGCTGGCTCCGGTTTGCTGAAGAGCTGGCACAAGATCGGGACAAATGGGAGTCAATCATGCGTAGTCTTCTAGATGCCGGGTGAGGCGTCCGCGTCTGGTCCCGCAACAAGTACAAGTAAAGTAAGTACATCTATCTTCTGGCCTCCTTTTCTTCCTTTGGTTTGGTTTTTGCTCCGGGATTTCTCCCAGTGCTAAAAATCCAATTGAGGCTTTATCAGGATTAACCCAGACTCTGGCTCATGTTTTGGCTTTTGATTGAGAGTGGAAGCTTCTCTTCACCATGTTCCTCTCACCCTCGAAACTTTTTCAGTACCGTTGCTGGCTCCAGGCTAGAAAATCCTAGTGTCTTGGCCGTTTCCCAGGATTCGTTGTTGCTTTGCAGCAGCTCCCTCCTTTTATGCTCATTGGCTCTTCGGGTGAAGATCAATGATCTGGGAATTTAATATTCCCAGATTTATACAGCTACTGAATTATACATTTAAATCAGTAACCTAGTTTGGAATAAGGATTAAGTTTGAAATAAATTACAGTAAATTAATTTTCGCGAAGGAGGGTGCTATGTGAAATGAAATGAATTTCGGCGCGATATGCGGTGATAGACTCTGAGCGTTTATGAAATGTTTTTTTTATATAAGATCACCGAGAAGGATACCTTCCGGACGCAGAGATTTTATCTGGTAATAGTTTTACTCAGGCGAAGGCAGGGTAGTGGTTTGGGATATTCCCCTTCCATTCCCTTGGCACACAGTACCAAGTTGATATTTATAAGTTATTATGATTAATTGATAAATGGCTTCCATGGCTTCTAAAAAGCTGTACAAAACAGGATGCAAAGTTTGCAAAGAGAGCCTCAGTCTCGCAACCAGAGGAACAGTTATTTGCAACACATCGGCTGGGGGTTGTGGTCGCCTCTGCCATAACCGCTGTGAAATTCTTAAGAGCATTGAGAAAGACAGTATTATAATATATCAGTGCTTGGACTGCTGCGAGAAATTTGCTGATAAGCCTGCTTCCCCGCAGATCCCGCCTCCTTCAGAGACTCTTGTTTATTCACCAGTTTTAAGCTTTTTCCGGCACTGTCTACAGTCAGGAATGTCGTCCGCCTCCTGTATATCTGCGTGTGCAAACTTCTATTCTACTGATCATCATGATCAAACTTGAAGCCTCCTAACATCTCTAGTGAATCTCACGCATAAAACTCCTTGCACGTCACGGTCCCTCTGCTATGCAAAGCCTGTCGCAGTATATTTTAGACATCCTTATTTCTGAGGATTCAACCCCTCGCTTGCCAAATCTGAAATTCGTCATGACTGCAAGTGATTCGATGCCTGCGATAGATACGGATCATAATGCTCACTATAGCCGTGCCATTCAAACCTGGGACCGGCATCTTTCTAGCATTATTGATAAACTTGATTACGTCACAAGTCAGGTAGTGGAGACTCCTGCTGCGAAGAAAAAGTGTTGTGACGGGAGTGCAGAGTGAGATTTTGAGCTGCATAAATAAAGAAAAACTTAATGATAAATCTTGGCCTCCGCTGAACAGCGAGTCAGAAACAGTGGGTCTTGTAGTAGATTCACCGCCACAAGATTCTGATGATCCCTTAAAGCGTGTAGCTTATCTGAAATCGTTGAATGGAGCTGATGGTATAGTGCGGATTTCACTTTCTAAGGAATCAGGATCCCAGCAACCGAAATGGGTCATTCATCCGAAAACACAAAATGGCAAAAACTTGAAAGCCTGTTTGAATGAAAAAGTCGGTAAAACTGAGGTTCGCAAATCGAGAATTGTCGGTTTATTATCACGAGTGGACTTCCCGATCGATCCAGTGAGTGTGTGTGCTTCTAACCAAGGTATCGAAGAGATACAACTCATCGGTGTTTTGAAATCATATCGTGTATACTTCCGTTCGACGACAGCTAAGTCTCATTATTTGCGCCATGGGATTCAGATTGGCTACGAACATTTCCGGCTTACTGATTATAAGTTTTTTACCGCGAATGTGCTACAAATGCGGCTCGCTAGAGCATATATCGTCGGGCTGCTTCAGCGTGGAACGTTGTCTCAAGTGTCTCGGTAGTGGACACTCTCATTCTCGGAACAACCCTTGCCAGAATGAACCTTGTTGCATCCATTGTGGATCTCATGAGCATACTGGATTTAGCTTTCGCTGCAAAACGGTTGACCGAAAAAGTTGCAAAGAATCAAAAATGATTAGTGCAAAGATTATATCTCTGAATCTGAATGGATTTGGTTATAAACAACATGTATTGCAGTCTATGCTGCGCGATCTGGATATTTTGTGTCTGCTGGGGTTGTTCACGTGTTTGATTAGATGACTGGGAAAGTGGTTCAAGGTTTATTTCAGGAATTACTAAAGTATCGGCTTCGCTTTTGAGAAAACCGAAATTCGACTCGTTTATTCTTAAATCACCGGAATCTCTGTTTAGTCATCTAATCAAACACGTGAACAACCCCTTAGGTCTCAAAGGGTGTCTGCAAGAAATGCATTAATTAAAATCCGAAATCAAATGACATAGTTCTCCAACTTATTTAATTGCTGGTTCGTTTTGTTTTTTTGAGTGAATGAATTGTCTCCTTTTCTTGGTCAGTTGTTCGCTAGTATCCGTCGATGGCAGTTCATATTTTTTTGGATTTTGTGCAAATCGCGGATATTGGCGAATAACTCGCTTTTATGGTTGTTAGGTATTTGGTTTTAATTCTTTTAATTTTTGGCTTTTATTGAATTTTATTCCTCTTTTAAGTTTTTGGTTTTTTCTTTGGTTTTTTGGTTCTTTTCACATTGACTTTCCGCGTTTGTTTTTTGTTGTTTTTTTTTCTCTTCGGCACTTTCCTTGGATACATCGTTTCGTTTCGCGCTGAAGAAGAGAGGCGTTTGTCCTCTCGAAATATTCGCTTTGTTTTTTCAGTATTTTCATTTGGCTATATAAAAACCCCATTTTTGCTCGTTTTTCTTTCTTTATGTGATGTCAGGCCAATGTGGTTTAAGAAATTATCATATATAAATAAATAAATATATATATATATATATATATATATATATATATATATATATATATATATATATATATATATATATATATATATATATATATATATATATATATATATATATATATATATATATATATATATATATATATATATATATATATATATATATATATATATATATGTATGTATGTATGTATATATATATATATATATATATATGATACATAGATAAGGGATAGAGAGAAGAATAAATAAGGAATATAATCTGATAAACATTAAACATGACCGACATTAAATATCTGATATTCTATATATATATATATATATATATATATATATATATATATATATATATATATATATATATATATATATATATATATATATATATATATATATATATATATATATATACACATATATATATATATATATATATATATATATATATATATATATATATATATATATATATATATATATATATATATATATATATATATATATATATATATATATATATATATATATGTATGTATGTATGTATGTATATATATATATATGATACATAGATAATAAGGGATAGAGAGAAGAATAAATAAGGAATATAATCTGATAAACATTAAACATGACCGACATTAAATATCTGATATTCTGATGTTAAAGTACTGTGTTTTTTTCGCTATTTTTTTAGACCCCTTTGTCAAAATTCGAGGGAGAGAGAGAAAATGAACTTCAGTCATTCCTTCAAATCAGAGTACGGCTGGAGTTTATTTAATATGCATGGACTGTTGCTTTCAAAGCTGCTGACAAGAGATGTTTAAGTGAAGCGGCAATTTCAGTTTCTCTCTTTTCAAAAAATCAGCAGAATAGCAATAATATGATTTCTTAAAGTCTAAAGATGAATTTGGTTGGTTACTTCGTTGAAGCCAATGAACATTCAATTTGAATGCAGTCTCTTATTTCATTGAGATTGATTTTCAAATCATATTTCAGCCATATATACAAAAGACATTTTATTTATTTTTTTATCGCAATAACCGGTGTAAATGAACCTCCGAAAAATTCGCTGGAAATAAATTCATGTACGTCTTTAAACCCTATACAGCTATAGTGGATGCATTAAACTTGAAATTCGGTAGAAATGTGTTAATATAAAAAGCATTTTCATATAATCAAATTCGACGCAACATCTTCAGCAAAGAGCCTTTGCTTTTTCATCACATAGACCAGATGGTCATAGCAACACAGGGTAGAGCTCATTCAATCGCAATTTAAAAGTTCTAAGGCTCTTTTTAAGAGCCGAGAGTGAACATGGGAAATCTACCCCCTTGAACATCTCATGGACCCTGAAGTAGCCCCCCCCTCTTTAGCCCCAAATGCAAAGGTGGAAATGTCAAGGTGGAAAGTTTCAAAAGATCCAACGAATTTTTCTCCTGGGGTGGCATACTAAGTGCCGCTGTGAAAATCATGCAAATGGTTCATGTAAAACAGACACTTTGGAGAGATATTGTGACAGATAGGGCCGGTTCAGATGATCGTAAAATGTTAGGATCCTTAAGGAACAAATTTTAAACTTTAAGATAGGTACACTACAAATGAGAGTAGGACTATTGCCTGCTAAACATTTTATAGAACTAAGCTTGAAGTACGCTTTACCACATGCGATTTGTATTTTTAGCAGTGTGTTTGCCATATGATCACAACACTACAACACAGCATAAGAATATCAAAAGTCTAATCAAGGCTTATAAATAATAGCGATCCAAATAAAATTGATGTTACATCCCCGCACTCAAATCAAACAGTTCGTAGTAGCGAACTGTAAGTAACAACCGACGCTTGCCAATAGTAACCGAAACTCTAAAAAATACGAATTTTGATTACAATTTATACGTCAAAAGAATTTATTTTCCATGCTGATCCCAAATATATAAAATTCATTAATTTTAATGTCACCCATCAAAAGGCATGAGTTTGAGAAAAATTTTCTGATTTTAAAAAAAAGAGGGGTAAAACCCTAAAAAAGTCAAGCAATGTTACTGAAAATCACCATCAGATTCAGCAAATCAAAGAACAGTCCAGCAGAGGTTTCAATTTCCTCTCTTCAAAAATGTGTAATTTTACATTTTTGGTAGAAGACAGATCAAGGATGAGTGTTTGGGCTTATTTGTTTGTTTGTTTCTGTTTTTTGTTTCTTTTTCTGTTTACGAACAAATAAACTTTCAATTGGGGATAAATCCATTTATTTAGACAGTGAAAAAACAGGTACAAAAGTCCTGATATTTCGGCCACTTATACAGCGACCATCTTCAGTAGAAATACTAAAATGATAAAATATCTTGACTTTTGTACCTGTTTTTTTTTCACTGTCTAAATAAATGGATTTATCCCCATTTGAAAGCTTATTTGTTCGTCTTAGAACGGCAGTGAGGTCTAAGAAAAAACAACACTTTTTCTGTTTAATTTTTCTGCAAGCGAAAAAGAATTTGTCATCAAACCAAATGCCATCAAAGGTCTGAAGAGAGCTCATTCAAATGGAAATTAACAATTCTAATATCCTGTTTAAGTGACCAAAAAGATTGTGTCATGGGAAAGTGGCGTTTCGTGTCATTTTTTTTTTTTTTTTACCGAACTATGATATTGTCCCATAGAGGACCAGCATACTATAGGCTGAAATTTCTTATATAGCCTTTCGAATTAAAAATATCCAAAAATCGTATATTAAGCCTCCCAAGTGCAGAGGAAGTAATGCCGCATGGTGGGGCATTCGTTTCTGCAAAGTCACGTAGTCCATACAAGATATTAAATAAAAAAAACAACTTTTTTTCAACTGACAGTAAGGAGCAACAATAAAACTTCAAACATCCAGAAATTATTACGCATGCAGGGAGGTTTGCCCCCTCCTCAATACCTCGCTCTTGACGCTGAAGTTTTTAAGTACTTAAAAAAAATCTTATTGTTCTAATTAACCGACCCTTGTTTTTTGGGAGTCGGTATTGAAGAACTGGGAAAAAATTTAAACTTTAGTATGAAGAACGGGGTATTGAGGAGGAGGTAACCCCCCTCGTGTACGTAATAATTTATGTTTGTTTTAAGTCTTAACGTTGCTCCTTATTTTCCAGTTGAAAAAACTTGTTTTTTATAATTTATAATTGTTTTTAAATAATTCCTGGAAATCTCCCCCTCCGTAGAAAGCTCCTCTAAACAATTCAATCCCGGTGAAAATTTACTCCAGACAATTACCATTAACATCTCTACATGTAAAATTGAGTTGACAAAGAGAAAGTTAGACAAAGAGAAATTTCACATAGGAATTCTTTCAAATTCCCCCAGTACAAGATTTCTTCTCAAAAGCTCACCCCCCCTCCCCACGGAAACTTAACTCTCCACGGAAAATTCTCCCCGTGAAAAATCTCCCAGTAGAAAATTCACCCCCACTCCAAAAATGTATGCATGATTTACAATAACAAATACTATACGTAAACAACTGGCAAATTTCATAACTTCGAGCTTTCCCCAGGGGCTTTTAGGGCTCATCTCTAAGGGCATAGTTATTGGAGCTTTCAACTGTAAGGAAGAAATCGTTATCTCAAAATTTCGATGGAACTCCTTTTTCACAAAAGGGGGCGTTGGAGAGGAGCTAGCTGCCCTCCAATATTTTTGGTCGCTTAAAAGGCTAATTTTATGTTATCTCAAAAGATGTGAAGATTCGCGAACAATGCATCACAACAGCAATGGTAGCGATTATCTTTATCAAAAAAATAATCAATGTTAATGTTTGATTTTTATAATAATATTACACGACATTGTTTTAATGTTATGTTTATAACTGGTGTGGATCTTCACAATTATACCACGACAACCGTTATAATTCCGTCGGCCACAGTGTGAAACAACCCGCTCACAGTTTTCTACTCGGCACGTCTTGCCACGTTCTTGGAGTCAACTGTTCATTGGCACTTCTTTTTGTAAAACTGTTTGTAAATAAAATGATGCTCCTAAAAAAAAATATAGAAACATTGATTAAAAATCTTTCTCAGTTATGCCTATATAAGTAGAATCGTTGAACGGCCTATCAGCTTGAATAACTTTAGAAGATAGTCGCTGTAAACTCCTTCAAAAATCATCTTATTTATGCACATAGCTTACTAATATATATTATTTGTACTATTATATTTAATTATTCCTAGGAATATAAAGTTAAAGTTGAAGCTACATTATTTTTTTCTCAGTCACTGTTAATATTTTACATCATTGAAAGATGCTTGTGAGTCTTACAAATAACTTTTCATCCTTAAAGAAGACAGGTTAACGTCACAGCGCAGTTTACGACTTGGAAAAAGAATTTCCCAAAAGAAAAACTGCTAATTATGCTGTCATAAATGCTGTCAAAATCTGTAAATAAGTTTCAGAAAAAAACATTAGTAGCTAAGGTTTATAATTCTCCTATATCACTAACATATGGGAAGGTGAAACGTCAGAGATAAATGTTTAGCGCTAATGGTTTTGGGAGACGACAGTAGTGAAAATTGAAAATTCGATCCAAAAATGAAAGGAATTCAGTTGTGATAACCAAGCTTGATTGCATAAGAACTTGCTGACTGCTAAAATACTGCTTTTCCTGTAAGTATTTGCCGAGGCGCCTTCTCCTCGCCTTGATACTTGTAAACACAAATAAAACGATAGGCAATAGCGATAATAAAACTCTCAATCAATCAATTTATCTAAAGAGAAAAAATTACAAGGCTTTAGACCCTCATAGATGCTCTTTGGCCTGTGAGAGTGGGAGACTAAACGTTGCATTAAATAATAGCACTAAAATCAAACAAAAGGATAAAACGAAAAGAAAATATAAAAAAGAACAACAAAAAAAAAAACAACAACATCAAAAATGTCGTGCCTAACAAAATAAACCGATTAAATAAGTTGAAAAGGAAATACAGAGGGGGGAAAGAGAAGGGAGGATAGAACTGAGTCTCTAGGCATAAGCGGTGAGTAGTTTTCCTTCTACAAATTCCATGAAACCCCTATCCCTGCTTTTAAACGGAGCCCTGCCTTGTAAACAGAGCCCTATCCCTGGATTCTATGAGAGCCCATCAATCCACGGGAGCCAGAAGGTGCTTGTTATGTCACAGAGAACTAAGAGATACTGGCACATGTTGCGTAATCAGGAGTGTTACCTTATGTTGAGGGATGATGCAATCTTGCTTGACTTGATAGATTTATTGAGGGTGACGAAATCTTACGTGAATTGATAGATTTTATTGCGAATTGCACAATCTCGCGTGACATGCTAAACTTTGGAGGCGTGGAGAACCCCCGCTTGTAACTGAGGAGGAGCACACGTGGCTGTTACGTAATTAAAAGGGGTAAACGGGGGTCTTACGTAATGGCGGTGAACACATCGGTATTACACAACACTTTAATAAATTTTTTTCTTCGAGATTTCATTCTCTTTTAAGGCGTTTTTTTTCTTTCGAGGCATTTTTTCTCCTCTTTCAAGACGTTTTTTTCAAAGACCTTTTTTTCCAAGACGTTTTTTCAAGATTTCTTTGGATGTTATGTAATAGGGAGGGTTTATTTATGTTAGGGATGAGGCATTCTAACGTGAAATGTTTTGTTAGGGTGGCCATGGGGGATCCCTGGTTGTAACTGAGGATGACACAAACATAGGTGCTACGTAATGACGATGTACACGCGGGATTTTGCATAATACTTTATGAGATTTTTTTTTTCAAGTTGTTTTTCTCAGGGAACCTTTATTGACAAAAGATTTTGCCCCCCCCCCCCTTAGGATTTGAAAGACTATATTTCTATCCAATAGAACTGCACCCTAGACACCTGGACCATGAAACCCTTTCTAGTACTAGGATTCGGGAAATAGATTCTTCGAAATAACGTATTGCAAACAAGGAGAATCCCCTTTTTATGCATACTAGAATGATTTAAATGTATTGCGTGTTCCCATATGACTGCAATAACTGACATGCAGAGGGGAAAGTCGATTACTAGAAATTTTTTCAATTTAGTATGCACCTGCTTGTTAAGTAATACTTTTAGAGAGTGTTATAGGATAATATTGCGGGTTGCTGTTAGCGTTTTTTAGTAACAGAGCCTATTACACTATTGGAAGTTGGATGTGCTATCAGGGGTGAAATAAAGATGAGAAAGGCTACAAGATGGTTAAATTGCGTAAACGACTACGTTTTTAAGTTTTATCCTAAAACAATAAATCCAAAGGATTAAGGTTATTGTAAATATAAACTTCAACAATAAAGAGAAATTTACAAATATTATTAAAACACAGAAAAAAGCAGTTAAAACACAACAAAGGAAAAAACAAAACGTGAAAAAACCTATAAAGGATAAAATATAAGCAAAAAGAATTTAATTAAAGAAAGGTATAGGTCCTAGCAATCATTTCGAGGGAGTGGGTTGGTATTACATATAAATTTAAGCCATATTAGGTAGTACTTCTGTGAGGTCTTAATGAAAATAAAAAGTTACAATTATTCCATTAGATGCACATGGAAGAAAAAAGGGACACATTTTTTACATGCAGTTATTTCTAAGAGCTTTTAATAGAATTCTATGTTTCTTTGAGCCAGGACTATGCATATTTTACACCACCGTGACAAAATGTGGCTAACCCATCCTAGCAAGCAATTCAAGAGGGGGGTTTGTTATTAGAGGTAGTTTTGTTTACGCTTTATTTCACGTTTTACAAAGCTCCTATACGCAAAAAGAAGAATTTTGCATTTTTTCTAGAAGAAAGATCATGGATACGTGTGTTATTTGGGACAGTCTTTTTGGCTAAAATAAATGTCTCTGTTAGCCGTTTGTTGTGTAGGACTACCTGCACCCTTTTTAAAACGAATGTGCTACCTTTCGGCATTACTGCCTTAGAAGCTCGAGGCTCAATATGCCTAGAGTTTTCCGATAGTTCTAAATCAATCGATTATCTCAGAATTTTCACGCAATAGCTTTTTTTACTTCTTTTGTCTAGAATTCTTGTTCTGCGCCACAAAATGGCTGAAAACGACACTTCGCTATAAGACAGTCTTTTTAGGTAAAAATAAACGTCTGTGTTAACCGTTGTTTGGTAGGACTACATACATCTTTAGAAACGAATGTGCTACATACGGCATTACTGCCTCTGAAACTAGAGGCTCGATATGCGTATGTTTTTTTGATAATTCTAAATCAATTAAATATTTCAGCTTTTTTACTTCTTTTGGCTAGAATTCATGTTTTGCCTTAAAAAAATGGCTGAAAACGACGCTTTGCTAAGGGACAGTCTTTTTACCTAAAATAAATGTCTATTTTAGCCGTTATTTTGTAGGACTACCTGCATCTTTTAGAAACGAATGCGCTACCCTACGGCATTACTGCCTTTGAAACTCGAGGCTCCATATGCATATAGTTTTTTCGAATCAATTGACTATCTCAGAATATTCACGAAATAGCTTTTTTAAGTTCTGTTGGCTAGAATTTTGGTTTTGCATTTAAAAAATGCTGAAAACGTCGCTTTGCTGTGGGAAAGTCTTTTTGGCTAAAATAAATGTCTATATTACCTATTTATTTTGTAGAAACTACCTGCACCTTTAGAAACGAATGCGCTACCGTACGGCGTTATTGTCGGTGAAACTCGAGGCTCATTAAGCCTATAGATTTTTGAATCAATTGACTATCACAGAATTTTCAAACAAGGCCAATGTATATTGATATTTTTTCTTCGTGAAACTTGTTTTATGTTGATTTTTTGTTCATGAAACATGTTGTATGTTGATTATCTCTTCATGAAACCTGTTGCACGTTAATTTTTCCCTCGTGAAACTTGTTGTACTTTTAGTTTTTCCTCGAGAAACTGGTTGTGCGTTAATTTTTTCCTTCATGAAACTTATTTTATCTTGATATTTTTCTCCGTGAAAAATGTTGCATGTTGTTTTTTTGTTCGTGAAATTTGTTGCATGCTGATTTATTATTTGTGAAACATAATGTATGTCGATTTTTTCATTGCGGAGGTTGTTGCATGCATATTTATTTGAAACATGTTGCATATTGGTCTTCTTTTCTTCATGAAACGTAATGCATGTTGATTTTTGTTCGTGAAACCTGTTGCATGCTGATTTATTGTTCGTGAAACATAATGTATGTTAATTTTTTCTTTGTCAAGCTTGTTAGATGCTGATTTTATCTGAAACTTGTTGCATATCGCTGCTTTTCTTCGTGAAACATGATACATGTTGATTTTTGTTCGTGAAACTTGTTGCATGGGAATTATTTCTTAAAAAAATTTAATCTATCTTGATTTTTGTCTTTGAAAAACTTGTTACATTTATATTTTTTCTTCATAAAACTTGTTGCATGTTGGTTTTTTCTTCTTCTTCAAGCTTGTACACTGATTTTTTATCCTCGTGAAACCAATTTTGTTCGTGGAACTTGTTTTGAGCTGATTATCTTTCGCGAAACTTAATTCATCTCGATGTTTTTCTTCGTGAAACATTATACATGTTGATTTTTATTCGTGAAACTTGTTGCATGTGAATTATTTTCTTCAAAAAATTTAGTCTATCTTGATTTTTGTCTTCGAAAATATTGTTATATTTATATTTCTTCTTCTTAAAACTTGTTGCATTATGATCTTTCTCTTCGTCAAACTTGCACATTGATTTTTTATCCTCGTGAAACCGGTTTTGTTCGTGGACCTTGTTGTGTGCTGATTATCGTTCTCGAAACTTTAATTTATCTCGATATTTTTCCTCTTGAAACTTGTTAAATTCTGTTGTTTTTTTTTCTTCCTAGAACATGTTGCATGTTGATTTTGTTCGTGAAACTTCTTGCATGTGTATTATTTCTTCAAGAAACCTAATGTATCTTGATTTATGTATTCGAAAAACTTGTTATATTTTCAACTTTTCCTTCATAAAACTTATTGCACGTTCATTTTTCTCTTCGTGAAACTTGTACATTAGTTTTTCTCCTCGTGAAACCGGTTTTGTTCGTAGAACACAAAATTCAAAAATACTTTACACAATTCGAAAATAATTCTAAGGGAATGAAAGTTAGTCGGCGCAGACCAGAAAATACTTGCTACAAAACACAAAATTCTAACAACATCCCAAATACTTCTTATAGAATGCTACAAGTACTTGACCTGCCCGGTCACGTTAACCTAACCTAAATGAACCCAACTTAAAAGTACTTAATTAATGTAACCCTACCTATCCAGTTATGCTGCGATCTATACTTATAGTGGAGTAGATGGTAACAGTTGGGTTGTAATTCACACTCATGTGTTTCGGGCTCTGAAAAAATTTAAGTGAAAGCTGAATGTTGGCTGCAGGTATCCGGGAATAGGTTAGATGGCCAATATTTACATGTCGTGATGACTCAGTCTCGCGTGAATTTTTTGGTTCCGAGGGGACTTTTATAATCTAACAGTAACAGGTTTTGAAGGTCAACGACATGTGGCTTGACAGATCTTTTCACATGCTTCATTACTGAAATGAGTTCAGTGTGTCAACGTTGATTTTTGTTTTCAAGAGTTATTATAATGTTCGGTGTGATTGACTCGGAATATAGCGGATTGAAACATTCCTCTTGTGTTTTCATTTTTACAATCCTATTGTTAGACAAACAATGTCGTGAATTTTATAGCCGTAAATGGAATCTCAAATGCAATATGTTTAAGCATGATAAAAAAACTATTGTGTGCAAAATTAAATTTTATATACCGAAATGGCTTTTATGATAAAATCATAAGACCATGCAAAGAAATGGTTATGAAATAAAGAAAAGTACAAGAGGAAATTTGAGCAATTTGCAGTTTTTAGTGTGCAAGCTGTATACGGTAAGAGAAACGGCCCAACGGATAAGTTCTTAATATCAGAATGTGATAAACACACTCCAATGTTCAACGTGGAAGACTTCAGTTCTGAGAAACACCCGTATTTAATTCATGACCCCGAAGGTGAAGTTCGATATTTTGCTCAATGGGCACCTAAAAAGATGCCTGATAAAGAAAAATGCATCAGATATCTTAATACCTAAGCTTTTGCTCCTTCTATCAAGAAAAGACTGAAGAAGCGGCAAAGGTTTAAGTGAATCTAACCTTGACTATTGGACAAAATTACCCAAGAGCCCATTTAAGGGCTAAACTGTTTTTCCTTCTGTTAGAACTATTTTAGAATTGTGCAAAGTATTTTTGTATTTTGTAAGAATAATTTTTTTGTATAAATTATTTTGGATTATGTTTGAACTTTTTGTATTCTATAAGAAGTATTTGGGATGTTGTTAGAATATTGTGTCTTGTAGGATTATTTTGTGTTCTACACCAACTATTTGTCATTCTGTTACAACTATTTTAGAATTACGTAAAGTATTTTTGTATTTTGTAAGAATAATTTTGTGTTCTGTTGGACTTATTTGGATTATGTTTGAACTTGTTTATATACCATAAGAAGTATATGTGGCATTATTAGAATTCTGTTTTGTTTTGTAGAACTATTTTAGAATTGTGCAATGTGTTTTTGTACTTTGTGTCCCCACGAACGAAACCGGTTTCACGAGGAGAAAAATCAATGTACAAGTTACATGAAGAGAATAATCAATATGCAACAAGTTTCATGAAGAAGAGATGAAAATACAGCAATTTTCTCGAAGACAAAATCAAGATTCATTAAGTTTCTTGAAGAATTATTCCATATGCAACACATGCAATAAGTTTCACGAAGAAAAATATCATGATAAATTAAGTTTCACGAAAGAATAAATCATCAAACAACATGTTTTGCGAAGGAAAAGATCAATATAAATTGTTTCGTGAACAATTATGAGCACACAACAAGTTACACGAAAAAAACCGGTTTCAAGAGATAAAAAATTAATGCACAAGTTTCACGAAGAAGAAATATAAATATGACAAGTTTCTCGAAGACATAAATCATGATACATTAAGGTTCTTGAAGAAACTTACTTTGCTGCTTTATGGAAATCAATTTCTGAAGATATTTCAATGGCTTTTAGATCTGTTTCAGAGTTTGAAGCCCAAAGAGTCGTCTCTGAGCTCATAGGAACTTCCTCTAGTGAACCTGACCAAATTCCTGCGATGGATTTAAAGTTTATATTGCCTTCTATTCTATCTCCTCTCGCCAATCTTGTCAACTTGTCATTTTTGAATGAAACTATTTTAGAGCCTTAAAATCAGTCAGATTAGTTGTTCTCCATAAGGGTGATTCTAGAGATGATTCTTCTAATTATCGACCAGTTTCTTTTTTATCAGTTTTTATTAAATTTTTGAAAAATGTATGTACTCTAGACTTCTGTAATTTCTTGATAAAAAAATTTCTCCATTACAATAAGTTTGGTTTTTGCCCTAGACACTCAACAAAACCTTCTTTCATGGCTTTGCTGAAGTTCATTCACTTGGCACTTGATGAGAGTAGAATTCCAGCTGCAATTTTCCTTGACTTCAGAAAAGTGTGGTGACCATCTATTTAAGCAGAACTAATTTAATATGAAATCAAAAATTTATAACGCAAAACAAATACCAAATTCCAAGTTTCAAAATACAACTGTTTTACTGAGATAAGAGAAAACATCCTTTTCCATGGCTTGAAAGGAAATTACTAAATTAACACTCTCCTGGCTAAGTACGTAAATTTGCCGGATTGATGCGGTTAAGATTTGATATATAAACTAAGATTTTTGGGACCGAGGACACTCTAAAATATTTGCCACGGTAGCTAGGTGGCAACTACAACCTTACTTTACAACAGCTGTGGCTTGCGGCAAAAACTGGTTCGAGAAGAATAAACAAGGTCGCAAATTAATAACAGGAAAAAACGGAATTACTTTATTAGAAGGGGAAAGCAAATTGACTTCACTTTTAGTGGCGATCGAAAAAACAAATTTTCGAGTGACTGTACTCAACTTTTGGCTATTACTAATAGACAAAATGGAAAAAAGGCTCAATCAAGAATTGTAAAATGAAAAAAAAACGCTGTGTCTAGTATTTAGCAAGTAGAAGTAAGTGTATTATTAGTAGTTTTATTAGTGTTGGTAATAAATTCAATGTAGTAGTGCCGTATATCACTAAATAATAAAGGATTGGTACCACAAATTAAAAGAATAAATAGAAGATAATAAGTAAAGAAAATATTACAGGATAGTAGAAACGTTGGTAGAAACAGAATAATTTGAGCCTAATAGTAACAAACAGGATTCTGATTCAGCCTTACTACAGGCACAGGCTATAGACTTATCGTTCAACAATAATACTGCTACAATTTAGCAAAGTGAACACATAGATTGTGGTTTGAATAATTATAGGTTATAAGCTGCCATTTCCGAGTTTTTTAGGAGTAGAGGCACCTCGAAACTATGACATTTATGACCAAATAAGGAATAGAATTATCCTTGCGAAATCTAACCCAATGCTTGGCTAGTGGTAAACTTTCCAAGCAAAGGGAAGACAAAGATGTAAACATATGTAATTAAAGTACTTGAAGAGAGGGATGTAAAAAAGAAAAGTTACCTTATAAGTAATAACAAACAAATGAGGAAGCTTAGCAGAAGCCACTAAAGAAGCGAAAAAAAAGAATAGTTACCCAGCTAAGATGGGTAATCTGCATAAGGCAAGAAATTGGCTGAGAGAAACCAATAATCATAGAAAATGGAGGCATGGGGATAGGTCTTAAAAGTACATCCTTTCCTTACATAGAGGACCTTCATCTGAATAATGATTTTATAAAAAGTTCAAATACTGAACTAGCCGCACGAAAAGCGTCAGAAGAAAGTTCAAAATTTGTATTTTAAACCATGGCTGCTTTGAGTCATGTAGATGTAAAGCAAACCAGTGATATTATGCTTGTTTACATAGAATATAAGCCCACATTAGGAAAAACAGATAAGACATTGCAGTCTTTTGGGATAGTTAATATTGATAATTCTGGTCCACTCTTACTGTTACTCATTGACGAGCCAACCTCAATTCTAGTTTAATTATAAATTAGTACAAATTAGTCCAATAAACAAAATAGTAACAACAAGAAGAAATGAGAATTGCGAATTTCAAACCCTAAAGAAGAAAAGAGAACTAAGATAGAAGAGCGAGTAATTCTCCAATCCGACTAATATTTGATTAAAGTAATATTAATTTTTGAAAAAGAAAACGGATAAAAAGCCTCTACACAAACATCTACACTTTTCTTAATCTAAATCTTAATAAGTCAAAGTTTTCTTCTTAATATATATTTCCTTAGAAAAAAAATCAGATACAGCAAAGCTAATAGTCCTTGTATATTCCAATTAGCTACGAATAATATTGTCTCCAAACCCAAGTAGAATTTTTTTTGCGAGAAAAAAACACACAGTGACGTCACAGTTTCTATTTCAGTAATTAATAATTGTCTCGTAACTTCTGATGGATTTAGTTAAATGAATTAAATTGAATATATGCAAAACCCGCATTAAAAGACAATTCGTTTGATATGTATATTGACAAAAAATTACAGCAGCCTGACGAAACAAAAAAAAATGATGTGAAAATAAATTTTGGCTAATCACACTGGCAAAATTAAAGTTATATTGGCAATCACTGCTGGCCTTTCTAAGTTAAGTATATTCGATATATCTATTGACCTTTGACCTTGCTGGGTAGCACCTTCAGTCGAATATGAAAAAATAATATTTTTTAACGAAAATTAAAAATTAATACTAATGGGAAATGCAAGAATTTACATTAAGTCCGCGCTACATGTACAAGCTGGCTGCAATCTTATTATAATTGATTATAGCCTAATATAATAAATTTTATTAGTTGCAAAATGTAAAAATAACGGAAAAATTAAGCAGAATTTAAGCGCTTTAAAAATTCAAGCAAAACTTAGAATAATTTTAGAAAGCAAAGGAAATTCTAGCTGAAAGAGACCAAAACCAATAAGCTATAACCAAATATTTACCCAAAAGATATTGCCAACGACAAAATCAACTAAAAATAAGGTAAAAATAAACCTCATCGTCACAAGTAAGTCACAGTAGTTCAAGGTAATAGTTTTATATCTAGCGATGTTTAGGATCTGAGCCAACGAACTGGCACGGAGATCCCTAGTTTAAATAATTAGTTTTCCTCTGTGCCAGCCAAAACTCTCGAACCCTAAACCGTTGAAATTCTAACACAAACTAAAAACTTTCACTTTTTTGAAAACAAAATAGAACATCATGCGACAGAAACACACAGAGTCAATGAAGAGAAGCCTACTTTCCTTGGTTTCAAAACAAAGAGTAATCAAGAGTCTTTCCATTGCAAGGAGATAAGTGCTGTCATGGACTCTACTAAATACGTTAGATTTTCCATTGAAAGCAATAAATAGGCTGAAAACTGCGGAAACTTTAGAATCTTAAACACAGTAATTGATGCGTATTTAAGACAAAATATCACGTAAAAAGGAAAAAAAAATCCAAATATATTGTTCTAAGAACCCAGAAAGTTAATAAACGGTGTTGTATGGAAAAATTTGGTAAAGTCGGAAAAAAATCATTAATCGTACGAATAGCCAAACCCCCACCCTTTAACACATGGAGATTGTTGCTTAAAAAATCTGGTAGATAAATTAGGAGACATGCAAATATACGCTTAAAAATGGCCTATTGTACTGACGAAAGAAATCTCCTGCTGAAAAAGGCTTGAAAAAAAACCCTTAGGCTTCACTGAATTAAACAATCAAAAAGGAAAAAAAAGAGGATTCAAGTTTGAAATTTAAGCCGTGGCTAATGATTATTTTTTCTTAGCCAGGCAAAAGGGAAGCAAAAAAGAAATTGTATAGACTCTGCTAGGCTTCGATATACGTGCATATTGAACTGGTCGAAAAAGATTACTACAAAATTTTTGTACTAAATTAGTACAAATAAGTAGCATATTATGCTAGGGAAAGACCTAGTGGCCACAGGTGTAACCTTGCCCGTGATTAGGTTAGCCGTTAAATAGCGTGATTAGCCCTTAAATAACGGCTAATCTCAGTTCGCTGTTATAGTTTATAAATCTATTTGTTAGAGTTGAAATTTTCTTATTGGTTTGATGGCAGTTTAAGAGTTATCAGATTGAAAGTCCTCCTGGGTCAAGTTTCCATTTAGAAGCTTATACCAAGAATAAACATTGCAGTAATTTAAAAAATTGTAAGGATACATAATTATTGTTTGTTTTTAAACAATTAAGTTTTATGTATCAACATAACTTATGTCAGTATAAATTGTCAATATAAATATATTGAATTGGTAATTTAAGTGTTTTTTTTTTGTTCAAAAAAATTTTTTTGGGTGTTTTAATCAAGTATAACCTAAGCTTTGTGACATCTGATCAATGTGTAGATTTTTTAACTACTTATACTAATTTGAGCGTGCAAAAATTTATGGACGATTGAGATAGACTCTCGCTTAACAAAAAAAAGAATGTATTTACAATTATGTCTTTTTGCTGTTGTTTTTTCTCTTACTTTTACAAATTTTTATGCTTTGTTTTTATATTGATATTTAAAGAATTTGTTTAGGCCAAATACCTAGTTTTTTTTTACAATAAGCTTTTGGTTCATTTTTGCCGATATTACCAAGTTTTGATGCAACTTCAGCCAAGTTTCGGCTCATTTATTTTTGCCTATATCAGTCAATATTTGATGAATTACAAGAGCTTGTTCTTAGAAAATCCAAAGACAAATTCTGTGGTACCCAGGACCTAAAGGTTGAAATGATTCAAAATCAGCGTCAGTAGCATGCAGTAATTAGTGACAATTAACAATCAAATTAAAGACTGACAAGTGAGATCAAATCACTTATATCCTAGGCCTAAGACGTATAAATCAATTGTTTACAGCCTTAATGGCATTCATTAAGTTAAAAAAGATGTATTATGTTGTGTTTAAGTGATATCGGTGGTAACAAAAAAAATCGTTATGGATAATTTACCCAAGGCGTTTTTTAACCCCAGAAGATAAATATTAAATCAACCACATTACCAAAGT
Organism: Artemia sinica; assembly: GCA_027921565.1. NCBI lineage: Eukaryota > Metazoa > Arthropoda > Branchiopoda > Anostraca > Artemiidae > Artemia > Artemia sinica. Next base: position 40,512,800 of record CM051272.1, on the reverse strand, counting down.
AAATTGCATTATTAATGGGGATTAAATTTAAACTCAAATTAATAGTTTCAAATACAATTTTAAATCTAGTTTAAGTAAAAACACTGATATAAATGCTTAAGCCATTGTGAGTCAAACTAAAAGAAAAGATGCATGTTAAAAAAGGGTTTGAAAAGAGAAATTCATTGTCTTCAAGGCGAAATGAAAAAAAAAAGAGAGAAAACAGTATAACCAGGATGAATCCCAAAAATGGATATCCTTGAAATAGGACATGGCATGAGACTTGGCCATAACCAAAAAAATAACCACAAAGAAACCAAGTGAGGCTTTATGTACAGAATGGCCCGTAAATAATGGCAGAATAAAAAGCATATTAAAATACTTGAAATTCAATGTTCCAAAAGTAAAATATTCAGAGCCGGGTACAAATCTTGCTAAAGCAGGAAGTACTGTGGTAACCATCTAATTAAGCAAAAATATTTAATATGAAATGAAGTATTTGTAGCGCAAAAAAAAATACAAATCGCTAAGTTTCGAAATACCACTGTTTTACTAAGATAAGAGAAAATATCTTTTTCTAAGGCTTGAAAGGAAATTGCTAAATATCATTCTTATATACAATTTTAAAAATAAGCTAACTGACCACTTTAGTATTATCCCTTCAACGAAATCCACGAGAGCCCTATCCCTGCTTTTAAACGGAGCCCTATACCTGCTTTAAACGGGGTCCAATCCCTGGATTCTATGAGAGCCCGTCATTCCACATATGCCAGCAGGTGCTTGTTACGTCACAGGGAACTAAGAGATAAAGGTGCATGTTACGTAATAGGGATTACTTACTTTGTTGAGGGATGATGCAATCTTGCGTGACTTGTTAGATTTACTGAGGGTGACGTAATCTTACGTGACTTGATGGATTTATTCAGAATGACGCAATCTCATGAGACATGCTAGAAGTGGGAGATCCATGGGGAGCCCCCACTTGTAACTGCAGAGGAGCACACGTGGTTGTTATGTAATGACAGGGGCACACGGGGGTCTTACGTAATGAAAGTACACACGTGGGTGTTACGTAAGGACAGTACACAGATTGGTGTTGCATAATATTTTAACAGATCTTTTTCTCCATTATGACCTTACTATTAAAATAAGTTTATTTGACAAGTTATTACTTTTGGAATTGAGATAAAGAAGTGCGTTTGTAAGTATCCAGGTTTTTCTCATATTCTTGCCGAATTTGAAGAACGTCTTGGAGTAATAGATATACTTATCTTACGAATTAAAGAGTTCGATAAATTTCTATATTTTTTTATTTCAAAATGATGATGAGAATTAGAACACTTAAATGCCTTCCACAAATAAGTCTTTCTTTTTGAACTTCTAAAAAGAGCTAGAGTAATCCATGGGGGGTTCCTTGGATTTCCGTCAAACTGCACATCATAAAGCTATTAAGTTTCAATTTTTCACACACGGATCCCTCATTGGAATTGGAGTTCTGGAATTTGCTTTCCCACTCTCTCCAAGAGTCTGTCTGCCAGAAGTACCTACAGCTTTTAAAAGCTCATCCAAAGAGCTTGGGTAACGTATAAGAGCGGGGAATTAGCGCTAGTGTCTACGAAGAAATATTGACACCGTCTACCCCTTGTGTTTCTTTATATATTTTTTTCCAGTGTAACAATAAAAGAAAAAATAATTTAATTGTTGTAACTAGAAAAATTAGTATCATAATAAAAGTCTGACCTCAGTTTTTGACAGAAAAATGATCTAAGCTTGAAAATGCCAAGGTACTCGAAAAGGTAGATGGCGTTGATGAGTTTTGTTATCCACACCAGGGCCTGTTTACACTCTTGTTAGTTACCCATACTCTTTGAGCTTACCAACAAAGATTAGGCTAATCCTTTCTCAGCATGTGAAGTGACTAAACGGTAACTGGCACATTACCAAGTATCTTACCTCCCACCCGAGTCTTCTTTACCAGAGGTTCAAGTTATGAGTTCATGTGGAGCAGTGGAAAAATTTTTATCTCCAACTTTTGGCTAAAAGCAATTTTAGTATAGGAATGTGTTGTAGAATAATAATTCTAAGGGAAGATAAAATGAGGGATTTATATACTAAAGCCTTAAAGAAAAATTATTTTGGATTGATATCACAGAAAGAAAAAAAATTTCAAAATAAAATTTCCATTTCAACTAATCAAAGTGATTATTAAAGAAGTGATTAATATACCTGCAACAGAGAGTTAACTCGTATGAGAAATCAACTTGTATTTTCACTAGAGGTATTTGGGGTCTTGCCATAATAAGACGCTGTTCGATATGCTATTAATTTACACAAATCTTAAGCTTTTGGAAACTCTTAAATAACACTTATTTATAAAATTTTGCGGAAACTTTTGCTCCATGAACATCGCCATTTTCAAAGTATTCATATCCACCGACACTATAGAATAATTTAAGAGTACCAAAATGCACGATTTTGAACTAAAAAGAGATTCTGGTGTCAAAATGTAATATAAAAACTTATATAAAAACTTATATAATTTAATATATAAACTTAAATTTATTTTCAAAAAGCAAAAACCAGACAATTATCTAACTATTTTGACGGAGATGCACGCTCAGCCGTCTTAAGTACAGAAACAATAAAATTGAACATAATAAAATAGGCAAAACAAACTAAAATTTAAACTTGAAAAAGAAAATAATATAGTTATCCAGTCAAGTCAGCAATAAAAAGGTGACACTCTGCTCGGCCAAGTGGAGGTCTGAGCCAAAATATTTGCATCATTTTCTGGTTATTACGGGCTGAGGTTTCCTTTCTTTATCTTCAGTTTCTCTTGTGTTATGCAACAACTCTCAAAAGACATATTTTATTATATTTTTTTTTTGTTTGTTTGCTGTTTTCAGCTTCTAGATTAATCCCAACGATCAAATAAAACTTTTTTTTTGTTTTTACTGATTTTTTCTTCTTTTTGGTAAAAGTTTTTTTTTTTACTTATTGTTTAATCACGACGAGTGAATAACGGCAGCCTAATAAAAGCGATCTTAAATCACTGTAGTCTGCACGAAAGTATTGACGACTCCGTCTTTCCTTTTAGTTTTTCCATCAGTTTTTCACAGCTTTCCTCCATTAATAATATCCTTCATCATAACCAAAAAGGTATTCTAAGTCTAAAAACAGAATGTCAAGTACTTATTAAAGAATTATTATGAGTGACGATCAGTAAGGAACTAAACTCAATCCTCGCTGGCTGGCTATTTAAAATACAAGAACCGAAGGTAGTCTTTGCAATTACTGGTGTAAATGTTCAAGCTGGGTGTTAGAAGAGCTTCAGTGGGTATGTTTGAAGATACACAACCATACCCAAGGGATACGGTTGAAGATAATGCAGGTATTTATTATTTTATGCTAGTATATTTGCTACCATGTGTAAATTAGACTAATAGCCTGAAACATCTAATGATATCAACAATCTGTAATCACGGAAAGCTCTCATGTTCATACAATAGCTTAGTCGATGGTTATCTTTTCACCGTTGATATCATGTAGCTTTTGTAAGATTTCCGTGCAGACTACAAATCAAAAACTAGAACTAACTGATTCTACAGCAGTACAACAAGATTTTTCTGTTTTCGTTGTTGTTTTAAATGATAGATGGTTTGACTTTTGATTGCCGTGTCGAAGACTTCTCACAAACAACCCTGTTGAAGTTTCGTGACAAACTGGAAAGTCACATAAAGAGGCCTGGCGAGAGCTTTGCTCTAGGGATGGTATACAATTGTTTCTTATAATAGTTGGAGAGCAGCACTGGGATATGCGTAGCTTATTCAGAGGGATTTTTGCATTTGTCGTAAAGTCATGTCTTGAGAAGCTGCAAGAAAATATGGTGGAAAGACAAGAGTTTTTTCCAAGCATAACTTCTAAAGGGAATACCGTCTGAAGCCTGAATTTGCAGTGCACTGCCTGGTCAAGAGAGAGTTTAATATCCTTTTTTGTATTTCTCTCCCATACCTACTAGGCGATCACTTTTGTCTCACCTATTTTTGGTTAATATTTTTCTGCTCAGTTGATAGCAGTTTCTTATATTTGAACCTGCTGAATTCAATATCAGAACATTCTATGCATCACAATTTGTTCCACCATAGTCAGCAATAATCATGGTAAACCCGGGGACACACCGAGGTTATACTGAGATTGGGACTCTTACTTCTTTCGTGACAATTAAGTTTCATGAGGAGGTTTTTATTAGAGCCGTTCTTTACAGCTGTTATTTACAGCCGTTCTTATTACATTTACTCGGATTTTGTCCCATCCAAGTCCAGTGGCTTGTTACCTCACAGTGACAAGTTAGTATGTGACACAACAATCCCTCAAACTAAACGCTAGCCGCCACCTCCTGCACTATACCTCAGCCGAGTGTTTTTTTTTTCTTTTAAAATCCCCTTTAATAGCAATGAAACTCCTCTTCTTAACTTCAGTTCCCTCAAGAAAATCAACTTTTCTAGACGGTTATCATAAATGTCATCTTAAATATTTCTTAGTCTCTAATTTATGGTAAGGTACAAACGTCTGACCTTTGAATAGAGGATTGTATTGTACTCTATAGGGAATGAATAAGCAAGAGAATGGGAAATATAACTCAGGGATAAATAAGACCTAATCGAATTTTTGGCCTCCATTGTGACGGTAGAGGTCAGAATATACTGCTATAAATAAAAATTTTAAGCTTTCAAGTCGAGCTTGGAGGTGGAGGTGTGATGTTCGAAGTTAATATCGCTTGACCATTTGATCTTTTTTAACTAGTTGAACTTTAAGATCGTTATGTTGTTGGTTCCTAAAGATTTATTTTCTCTAATTTTATTATAACATTAATCATGCCTATATGTAATGTTGTATGGTAGTTATTAAATTTTTTTTTTTTTTTTTTTTTTTTTTTTTTTTTTTTTTTTTTTTTTTTTTTTTTATTCTGGACAATAGCCTTCGATAGTAGAACCAAGGTACCACGCTTTTTAAATTAAATTAAAAAACAAGTTTTTTTAACTGAAAGTAAGGAGCGACAATAAGACTTAAAACGAACAGAAATTATTCCGTACATGAAAGGGGCTGTCCCCTCCTCAATGCCTCACTCTTTACGCTAAAGTTTTTTATTGTTTTAAAAAATAGAGTTGCGAGAAAGAGTAAAACCTTAGCGTACAGAATGATGCGTTGAGGAGGGAACAGCCCCTTTCATATACGGAATAATTTCTGTTTGTTTTAAGTTTTAATGTCGCTCCTTACTTTCAGTTGAGAACTCCCCATCCACCCCCATCCCCCCATTACCAGAAAAAATCCCCCTAAAAACGTCTGTATACTTCCCAATAACCAATAGCGCCTACTATATGTAAACATTGGGCAAAGTTTATAAGTTGCAGCCTATCCCTGGGGACTGTGGGGGATCAAATCGTCCTCAAAGACATAGTTATTATATTATTCGACTATGCTGAACAAAATGGCTGTCTCAAAATTTTAATCCGGTGACTTAGGAAAAAATGAGTGTGGGAGGGGGCCTAGTTGCCCTCAAATTTTTGGTCACTTAAAAAGATCACTAGAATTTTAATTTCCGTTCAAATGAGCCCTCTCGCGATATTCTAGGACGTAATGTCTGGGTCGATACAAACACACCTGAAAAAAAAAAAAAAAAAATAACAAAAAAAAAAAACAAAAAAAGACAATAAACACGCATCCGTGGTCTTTCTTCTGGCAAAAAATACAAAATTCCGCATTTTTGCAGATAGGACCTTGAAACCTCTACATTAGGGTTCTCTGATACGCTGAATCTGATGGTGTGATTTTCATTAAGGTTCTATGACTTTTAAATAAGGCAAATTTGATGGGTAAGATTAAACTTGATGAAACTTATATATTTGAAATCAGCATAAACATCTGATTCTTTGGATTCCTTTTTTTAGAATTTCGGTTACTATTGAGCCGGGTCACTCCTTACTTACAGTTCGTTACCATGAACTGTTTGATCAACGTATATGAAAGTGTTTGGCTGAAATATGCATTGAAAAAAGTGGAATGGACTAATGCACAGCCATTTATCATCAGCGGCTAAAAAAGCACAATTCTAATAAATTGGGAGAGATCTTTTGAACAGGTTTTGTCTCTGCCGATTTTGGAAACTCAGAAGCTAATTTCACAAATTAGACATGTGACTAAGCAAGCACATTGCCAAGGAAAGAAGTTTCTTAAATAGACTCAATGTAGAAGCTATAAAATATTTTGCTAACAATATCAATTCCATATTTTTAGTATAATTTTTGAGCTTCCAGTTAAATAAAACTATTCTAATTTTTAATATGGCCAAAAGTGTGGGACGCTCAGGATTGTAATTATATATGAACGGAAATTATTCCATATATGAGGGGGCTACCCCTCCCTCAGCCCTCTCTCTTAGGCTAAAGCTTGACGTTTTGTCAAAATTTTTTAAAATACTTTCATTCAAATTCAGCCACTCTTGGGTTTGAGCAATCTTTCTTAGAGAATTGTGACAAAAAGTCAAGCTTTAGCGTAAAGAGCAAGAATCAAGAAAGGGGCAGCTCCCCTCATATACGGAATGATTTCTGTTCGTTTTAAGTTTTAATGTGTTTCCCCCCCCCTTTTCCTCCCTACTTTCAATTGTAAAAAATTGTTTTTTCATTTAATTCCAATCGTTTTTAAAATCATGCCAGAAAATCCCCTTTACTTCCCTCCCCGTGTAACTTCCCTCCGCAAGAAATTCTGCCAGTGGAAAATCTCCCCGCAGAAAATTACTTCCCAAAAAATGTCTGTGTATTTCCTAATTACAAATACCTTATCTGAACAATGGGTAAATTGCGTAATTTACAGCCCTTTCCCCAGAGACTATGGAGGGTCATTTCATGCCCAAAGGTATAGTTATTGGACCGTTCAATATACTGAATCAAATGGCTGTCTCAAAATTTTCATCAGATGACTTTGGAGGAAAGGGCAGGGGAGGTGGTTTATTGCCTTCCAATCTTTTTAATTACTTAAATAGGACACTAGAACTTTTGATTTTCGCTTAAGATAGCCCTCTTCTGGTCTTCTAGGACCATTGGTTCGTTACGATGACCCCCTAGGAAAACGGAAAAACAAAAGAAACCAAAAGAAAACAAAAAATAACAAATAAACAGGCATCCGTGATCCATCTTCTGGCCAAAAAAAAAAATACAATATTCCACATTTTTGTAGATAAAGCTTGAAACATCTGCAAAAGTATTCTCAAAATCTACAAAATTTTTCATTAAGATCGCTTGACTTTTAGGGAATTGTTTCCCCCTTTTTTGGAAAATCAGGCAAATTATTTGGGGCTATTAGCTTTTGATCTGTACCATTAAACTTAATAAATATATATTTGGAATTAGTATAAAAAGCCAGTTCTTTTGAAATTATCTATTATTATCAATTGTTCTCTTTAGAGCTTCCGTTAGTATTGAGCCGAGTCGCTCCTTACTTACAGTTCATTATCACGAACTGTTTGATATATTTTATTTGGTTTATGAATATAAACTATATTGTACAAATATGTGTAACCAATTACTACCAATTTTGAAAAGATTTTCTGTGTGTATTTTGATTAGTTGAAAGTTGATAAGTTGATTAGCTATTTTCAGAGATTAGTTGAAACATTGATTTTCATTATTCGATCTTAATTTTTCCTAGTAATTTTGTCTTGGGAGAATCTACAGCCTGTATTCTTTATAGTCTATATAGTTTTATTGTTATTTCATATTTTACTGCAATATTTACTGATTGTTTTGAATTTGATTATCACAATTCACTCTAAATTTTATCTAGTTATTTCGTCTTGGGACCTTAAATCCACAGCCTGCATTGTCCGACTAATTTTTTCAACCGACGTACACGGCCAATGTTTCCACCAATTCTAATAAGATTTTATTTTCATGTGTTTGCTTTCGTATAGCTAGTGATTGGTTTGAAGTTAAAAGTTAACAGTCTATCCTAGCGTTATTTATTTACTAGGTCTTGGGAAGTATACAAATTCTATTAAATCTATATATTTATATTCTAGCAGTGTTTCAAAAGAGTTCTTCGTAGCCATGGAAAGCTCCTTTTCCAGAGCTAATTGGATTTGCCTCGGTGATATTTAGTCCTTTCAGCTTCAATTCCGATGAAGCTGTAATAAATGCAAATTATTTCCTTTACTCAAACTCAGCTTTGAACCCAATAGATTCAAACACTATTTTATGTCAGACTATTTTGGCAACGAAATCTTCTTTACAGATATTTGGGTATAGGACCCGTTAAAATGTTCTACAGAATTTGGTTGAACCAGATCCTTCCAGTTCTTTGCGAGTTTTTTGATTCTCAATTCCAGGTCAACTTAGTTTGACTATATAATGGCAAGATTTTATTCTAAAAGTTCCAGCTTAATGCCCAAATCAATTCTTGAGTTACGCCCTTTTGACAGTGTAAATGCGCGTAGCGTATTTTGATTTAAATCAAGTTTCCCCTCAATATTGTAAATTGATCAGTGTGGTGGTAGTTGTAGTAGTAGTAGTGGTAGCATGTAAATACTGCCTTTTTGATCATATCCCTTACCATTTCCTGAAAGTTCTAAATTCATATTGATTTATTTATTTTTTTGAGATGAGATAACTTTTATTTTCAACTAATAATTACATCATACTTAACTGGCATTTACCACATTTTTTAAATAACATTATCAACAAACGTAGAAATGGTAAGAACGTATTACGTTTTATTAAGCCACTACTGGGGCTTGAGCAGCGTCACACAATATTTCATCATAAACCAAACTCATTCACTCTTACCTTTCTACTCTTTTCTACTTTTTACTACTCTTTTCTTACCTTTCAATACTATTTAACTCTCCCGAATAAAAAAAAATTAAAAAAACACAAAACAAACCCCAAAAAAAAATAAAAACATAACAAACAACAATCAAAAATATTTAATTCCCACCCAACAAAAACTTTTTTAATTTAATTTTAAGCTGAAACTGGTTTGCTGACTCCCTAATGCTCACCGAAAACCATTCCACAAATTCACTGCATAATTTCTAATTACAAAATTAGATCGACTCGTAATCCTTACTTCTGAGACTAGGCTTCTACAACCTCTAGTCCTATGATGATGATAATCAGAATTAAACTTAAAAAATCTCTAAAATATTTAGGACTATTAAGCACTTGGTAAGTAAACACTCCCGCCTGATGGTCCCTGATCTGATGAATATTTAAAATTCTAAAACTCATAAAAACGTTCACGCGTGTGCTCATACTGAACAAACTCACCCAGTACTCGAAGCGCCTTCTTCTGATGAATCTGCAGTCTTTTAATATTTGGAAAAAAAAATTAGATGTATAAATACAGCAACGATAAACGATAAAAGGATGAAAAACAGTATGATATACATTTTTAAAACAGTTAAAGGTAACACGTGTTTCAAACGCCGCATCACTCCAAGACCTCGTGCAAGTTTAGAAGAAATCATTTTTTATGTAACAACATAAAATCCCAAATATTTATTTTCAAAAACCTGTGAAAGTGGCAAATTTTCAAATACTATAGAAGCACTATTTACAATTTTTCCTACCCTACTAAAAATCATATGATTTGTCTTAGAAGTATTAACAGCAAGGTAATTCAAGGAGGTAAACATCAAAAGGTTTTCCAGCGTTCATTTTGTTTCATCCACTAGTTCTTCCAGTGACCGTGCAGAAATCGTCAAAGCAGTATCATCTGCAAATGCTGTAACAGTTGCTTCAGGCATGTAGAACCTCAGAGTATCGACGTATACGAGAACGAGTAACGGACCCAGGACTGATCCCTGTGGCACATTTTACAGGATAGACTTTGCTAACGATGTCACCTAACATTACTTTAGTTGACCTTCCATAAAAATATGATTTAAACGAATCCAAGCAAACATCTTTTATCCCCAGACTAGATAGGCGACACAGCAACAACTCAAAATCCACAGTGTCGAAGGCTTTTTTGAAGGCTTTTTCGACAAAGATCGTTTAAACGAAATAAAACCTTTTTCTAGAGCTTTATTGACTACATCCAGAAGATGGTGAACAGCAAGGCTAGTAGAATGTTTACTGCCGAATCCGAATTGGCTGTCACGCAATATTCCCAGTTTATCCAAATATTCATTAAGTCTCCTATGAATTATCTTTTCATAGATTTTAGAAAAAAAAACAGGCAATAACAACATCGGTCGCCAATTCGATAGTTCCTGTTTGTTGCCTCCTTTATACAATGGTATTACCTTTGCCAGTTTAAGACCACTAGGGAATTCACCGGTCTGGAGTGATAGATTTATCAAATGAAGTAGACAAGGTAATATATAAACTAGGATAGCATCTACATCTCTATGATTAAGTCCATCTATTCTGGCTGAGTTGGACTTCAGTCCTTTCACTGTGCTCTCGATCTCCTTTGCTGTGTACTTCTTGAACGAAAAACTGCGCCCTTCTCCTCAATTATCAATAAAGGACTTTTCCAGATGTCTTCCAGACTTTTTAGCTACTTTTCCTTAATACTTGCACCTATGTTCATGAAATATTTTCCGAATTCATCTGCCATTTCCTGTTTATCAGTGATTTCACTTCCATTCACCAGTAGACTCTTTACTCCATCATTATCATTAGTTTCCCTTTTAAAACCTCATTCATTAGTCGCCAGGTTCCTTTTGCATCACCACTTTTACCATCAAAAGCAGAAGCATAATATGCTTTTTTCTCACTGCGACGCTTATGGCTTACTTTGTTTCTCACTCGCTTAAACTCTTCAAACAAACTCACATTTTCCGGGCTCTGTAAATGTTTTTCAAAAAGCTGGTTTTGAATCTCCATCATTTCAAGCAATTCTGTGGTTACCCATGGCTTTTTTGGCTAATTTGTCTTTTTCCTCATTTTTTTCAGAGGACAATACACCTCATATACCGGCAAGAGAATATTCATAAGCCTGTCGAACGCTGTAGTTGCATTTTGCTCTTCGCTAACTTCATCCCATGCTATAGTACTAACTTGCTCTTTCAGCTTTCTCAAGTAATTATTTCTCATATCTCAATAAACTCTCTTACTTAGGCTTTTAGCCGAAGTTTTAATACTAATTATCATACAAACAATCGGGATGTAGTAAGAAGCATTTTGAAGGAGAACATAACAGAATGCTTACCTCAAAGATTTGAAGAAACAAATATGTTATCAATTAATGTTGCCGACTGAGTAGTGATACGGGAAGGAATCAGATTCACTGGGCACAAATCATGAGATAAGATTTAAAAAGTCTAAATTAAAACCATCGAGCAACACACAATTCCATCGAGGGATCTTGATATAGAATTTAATCAATCTGATACTTAGATTTTGTCAATTTTATCCGATATATACAGACAAATGTTGTTGATAATGCACTTAAAGGATGTTTATAAAGCATTTGTTCACTTTGATACTTAGATTTTGCCAATTTTATCTCATGTATCCGAGAAAGAGATGTTGATATAGAATTTAATCACTCTGATACTTAGATTTGTCAATTTATCCGACATATCCGGCAAAGGATGTTTGTAAAGCATTTATTAAATCTGATACTTAGATTTTGTCAATTTTATCCGATATAACTGACAGAGGATGTTGATAAAAAAAATTTTATTTACTCTAACACTTAGATTTTGTCATTTTTATCCGAAACATCCGACAAAGGATACTGATAAAGCATTTTCACTATGATATTTAGATTTCGTTAATTATATTCGTATTATCTGTCAAAAGATGTTGATAAAAAAAATTATTCACTTCGACACTTAGATTTTGTCAATTTTATCCCAGGTATTCGAGAAAGGGGTGTTGATATAGATTTTAATCAATCTGATACTTAGATTTTGTCAATTTTATCAGATATACAAATGATGTTGATAATGCATTTAAAGGATGTTGATAAAGCATTTATTCACTCTGATACTTAGATTTTGTTAATTTTATCCGATGTATCTGACAGAGGATGCTAATGAGAAAAATTTATTCACTCTAACACTTAGATTTTGTCAATTTTATCTGACATATCCAACAAAGGATGCTGATAAAGCATTTATTCACTCTGATATTTAGATTTTGTCAATTATATTCCTTGTATCTGACAAAAGATGTTGATAAAAAAAAATTATTTACTCTGACACTTAGATTTTGTCAATTTTATCCCATGTATTCGAGAAAGGGATGCTGATATAGAATTTAATCACTCTGATACTTAGATTTTGTCAATTTTATCCGACATATCCGACAAAGGATGTTGATAATGAATATAAAATTGACAAAATCTAAGGATTAGATTGAATAAATGCTTTATCAACATCATTTTTTTCGGATAAGTCTCATAAAATTGACAAAATCTAAGTATCAGATTGCTTAAATTCTATATCAACATCCCTTTCTCAAATACATGGGATAAAATTGACAAAATCTAAATATCAGAGTGAATAAATGCTTTATCAGCATCCTTTGTCTGATATGTTGGATAAAAATGACAAAATCTATGTGTTAGAGTGAATAATTTCTTTTACCAACATCTTTTGTCAGATATATCGAATATAATTGACGAAATCTAAGTATCAGATTGAATAAATTGCTTTATCAACATCATTTGTCGGATATGTCGGATAAAATTGACAAAATCTAAGTATCAGGGTGAATAAATGCATTATCAACATCCTTTGTCGGGTATGTCGGATAAAATTGACAAAATCTTAGTATCAGAGTCATTAAATTCCATATCAACATCCTTTTCTCGGATACATGGATAGAAATGACAAAATCTATGTGTCAGAGTGAATAATTTTTTTGCCAACATCTTTTGTCAGATACATCGAATATAATTGACAAAATCTAAGTATCACAGTGAATAAATGCTTTATCAACATCCTTTGTCGGTTATATCGGATAAAATTGACAAAATCTAAGTATCAGATTGATTAAATTCTATATTAACATCCCTTTCTCGAATAAATGGGATAAAATTGACAAAATCTAAGTGTCAGAGTGAATAAATTTTTTTTATCAACATCTTTTGTCAGATACGTCAAATATAATTGACAAAATCTAAGTATCAGAGTAAATAAATGCTTTATCAGCATCTTTTGTCAGATAAGTAGGATAAAATTGACAAAATGTATGTGTTAGAGTGAAAAAAAAAATTTTCATCAATATCCTCTGTTAGATACATCAAATAAAATTGACAAAATCTAAGTATCAGATTGAATAAATGCTTTATCTACATCATTTGTCGGATATGCCAGATAAAATTGACAAAATCTAAGTATCAGGGTGAATAAATGCATTATCAACATCCTTTGTCGGGTATGTCGGATAAAATTGACAAAATCTTAGTATCAGAGTCATTAAATTCCATATCAACATCGCTAAAGATTTTTGTTGTTTCAAAAATAAAAGTCGTGAGACAGAGTCAAACTTCAATGTAAAGACCGAGGCGTTCAGGAGGGGACCACCCCTTTCATATACGAAATAATTTCTGTTCGTTTTAAGTTTTAATGTCGCTCCTTACTTTCAGTTAAAAAAACTTTTTTTTTCTTAATTTCTGAACGTTTTTGAATTAATGCAGCTATGATTTTGGCTCACCGTACATGAATAATTAAAAAGAAATTTTGCATATTAATTTTACTTTTTTTTTTGGCTAAATGGCTTTCTCGAAATTTTGTTCTGATGTAACTTACGAATGAAACTTGCGCAACAAACTTCTATATTCGTATTTTTTTATTACGTATATTAGGGAGTTCGCCCCCCTAGTCAATACCTCACTCTTTACGCTAAAGTTCGAATTTTGTTCGAATCACAAACCCCTGAATCACAAAGGCCGGTTAATTAGAATAGATAGCTCTTTTGAAAGTACAAAAAAAACTTTAGCGCAAAGAGCGAGGTATTGACTAGGGGGCGAACCCCCTCGTATACGTAATAATTTCTGTTCTTTTTAAGTTTTAATGTTGCTCCTTAGTTTCAATTGAAAAAAACTTGTTTTTTTATTTAGTTTCTGATCTTTTTTTTTTTAATAATGCCGAGGAATCTGGCGCCTCCTTCGTAGAAATGTCCCTTCCCCCAAGAAAACATTCTCCCTGGAAAGATCCTTCTCCGTAACTCCCTCCTCCATACCCCCCCCCCCACTAGAGGAAAATTCCTCCTGAAATCGTCTGTATGCTTCCCATTAACTAATACTATATGTAAACAATGGGCAAAGTTCATAACTTGCAGCCCTTACCCCGGGAACTCTGGGGCATTAAGTTATCCTCAAAGACATATTTATTAGATTTCGGACTATGCTGAACAAAATAGCTATCTAAGAAAATTGACTGGGTGGCTCTGGGAGAAAAACGAGTGAGGTAGGGCGCCAAGATGCCCTCCATTTTTTGATCACTTAAAAAGGGCGCTAGAACTTTTTAATTTCCGTTCGAATGAGCCCTCTTATGATATTTTAGGACTACTGGATCGATACGATCACCCCTGGGGGAAAAAACAAACAAACACGCATCCGTTATCTTTCTTCTGGCAAAAAAAAATACAAAATTCCACATTTTTTGCAAATAGGCGCTTGAAACTTCTATAGCAGGGTTCTCTTATACGCTGAATCTGATGGTATAAAGTTCTATGACTTTTAGGTTTTTTTTTTAAACCTTTTTTCGAAAATAAGACAAAATTTCTCTGGCGCGTAACTTTTGATGGGTAATATTAAAATTGATGAAATTTGAAATATATATTTGAAATCAGCATAAAAATCTGATTCTTTTGATGTATCTATTGGTATCAAGACTCCGTTTTTAGGGTTTCGGTTACTATTGAGCAGGGTCGCTTCTTACTTTCAGCTCGTTACCATGAACTGTTTGGTATATTACAATGAACAAATTCAGAAAATTGTGAATAAACAAACTCCAAAAATTGTGAATTTACACTGCCGAAAAAAATGAATTACTAAATATCTTTTTTAAGGCCCATGATCTTCAAAGATATGGTGGGTATGAGCTTTAGACTAGTTCACAAATAAGCCCCACACCCCCATTACGCTTGATCTTTCCCTTCGATGACACTGTTTTTTTGCACAAAATATATTGAAATATATAAACACAGAAATTTATCCTCTCCTCCTTTTCTACATATTTAAAAGTATAATGAAAAGTGAACGAATACACTTCTATTTTCTGAAGACTGTGCAATTAAACAAAAAAAAAAGAACAAACAAAAGCTATATGACGTTGTTTTACTATGTACGCCTTTTCTAAAGGTTTTTCAGTACTGGTTCAAAATCTGAAAAACTATTTACCTCTGCCCCTGCAGCCCTGATAAGGTTATTTCTGGGCTTCTGTGTTGCTCTGTCCATGTTTGTTCCTAACAGCTCCATCTTTTTCTACTTAATTCAGAAAGACTAGATTTTTCATTCGGGCAGCAGGTCTCCCATATTACAAATAAGTTAAATCTGGCTGAAATAATCCCTAATTTCAGGAATCGTCTCAAAAAATTTTCTTTATTAGGATTTGGGGACTTATGAATGACAGGTCTGATGTCAACTATCTTAATCATGGTCTTGTAGCTTGGTCAAGACCTTCATTGATTAACGACTAAAAAAGAACCTGTGGTGGCTCTGTGGTAGCTGGGATTAAGACCCATATCATGTATCTCCAGGTATAGATCAATCCACTGATCCATCGTGGGGCACATTTACCTACCCTTTGGAGGAAACAAATTGTCAAAGTGTGATATTTGTTTTTGGTACATTTGAGAATAGCTTTCGGGCAGATTTCTTACGTCAGTACCGATTACACACTCTGTCCACATGAAGCAAATATACGAAGCAATGTTGCTACTTATTGAAGAAAAAAACTATCCTGAGAAAACTTGGTGTGTGTGTGGTGTTATGTAAGCTATTGTTATAATCATGGACATGCAGAAAGGATAAGTCAAGGGCTGTTCCTTTGTTTGAGAGTATAGCATAATGCATAAGAAGTACTACTGCTTAACGAAGAAGCAGTTGACCAGAACTAGAATACAAAAGATAAAGGTCATGGACCCCCAGCACTAGTTAAGCAAGATACGGTGACCTTGCTTCAGTTTTCTCTCCATGTCCCCCTCAAGAAATAAGAAAAGTAAAAAATTCAATATTCGAAAAACATGACATTTTGCTAAATAAAAACTTTTTCATCAAACTTTAGCAATCCTTTGAAGAAATTGTACCGGTCCTCCTCCTTCCCCCCATGCCCCTGATCAATTCCAATTTTTTTTCCAATAGCAGCATTTCCTTTTCCTATCCATTTTCTTGCCTTATCTTTCAGCAGTTAAGTCTTATTCTTCTCTTTTAATTTGTGACTTGGCACTAAATCCCGTAGGATTTTTCTTCCAATAACTTCTTTTCCACTGCAAAGTCAACGCAGTCATCCTATTGCCAATTATCGAAAAAATTGGCTCTACTCTCTTCAGGTAGGGAAAAAAAGGATATAACTAGATAGATAATAACTTTGGAAACCTTTGTCTGAACGTCAATTAGGAATAGAAAAGCCGGAGGTGTTAGAAATTTGGTAATGTTTTTGAGGACTGGATCATTCCTTAAGGGATCGTCGCAAGAGGATATGGAGCCAAAGAAAACTTTTTTTTGTCCAGTCTACCTTGAGAGCTGGCGTAGTAATGATTTTAAAAAACCATACGTTTTATTTTATTATATGCGTTTTGATGTTTTTTTTTATCCTGCTTATCGGAAAAGTTAATTTAAAAAGCCAATGAGCTTCAGTAATGCTGGCTAACCAAAATATTCACAGGTCCAAAAATAGTTGTTTTCATGGTTGCTCAACTTCATTTATTAGGCATATCATTATGTCGATGCATATTCTTAGGTTGAAAAAATATTGTCTTGCCGACTTGCTTCCCTATAACCTTGGACTGGCAATAAGTAAAATTTTGAGCTTTTATTCCAAAATAGTTATCATGAAAACGAATAGAAAGTATTTCCTGAAGCTTGTAAAAATCTCCAGTAGTTTTCTAAAAAAAAATATGTTATTTAATCTGAATTTCCTAGATAATGTTAAAATGAAACTATCCCATGTCCAAAAGCTTATGAATTTCACTTTAAATTTTGAATTGAGCTACAAATTTCAAGAAAACTGTTGTAGCTCCAAAAGTAAACGTCTTACTTTTGGTGCTATGACAAATTCGCAAGGCAAACTAAGTTATCCCTGCGACAGCCTGAAACCGATTTTCATGGAAACAACTCTGGAAAGCTTATCTTAAATACGGAAATCTAAGATCCCAAATTCCCATCTTTCTTTCTTTTTCTAAAATTTATATTTATATACCTCTTACTATTTTATCCAGTTTTCCAGAAAATTAAGCAGGAATATATACGATGTGGAATAATCTTTTATCTACAGGTAAAATTACTTGATAGATTAAGAAATAAATTCTAAAGTTGTCGTCCTTACTTCAGATTTCCTTGGTCACCATTGTTGGTCAGTAATTATTGTCTGAATAAGATAGAATCTTTTCGTGACAGAAGTATACAGGTCTCCAACTAGCACTGTTACAAAGAACTTTTTATTATAAGTTCCAACTAGCACTAATTCACAAAGATAAAAATTGCTTCGATTTGTTTTTTTCGTGTCGTATTTTTGCTAAATCTTGGCTAGGTAATCCACTATAGCTCCAAAAATTATCACTGTTTTTAAACCTAAATAACATTCAATACGGCAGCTGAATGATTCTCCCCAAAAACAATTGCGCCCTAATGATTGTATCCATAGGTGATTGCACCCAGAAATATTGCACCTAGATGATTAGTCCTCGATGACTGTATTCGGGTGATTATGATCAGGATGATTACACCCATGAACCACTGCACCAATGATCATAACCAGATGATTGTACCTTCAAATGATTATAGACTATAGAGAATAACCTTGGACTGGCAATAAGTAAAATTTTGAGCTTTTATTCCAAAATAGTTATCATGAAAACGAATAGAAAGTATTTCCTGAAGCTTGTAAAAATCTCCAGTAGTTTTCTAAAAAAAAATATGTTATTTAATCTGAATTTCCTAGATAATGTTAAAATGAAACTATCCCATGTCCAAAAGCTTATGAATTTCACTTTAAATTTTGAATTGAGCTACAAATTTCAAGAAAACTGTTGTAGCTCCAAAAGTAAACGTCTTACTTTTGGTGCTATGACAAATTCGCAAGGCAAACTAAGTTATCCCTGCGACAGCCTGAAACCGATTTTCATGGAAACAACTCTGGAAAGCTTATCTTAAATACGGAAATCTAAGATCCCAAATTCCCATCTTTCTTTCTTTTTCTAAAATTTATATTTATATACCTCTTACTATTTTATCCAGTTTCCAGAAAATTAAGCAGGAATATATACGATGTGGAATAATCTTTTATCTACAGGTAAAATTACTTGATAGATTAAGAAATAAATTCTAAAGTTGTCGTCTTACTTCAGATTTCCTTGGTCACCATTGTTGGTCAGTAATTATTGTCTGAATAAGATAGAATCTTTTCGTGACAGAAGTATACAGGTCTCCAACTAGCGCTGTTACAAAGAACTTTTTATTATAAGTTCCAACTAGCACTAATTCACAAAGATAAAAATTGCTTCGATTTGTTTTTTTCGTGTCGTATTTTTGCTAAATCTTGGCTAGGTAATCCACTATAGCTCCAAAAATTATCACTGTTTTAAACCTAAATAACATTCAATACGGCAGCTGAATGATTCTCCCCAAAAACAATTGCGCCCTAATGATTGTATCCATAGGTGATTGCACCCAGAAATATTGCACCTAGATGATTAGTCCTCGATGACTGTATTCGGGTGATTATGATCAGGATGATTACACCCATGAACCACTGCACCAATGATCATAACCAGATGATTGTACCTTCAGATTATTATAGACTATAGAGAATAACCGTATTCGAGTTTATACATTTAAATTTTTATGGTCAGAAAGTTTGAATGTTTAATACCCGTGCCACATCATAGTCACACCTATCGATAAAGAAAGGCAAATATCATGAATGACAAGGCAATTTTCTTGATTTTAGCGTCAAACTTGTATTTCAAAAGCAACAAATTAAAATTACAAGAAATTAGTCTTAAGAGTTTGCACCAACAGTAATGAGTGTCCAACCATTCTCAACTAATACTAAGTCTTCTTAACTTTTGTCAGATTCCTCTCCCAGATAGAAAAACCGCTGTTCTAAGTTTCCATCTTTTCTAGTTTTAAAAGTTATGCCTTAAACCTTGACTCTGATTGGTCAGTCAAGAAATTTATGATTGAGAGTTGAATAATGTTCAACTCGAGAAATTACGAACGGCGAACATAATTGGCGCTGTAGTCGTGCGTAATTTTTATTTATCGACAAGTGTGACTATAATGTGGCATGGGCTTAAGGACTCTTCGTGCTGCAAAGATATAGATCTAAGTTTAATGGAGAGGTTGTAACTAGACCCTGGTGCCGCGCCGGCGGATCGATCGAACGCCGCCGACGAGAGGCCGGTCGAACGCCGCCGAAGTGTCAGTAGATTGCACATATTGAATTTGCCGAGACACATAGCACTCTGTATGTTATTTGCCGAGACGTATAGCACCTTTTCAAAAAGAGTGAGTACCCCTCAGACAGGTTTCTGGTGGGGTATAGTCTGGTTTGGTGGGATATAGTCTGGTTTGGTGGGTATAGTCTGGTTTGGTGGGTATAGTCTGGTTTGGTGGGTATAATCTGGTTTGGTGGGTATAGTCTGGTTTGGTCTAGAGATTGTCAAATTGCGTATTTAGGAATTGTTTCGATTGACATTTTTGCAAAAAGGGATAAGGAATTCGCAAATTGGACACTATGAACGATATTAATTAATGTTTTGAATAATAGGAGTGTGAATGATTCTAATTAGTGATTGGATTTTATGAAGGTGGAGAAAAAAAAGGATTAAACTGATTAGCAGTTAAGGTAACCCCGAAGGGGTTGTTAACTCAGGTAATTTGTTATAAATTTGAAACAACATCAGTCTATGAAAATGGCTAACGACGATAGAATGACATTGTGAGTTGACCTAGCTTTACCTCTCCGATGTGGTCTGTATAATACACAAGTGATGTTTGAACAGTATTGTCAATTTAAAATAGGGTCTAACGTTTTAGTATACTAAAAAGTTGATACTAAGAGAGATGTAGATGGTAAGAAAAGAATTTTAATAATGAAATTCAGAACAAACCTTAGAAATCCTTGCAAATCAAGTAGTAAGGTGTATCTGAGTACGAACCATCAAGGATCATAAGCACCAACGACCCTAACCAGCAGAGACATCAACTCCCCAAAGGTCCCTTATCCCCAAACTCGAAGGGCGCCCCCTCCCTCCAACTTTTTGACCCCCCCCCCTTTTTTTTTTTTTAACATGATATATTTTTTTCAACTTTTTTTTTACATGTCTTCGAATCAGATGAAACAAACTTAAATTACTATTCTAGTTTTTCTAAACCAGTATTGCCTATAACTTAATATATTCAAATATTTTTTGATAACTTGATTGGTGAGAACTATTTCCGTAAAATCTGAGCTAATAAGGGTTTTTGACCGTAAACTCTAGTTTCTTGTATGAAAATTATGGAAAATACAATTATCTAGTTCAAATGTGAAACTTAAGTCCAGTTTTGGATACTTATAATGATGAGGACTGATGGTTCTAATTCAATATTTTTTTCATAAAAACAAACTATTTTTTTTAAAACTTCGAAATTATTCAACTTTATTTATTTTTTTATTTTTTTGTACGTATCTTAAAATGACAAAATATGCTTACGGCTCTAACAATTGTGCTCTATGATTGGTCAGAGACACGATGTGGCTTTCCCACTGGTATTCTATGTCCGGTTATCGACACTACCTAGTCTATTGCATGTATTAAATCAGTATTTTTTACGCAGTGGAACGATAAACACATAAGTCATATCTTAAAAAAAAGTGAAGATGGAGCATTTTAATAAAGTGTGTTCACATAACAAGGTTATTGTAGCATTGAATGCCGACAAGGAGAAGTATTTGAACTATGAAACAAGTACAAGTGGTAGCACTATTGGAAATGTATGCATGCATTGTCATGACAGTAAGGAATTAAATTTCTTTGGAATACCGAAAAAATTCAACTCTTATGTTGGTGGTTATGCGAGATTGAGATCTCCAGAGATGATTGTACTCAAAGAGAATGCCAACATAAAAATAATCGTTGATGATAGAGGACAACTCCTTGCTACTGTTGCAGGTAACACATTACCTACTGATATATCCAATCGTCAGCTTTCGGGTATTAGCATTCAACGGAAGGTCAATAAAAGAAAGGCCTACTCTTCTACTAATATCGTAAACCATATCTTGTCTACGTGCCGAAACTGTTACCTGTGTAAAAATAATGTGATAATAGACAGTGAAATTGCCAGAAAAATAAAAAGGGCATTGTCAGAAAATATCACTATGGAATATAAACATGAATCGATGAAAAACAAAGCACCAGCAAACGTTACTGCCATTGATCAAACAGTCAATGAACCAAATAATATCAAAGACGAAAAGCATATTGAGCCTGTTGATGAGACACCAGTAAAAACTGTGTATGACTCAAAATGGAATAATGATTATTCTACTGATTACGAACTAAGAGAAGACAATAGCTACAATATCAAGAGAGAACATGGTGAACTATTTTATGGAACAGATTCAAAATGTCCAAAGTTAATCATTGATATTAATAATGTATCATAATATATTTTTGTATTAATATTCTACATAGCATTATTTCATTAAAAATATTACATTGTTATGTGTTCATTATTTTTGGAGTAAGCTAAGCTAGCATATCAAACGTTTATAATCTATATTAAAACATTGGAGATGTAAGAAAAGGAATTTGCATACATCTATTGTCAGACACATGGGATAACATTGACAAAATCTAGGTATCACAATGAATAAATTCATTATCAACATCCTTTATCGGATATGTCGGATAAAATTGATAAAATATAAGTGTCAGAGTGAATAATTTTTTTTATCAACATCCTTTGTCAGATACATCAAATAAAATTGACAAAATCTAAATTTCAGAATAAATAAATGCTTTAACAACATCCTTTATCGGATATGTCGGATAAAATTGACAAAATCTAAGTATCAGAGTGACTAAATTCTATATCAACATCCTTTTCTCAGACACATAGGATAAAATTGACAAATTCTAAGTGTCAGTGTGAATACATTTTTTTTATCAACATCCTTTGCCAGATACATCAGATAAAATTGACAAAATCTAAATTTCAGAGTGAATAAATTCATTATCAACATCCTTTATCGGATATGTCGGATAAAATTGACAAAATAAAAGTGTCAGAGTGAATATTTTTTTTATCAACATCCTTTGTCAGATACATCAAATCAAATTGACAAAATCTAAATTTCAGAATAAATAAATGCTTTAACAACATCCTTTATCGGATAAGACAGATAAAATTGAAATAATCTAAGTATCAGAGTGACTAAATTCTATATCAACATCCTTTTCTCAGATACATAGGATAAAATTGACAAATTCTAAGTGTTAGAGTGAATAATTTTTTTTAACAACATCCTTCGCCAGATACATCGAATAAAATTGATAAAATATAAGTGCCAGAGTGAATAATTTTTTTTTATTATCAACATCCTTTGTCAGATACATCAAATAAAATTGACAAAATCTAAATTTCAATATAAATAAATGCTTTAACAACATCCTTTATCGGATATGTCGGATAAAATTGACAAAATCTAAGTGACAGAGTGAATAAATTTTTTTTATCAACATCCTTTTCTCGGATACTTATCGGATATGTCGGATAAAATTGACAAAATCTAAGTATCAAAGTGACTAAATTCTATATCAACATCCTTTTCTCAGATACATAGGATAAAATTGACAAATTCTAAGTGTTAGAGTGAATAAATTTTTTTATCAACATCCTTTGGCAGATACATCGGATAAAATTGACAAAATCTAAATTTCAGAATGAATAAATTCATTATCAACATCCTTTGTCGGATATGTCGGATAAAATTGACAAAATCTAAATTTCAGAATGAATAAATGCTATAACAATATCCTATATCAGATATGTCGGATAAAATTGACAAAATCTAAGTATCAGAGTGACTAAATTCTATATCAACATCCTTTTCTCGGATACATAGGATAAAATTGACAAATTCTAAGTGTTAGAGTGAATAAATTTTTTTATCAAGCGTGAGAGGGGGGGTTAGTTATCCTCAAATCACTTTCGACTATTAAAAAGAGTAGGCTACTAGCCCTTTGAGTTTCAAATCGAATGAGCCCTTTTTCAAAGTTTCTACGACAAACATGTCAATAAAAAACCTTATATGCCCCCAGGGCATAACTTATAATCCTTCCCCTGAGGGTTTGTGGGGGAGTGGCCTCCTCAAAAATACATTTTTCTATCTGGAAATCAACTAGCCTATGCTGAAGAAAATGGCTATCTTAAAATTTGGATTGGATGTATTTTGGGGAATGATGGGGCGTGGGGGTGGCTAGTTGTCCTCCCAATCACTTTTGACTGTTAAAAAGGGCACTAGCCCTTTCAAATTTCCAATCTAATCAGCCCCTTTTGAAGTTTCTACGACAACACCTTCAATAAAACCTTATATGCCCCCAGGGCATAACTTAAAACCCTTGCCTCGAGGGTTGTGGGGGAGTGTCCTCCTCAAAAACATATTTTCTATCTGGAATTCAACTACGCAGAACAAAATGGCTATCTCAAAATTTTGATTGGATATGTTTGGGGGATTGATGGGCGTGGGGGGCTAATTGCCTTTCATTAAAAACTTTATATGCCCCCAGGGCATAACTTACAACCTTTGCCCTGAGGGCTGTACGGGAAGGGGTTGTCATCCTTAAAGACCTAATTTCCAAAACTTTCAACTACGTTGAATAAAATGGCTATCTAAAAATGTTGATTGTATGTGTTACGGGAAAAGGTTGGCGTGAGAGGGGGGTTAGTTATCCTCAAATCACTTTCGACTATTAAAAAGAGTAGGCTACTAGCCCTTTGAGTTTCAAATGAGGAATTATGTGCGCGCACATAACCTCATCTAAATTAACCTTAAAAAAAATGAAACTATCTTTTTTTATCATGAACTGTTTAGCCTGTAGACCCATTCCTGAAAGTTTCATTTTCCTAACCTAACCCCTTTCCAAGATAGCCAAAAGTAGCTAAATTAACCTTAAAAATGAAACTATCTTTTTTATCATGAACTGCTTAGCCTGTAGATCCATTCCTGAAAGTTTCATTTTCCTAACCTAACCCCTTTCCAGGATAGCCAAAAGTACCTAAAGTAGAATTGGTAATGTTCTATCAGCTGTAAGCCACGCAAGATAGATGATAAAAGAAACTAGTCAAACAGGTCCTCTCAACGGAGGAATGGATTGCAAACAGTAGTTTCTAATTAACCGAGTCAGACTCAAAACGAGCAGAAATTAACATTAGTTGGGCGCGAATTTTTTATCATGAACTCTTTAGCCTGTAGACCCATTCCTGAAAGTTTCATTTTCCTAACCTAACCCCTTTCCAAGATAGCCAAAAGTAGCTAAACCTTAAAAAATGAAACTATCTTTTTTTATCATGAACTGTTTAGCCTGTAGACCCATTCCTGAAAGTTTCATTTTCCTAACCTAACCCCTTTCCAAGATAGCCAAAAGTAGCTAAATTAACCTTAAAAAATGGAACTATCTTTTTTTATCATGAACTGTTTAGCCTGTAGACCCATTCCTGAAAGTTTCATTTTCCTAACCTAACCCCTTTCCAGGATAGCCAAAGTACCTAAAGTAGAATTGGTAATGTTCTATCAGCTGTAAGCCACGCAAGATAGATGATAAAAGAAACTAGTCAAACAGGTCCTCTCAACGGAGGAATGGATTGCAAACAGTGGTTTCTAATTAACCGAGTCAGACTCAAAACGAGCAGAAATTAACATTAGTTGGGCGCGAATTTTTTTATCATGAACTGTTTAGCCTGAAGACCCATTCCTGAAAGTTTCATTTTCCTAACCTAACCCCTTTCCATGATAGCCAAAAGTAGCTAAACCTTAAAAAATGAAACTATCTTTTTTTATCATGAACTGTTTAGCCTGTAGACCCATTCCTGAAAGTTTTCATTTTCCTAACCTAACCCCTTTCCAAGATAGCCAAAAGTACCTAAAGTAGAATTGGTAATGTTCTATCGGGTGTAAGCCACGCAAGATAGATGATAAAAGAAACTAGTCAAACAGGTCCTCTCAACGGAGAAATGGATTGTGTATCCAAGAGTTGACTTCAAGAACGAAATTGTTACTTACTGAGAATTTTTTCATAATTTCTTGAATTAAATTTCTACATCGTATATCTAAGTCGTGAAAACAATAAAGAGTTTGTTACTTACTTAGAATTTTGTTATAATTTCTTGAACGAAATGTCTTTTTGTTTATCCAGCAGGTGAATTCAAGAAAGAATTTGCTACTTACTTACAATTTTTTTCATAATTTCTTTAATGAAATTTCTGTATTGTGTATCCAAGAGGTGACTTCAAGAAAGAATTTGTTACTTACTTACAATTTTTTCATAGTTTCTTAAATGAAGTTTCTGCATTGTGTATCCAAGAGGTGACTTCAGGAAAGAGTTTGTTACTTGCTTACAATTTTTTCATAATTTCTTAAATGAAATTTCCGTATTGTGTATCCAAGAGTTGACTTCGAGAAAGAAATTGTTACTTACTGAGAATTTTTTCATAATTTCTTGAATTAAATTTCTACATCGTGTATGTAAGTCATGAAAACAATAAAGAGTTTGTTACTTACTTGGAATTTTGTCATAATTTCTTGAACGAAATGTCTTTTTTGTTTATCCAGCAGGTGAATTCAAGAAAGAATTTGCTACTTACTTACAATTTTTTCATAATTTCTTTAATGAAATTTCTGCATTGTGTATCCACGAGGTGATTACAATTTTTTCATAATTTCTTTAATGAAATTTCTGTATTGTGTATCCAAGAGGTGACTTCAAGAAAGAATTTGTTACTTACTTACAATTTTTTCATAGTTTCTTAAATGAAGTTTCTGCATTGTGTATCCAAGAGGTGACTTCAGGAAAGAGTTTGTTACTTGCTTACAATTTTTTCATAATTTCTTAAATGAAATTTCCGTATTGTGTATCCAAGAGTTGACTTCGAGAAAGAAATTGTTACTTACTGAGAATTTTTTCATAATTTCTTGAATTAAATTTCTACATCGTGTATGTAAGTCATGAAAAACAATAAAGAGTTTGTTACTTACTTGGAATTTTGTCATAATTTCTTGAACGAAATGTCTTTTTTGTTTATCCAGCAGGTGAATTCAAGAAAGAATTTGCTACTTACTTACAATTTTTTCATAATTTCTTTAATGAAATTTCTGCATTGTGTATCCACGAGGTGACTTCATGAAAGAGTTTGTTACTTGCTTACAATTTTTTCATAATTTCTTAAATGAAATTTCTGTATTGTGTATCCATGAGGTAACTTCAAGAAAGAGTTTGTTACTTACTTAGAATTTTGTCATAATTTCTTGAATGAAATGTCTTTTTTATTTACCCAGGAGGCGAATTCAAGAAAGAATTTGCTACTTACTTACAATTTTTGATAATTTCTTAAATGAAATTTCTGCATTGTGTATCCATGAGGTAACTTCAAGAAAGAGTTTGTTGCTTACTTAGAATTTTGTCATAATTTCTTGAATGAAATGTCTTTTTTATTTATCCAGGAGGCGAATTCAAGAAAGAATTTGCTACTTACTTACAATTTTTGATAATTTCTTAAATGAAATTTCTGCATTGTGTATACAAGAGGTGACCTCAAGAATGAGTGTGTTACCTATTTACAATTCCTTCATAATTTCTTGAATGAAATTTCAGTATTGTGTATCCAATAGGTGAAAACAATAAAGACTTTATTACTTACTTGCGATTTTATTATGATATTTACCCAGGAGGCGAATTCAAGAAAGAATTTGCTACTTACTTACAATTTTTGATAATTTCTTAAATGAAATTTCTGCATTGTGTATCCATGAGGTAACTTCAAGAAAGAGTTTGTTGCTTACTTAGAATTTTGTCATAATTTCTTGAATGAAATGTCTTTTTTATTTATCCAGGAGGCGAATTCAAGAAAGAATTTGCTACTTACTTACAATTTTTGATAATTTCTTAAATGAAATTTCTGCATTGTGTATACAAGAGGTGACCTCAAGAATGAGTGTGTTACCTATTTACAATTCCTTCATAATTTCTTGAATGAAATTTCAGTATTGTGTATCCAATAGGTGAAAACAATAAAGACTTTATTACTTACTTGCGATTTTATTATGATTTCTTGAATTAAATATCTGTATTGTGTCCAGGAAGCGAATTCAAGAAAGCTATTGTTACTTACTTACAATTTCTTCATAATTTAATGAAATGAATAAAACTATTCTAAGGAATAAAGACGGGTTAAGCTTAAAGATATTTATTGCTTAAACGTATTAACATATTTTTGAATGAATTTGCTACTTACTTACAATTTTTGATAATTTCTTAAATGAAATTTCTGCATTGTGTATCCATGAGGTAACTTCAAGAAAGAGTTTGTTGCTTACTTAGAATTTTGTCATAATTTCTTGAATGAAATGTCTTTTTTTTATTTATCCATGAGGCGAATTCAAGAAAGAATTTGCTACTTACTTACAATTTTTGATAATTTCTTAAATGAAATTTCTGCATTGTGTATACAAGAGGTGACCTCAAGAATGAGTGTGTTACCTATTCAAGAAAGCTATTGTTACTTACTTACAATTTCTTCATAATTTAATGAAATGAATAAAACTAT
Organism: Artemia sinica; assembly: GCA_027921565.1. Lineage (NCBI taxonomy): Eukaryota > Metazoa > Arthropoda > Branchiopoda > Anostraca > Artemiidae > Artemia > Artemia sinica. The sequence goes on along the minus strand of CM051272.1, from coordinate 40,484,831 downwards.
TCTAAAGAATAAAGACGGGTTAAGCTTAAAGATATTTATTGCTTAAACGTATTAACATATTTTTGAAAGAATTTGCTACTTACTTACAATTTTTGATAATTTCTTAAATGAAATTTCTGCATTGTGTATCCATGAGGTAACTTCAAGAAAGAGTTTGTTGCTTACTTAGAATTTTGTCATAATTTCTTGAATGAAATGTTTTTTTTATTTATCCAGGAGGCGAATTCAAGAAAGAATTTGCTACTTACTTACAATTTTTGATAATTTCTTAAATGAAATTTCTGCATTGTGTATACAAGAGGTAACTTCAAGAATGAGTGTGTTACCTATTTACAATTCCTTCATAATTTCTTGAATGAAATTTCAGTATTGGGTATCCAATAGGTGAAAACAATAAAGACTTTATTACTTACTTGCGATTTTATTATGATTTCTTGAATTAAATATCTGTATTGTTTCCAGGAAGCGAATTCAAGAAAGCTATTGTTACTTACTTACAATTTTTTCATAATTTAATGAAATGAATAAAACTATTCTAAAGAATAAAGACGGGTTAAGCTTAAAGATATTTATTGCTTAAACGTATTAACATATTTTTTTTTCGGCAAAACATCCAAACACCCACGAAAATCTAAAAAACGTAGGTCTGAAAACCCAACTTGGACTTGCAAACACCAGCCCGGACATGCAAACAAAAGAAAACACATAAATAAGGAAAGAAAACCAAATGTTCCTTTATTAGCTAAGTAACATAACTAAAATTGAAGAATTTATGCACAGTTTTAACTAGTTAAGGCAAAATTTGTTAAAGATGGGGCATTTTCTTAAGAAAACACACTAAATTAGGAAAGAAAACCAAATGTACCTTTATTATCTAAGTAACACGACAAAAAATCAAGAGTTTATGTGCAGTTTTAACTAGCTAAGGCTATATTTGTTACAGATGGGCCATTTTCTTAAGAAAACACTTACATTAGAAAAAATACTAAATGTTCCATTATTACCTAAGTAAAAAACAAGTTTTTTTTAACTGAAAGTAAGGAACGATGTCAAAACTTAAAACGAATAGAAATTATTCCGTTTATGAAAGGGGCTGTCCCCTCCTCAACGACTCGTTCTTTACGTTAAAGTTTGACTTTCTCACAACTCTAATTTTTTAAACAATAAAAAAATTTAGCGTAAAGAGCGAGGCGTTGAGGGTACAACTATGTTTTTTTTTCGGCAAAACATCCAAACACCCACGAAAATCTAAAAAACGTAGGTCTGAAAACCCAACTTGGACTTGCAAACATCAGCCCGGACATGCAAACAAAAGAAAACACATAAATAAGGAAAGAAAACCAAATGTTCCTTTATTAGCTAAGTAACATAACTAAAATTGAAGAATTTATGCACAGTTTTAACTAGTTAAGGCAAAATTTGTTAAAGATGGGGCATTTTCTTAAGAAAACACACTAAATTAGGAAAGAAAACCAAATGTTCCTTTATTATCTAAGTAACACGACAAAAAATCAAGAGTTTATGTGCAGTTTTAACTAGCTAAGGCTATATTTGTTACAGATGGGCCATTTTCTTAAGAAAACACTTACATTAATTCAACCCTATTTAACTGAACCCTCGTGCAACTCAACCCAATTTAACTAAACCCCCGTGTAACTGTACACCCTTTAACTGAACCCTCGTGCAACTCAACCCTCCATGCAACCCATCCCCCTCAAAACACTTTTCAGCCATTTCTTTTTAAATTGACAATACTTTTCAAACGTTACTTGTGTATTATACAGACCACATCGGAGAGGTAAAGCGAGGTCAAGTCACAATGTCATTCTATCGTTACTTTTCAATTAAGCTATTGAATACCTTTTACCAATGTCTCTTGTAGGCGTCAATCTATTAAGTATCTGAGCATATTCTTTGTATTGTTGATGGAAGCATCCCATTCTTTAATTACCCGTGAGGCATTCTTAACCAACGCAATACCTTTACACAAATACCTTTTCGTAAAAAATTCGCAAATAGAGTTATTTTTACGTCACATTATAGCTTGGCAAGTTTTTTAAAAAACCGACCAATCAAGTTATTATATTGGACTAACCACCAAGCTTTCTCTAATCGACTGACACACAAAAAATGAATGACATAATAGAAAACCCGTCTGCCAACCCATGTAGAGTTCATTGTAATAGGCAAATGGCCCCGGTAACCCAATTACTTGAAAATTTACACACATATCAACGTGTAATTCAATGTAAATTTTCCATCTTATATGGCCTTACTACTTAAGTTGGCTACTAGTTTCTCACTTGCTTGCACTATTTACAAGTAATATTTGACTAATCTTAACGAGTAAAAGAAATTGCCGAAACCTCTAAAAAAATTTACCTAGATCTCTACCGCTTTGAAGGTATGGAAAAGAGGTTTTTTTTAATATAATACACAATATACGTGAATTTTATAAATATAAGCCACGGGCTCTAAAGGAGGCTTAGTGGACCATACTAAATATTTTTTTAAAAACATACATTCCTTAAATTTGGCTTAGTAAGAACTTGTTTTATTTAATTTTCATTAAAAACAATTTTTTGAAATTTTCAATAATTATTTTTAATGAAAATTAATCAGAGGATTAGTGGCTAATGGTGATACCTCTATAAAAAAAAAAAAAATGCGCCTTTACCTATACGTCCTGGATGGTGTGGAAAAGAGGTCGTGTGAAAAAATGATTTTCTTTGACATTTTTCCAGTTTGAAGAAACATTGCCAAAAAAAAGGCTGAAAAAGAGAAGCGAATCGGGAAGAACTAGAACCAATCAGGAATCAAGTTGCACTATACTTCAGCCTTTTAAAGACATAGGAAGAAACCGAAGATGAAGGTGACGGCAACGTTCTTCTGTTCCGAAGACACAATCGCGATGAAATTTCCTACGTCGCCGCACTTGCCAGCAAGTTATTGTCTATTCCTGCGACTAGTGTGACCGCAGAAAGACTATTTTTGGTGGTAGGCCTGATAGCGGCTATGATAGTGACTTAGAAAAGAAATGGCCCCAGTCCACACAGAATGGATAAGTTGATTTCATTCACGATAACTATAGCCACATCCCGCAGTTCTAATATACTTCTGAAGTTCGCACTTCGACGAACTAACATTCAAAGATAAATGATGATATTACAATTTTCGGGGACAAACAATAATTCTAACTTTGAATATTAATTCTGTTAGAAAAACATAGCTCTTAGATATTTCAACTATTCTGCAAGGATTCTGAAATGCCACAGCCATTTCGTTTTTATCAGATTTCTACTTCTCTTGATGAATAATGAAGAAGACCAGCGTCCAGCCTGCGACTCGCAAAGTTTCTACCTCATGAATAGGTAGAATATCTTGTAAAATAAAAATTGGATTTGAGGAAGACTAAAATCTATTCTATAAATCATATACAACAACTTTCTATAAAAACCTTATATGCCCCCAGGGCATAACTTACAACCCTTGCACTGAGGGCTCTGAGGGGGTTATCATTCTAAAAGACCTAATTTCCAGAACTTTCAACTACATTGAACAAAATGAATATCTCAAAATCTTGATTGGATGTGTTTGGGAAAATGGTGGGCGTGAGAGGGGCGTTAGTCGCTATCCAATCACTTTCAACTATTGAAAAAGGCAATAACCCTTTCAATTTCCAATTGAATGAGCCCTTTTGAAGTTTCTACGACAAAGCTTTCTATAAAAACTTTATATGCCCCCAGGGCATAACTTACAATCCTTGCAATGAGGGCTCTGAGGGGGTTATCCTCCTAAAAGACAAAAATTCCAGAAATTTCAACTACGTTGAACAAAATAGATATCTAAAAATTTTAATTCCATGTGTTTTGGAAAATGGTGGGCAAGACAGGGGCGATAGTCGCTATTCAATCACTTTCAACTATAAAAAAGGCACTAGCCCTTTCAATTTCCAATTGAATGAGCCCTTTTGAAGTTTCTACGACACGCTTTGAATAAAAACTTTATATGCCCCCAGGCCATAACTTACAACCCTTGCCCTGAGGGCTGGGGGGAGGGGTTTTCATCCTTAAAGACCTAATTTCCAAAACTTTCAACAACGTTGAATAAAATGGCTATCTAAACATTTTGATTGGATGTGTTTGGGGGAATGATGGGCTTGGGGGGCTAGTTGTCCTCCAGTCACTTTCTACTATTAAAAAGGCACTAGCCCTTTGAATTTCCAATCGAATGAGCCCCTTTTGAAGTTTCTACGACAACGCTTTCTATAAAAAACTTATATGCCCCCAGGGCATAACTTAAAACCCTTGCCTTAAGGATTGTGTGGGAGTGTCCTCCTCAAAAATATATTTTTTATCTGGAAATCAGCTACGCTAAACAAAATGGCTTTCTCAAAATTTTTATTGGATGTGTTTGGGGAATGATGGGCGTAGGAGAGGGGCTAGTTGCCATCTAATCACTTTCGACTATAAAAAAGAGCACTAGCCCTTTGAATTTCCAATCGAATGAGCCTGTTTAGAAGTTTTTACGACAACGCCTTCTATAAAAACCTTATATACCCCCAGGGCATAACTTAAAACTCTTGCCCTCAGAATTGTGGGATAGTGTCCTCCTCAAAAACATATTTTCTATCTGGAAATCAGCTACACTGAACAAAATGACTATCTCAAAGTTTATATTGGATGTGTTTGGGAGAATGATGGGCGTGGGGAGCTAGTTCCCCTCCAATCACTTTCGACTATTAAAAAGGGTACTAGCCCTTCGAATTTCCAATCGAATGAGCCTGTTTTGAAGTTTCTACGACAACATCTTCTATAAAAACCTTTTATGCCCCCAGGGGATAACTTAAAACCCTTGCCTTGAGGGTTTGTGGGGGAGTATCCTCCTCAAAAAACATATTTTCTATCTGGAAATCAACTACGCTGAACAAAATGGCTATCTCAAAATTTTGATTGGATATGTTTGGGGAAATGGTGGGCGTGGAAGGGTGTTAGTTGCCTTCCAATTACTTTCGACTATTAAAAAGGGCACAAGCCATTTCAATTTCTAATCAAATGAGCCCTTTTTGAAGTTTCTACGACAACATGTTCTATAAAAACTTTATATGCCCCTAGGTCATAACTTACAACCCTTGTCCTGAGGGCTGTGAGGGGTTTGTCATCCTCAGAAACCTAATTTCCAGAACTTGAAACTACGTTGAACAAAATGGCTATCTCAAAATTTTGATTGGATGTGTTTGGGGAAAAGGTGGGCGTGATGGGGGGTTAGTTACCGTCCAATCACTTTCAACTATTAAAAAGGGCACTAGCCCTTTGAATTTCCAAACGAATGAGCCTTTTTTGAAGTTTCTACGACAACGCCTTCTATCAAAACCTTATATGCCCCCAAGGCATAACTTACAACCATTTTCCTCGAGGGTTGTGGGGGACTGTCCTCCTCAAAAACATATTTTCTATCTGGAAATCAACTACGCTGAACAAAATGGCTATCTCAAAATTTTTATTGGATGTGTTTGGGGAAATGATGGGCGTAGGGGGGGGGGGGTCTAGTTGCCATCCAATCACTTTCGACTACTAAAAAGGGCACTAGCCCTTTGAATTTCCAATCGAATGAGCCTGTTTAGAAGTTTCTACGACAACGCCTTCTATAAAAACCTTATATGCCCCCAGGGCATAACTTAAAACCCTTGCCCTGAGGGTTATAGGGGAGTGTCCTCCTCAAAAACAGATTTTCTATCTGGAAATCAACTACGCTGAACAAAATGGCTATCTCAAAATTTGGATTGGATGTGTTTGGGGGAATGATGGGCGTGGGGGGGGCTAGTTGCCCTCCAATCACTTTTGACTATTAAAAAGGGCACTAGCCCTGTGAATTTCCAATCGAATGAGCCTTTCTTGAAGTTTCTATGACAACGCCTTCTATAAAAACCTTATATGCCCCCAAGGCATAACTTAAAACCCTTGCCCCGAGGGTTTTAGGGGAGTGTCCTCCTCAAAAGCATATTTTCTATTTAGAAATCAACAACGCTGAACAAAATGACTATCTCAAAAATTGATTGGATGTGTTTGGGGGAATGATGGACGTAGGGGGGGGGGGGGGGCTAGTTACCCTCCAATCACTTTCGAATATTAAAAAGGGCACTAGCAAATATCCAATCGAATGAGCCTTTTTCGAAGTTTTTACGAAAACGCCTTCTATAAGAACCTGAGATGCCCCCAGGACATAACTTAAAACCCTTGCCCCGAGGGTTGTGGGGGAGTGTCCTCCTCAAAAACATATTTTCTGTCTGGAAATCAACTACGCTGAACAAAATGGCTATCTCAAAATTTTATTGGATGTGTTTGGGGAAATTATTTTCGTGGGGGGGGGGCTAGTTGCCCTCCAAACACTTTCGACTAATAAAAAGAGCACTAGCCACTCCAATTTCCAATCGAATGAGCCCTTTTCGAAGTTGCTAAGACAACTCCTTCGATACGAAGTGCCCGGGCATGGAGAAAATAAAAACACATTGTGCCAACATCGTTCTTTACTTAGGCAGCGCTAGCGCGCTGCCTATGATTTGGCTGTAGAGTGTGATCCCTTCATCGGGACTCATTTTCAGGGATCTCTCCATAAACAAGCTGCTTGGTTAATAGTCTCGTGCTTACGAGCTATGTCATATACTCACAAAACCACTGATGTATCTAATTTAGTATGGTCACGATTGTCCTAGTTAATCTCCTGGTCCACCACGTTCTTCTGGCCCACCAGGGTCTCCTGGTTACAGTTGAAAAATGAGCGGCTTTTAATGCCTAAAGGCGCTCAAAAACGCTTTTAACACTCGTTTTAGATACCCAACATGTTGTCAAATTTTACTTCAAATATCAAGCACTTCGTGGTGACAAAGTGGTACCGTGGTTACGTGGCAACCCACGTAACGACGCAAGTGGTACGTGGGTTAACCACGTTAGTTACGTGAGTAAAGTAATCGAAAGTAAAGTACCCACGCGAGCGGTAATTGAAACTTTAAAGACTAAAATTTTTATAACAAATAACGCATCGTTTTGATAAATTTCATTTTGTTCTTGGCCTTGTTTTGCAGACCTACCACCCGTCTGGTAGGTCTTAACATACCTGTTAAGAATTTCAACACCTTAAATGCTTGCAGCTAACAATCTGCCTAGAATAATACCTCTTTTTTGGTGAACAAATTGTTGATTAACAATCGTGAGAATAGGTTTGTTTATCAACAATTGTGGATCAGCAATAACTTTCGCTAGAATACACATTTTTATTATTGCTGAAAATAGACGGTAACATTTTCAAAATCAATTGAATGCCGTTTTGGTGCTTACTCTTATAATTTTCACTGTTTATGCACTTTTCTGTTGTCTGATCCAAATCTGAAAGCGACAACTAAATACAGCAAAATTTCTTTCATGCCCCTTGGAAGAAAATGGGTGGATAATTAAAAACAACCACCCTCTCATGTCTTATTTTAGGTAAAAGATTTATTTAAATAAAAAGATATTTTTGGAAAATTAACTGTTCTTTTCTCTTCTAAAATTGCAAGAACAGAAACAATTTTCCTCCATGATATTATCCTTAGAATATCCGTCTTAAATTTGACCAACAAGTTTGACAAAGAACGACTTCAATTGTTGGTCGTTTTCCACCCACAATGTCGATTAACAAAGCCCTTGTTGGTCACTAGAACACGATTTCGGACAAACAATGTCTCGCCAAAACAGACTATCGATCAACAAGGTTTACTAACAACTGCGCCAGAAAAGGCCTAACGTTAAAAAATATGATGATCATCATAATTCTTTTCAAAATATGGGACTTCTCGCCATTTTCTTTGAAGGGGGTGCAACATTAGAAGAGGAGAAACAACCCAAACTTTCATTGCTCTTAAAGGGAGTTCTGAATAAATTTTGGGATTTCACTAGAAATGTGTTAGAATCCTGATAATGAAGTTAAAAGATTATCTAACGCTACATGATACAAAGCATGAGATAGCGCAGCCATAATAGCAAAAATGCGCCTAAAGAACAATCTTTGTTTACAAATTTCCTGAAAGTGCAACTGGAACAAAAAATACTGTAAAAAATGCGCTAATTTGAAAAATTCAATGCACAACTTCCAGGAAAGGCGCATATATGGCATAAACGAGCAACATCCGGCAACACTGGTCTCCCACATGTTTCCAAGAGATTGAGTGAAGCTGATTCTCCAGGCGGAATACAATTTAGGACGAGAATGTTTCTTAGGTCTTTGAAGCTCAGGGAATATTATTATACAGATCTTATACAGACATGAAACAGATACTATACAAATATAAAAAAATGAAGACTATAACAAAGATTCCTGATTAGATATTTACTAACGCTATTTTCAGGTTGAAACCTTTACATTGAAACAAAAAAGTGGATGTTTTAATCAAGAAATGTAATTGTGGTGAATTAGAAACCCGGGATACCGATTTTATCGGTTTGATTGGAATTCTTCTGAGTCTTGGCAAATATGTCAAGCATTATGAGGCGCTCTCACCTCATTATCGGTGGCGTTCCAACTAATTTTTAAGAGCCTTTGGGTCTTTGATCTTTGAAATGAGCCTAAAAAACAAGAATGAGCCTAAAGAGCCTGGAAAAGAGCCTAATAATTTTTGAAATGCTAATTTGTTGCACCTTTTCTATATTGCGCACAAGTTTCTCCAAACAGTTATTTTGTTCCTTTACTGATACTGTGCATGACTTGCCTCTTTAAAAATAATTTCTGTTATTCTAAAATAATTGTTTTAATTAATTTTTAAATATAATTGTTTTAAGTATGCAGCTAATATTTTCCCAGATGACAAGATATTCCCGTTAAAGATTGAATAGGGATTCTCTCTCCCCTGAGATGAGAGCAATACGAACATAATCCATGCTGAAAATAAAATATGACCGAATGGAAATTCCCGATTGGATAAGCTTTCATTTTAAATACTGTATAATATGTTTACCCCATTTTTTCTTCACTGCTGACCTTAGAAAATTTTCCCAAAAAAGTGAAAGCCTTATAAGGCGATTTGTGCTTGTTTTCAAAGCCAAATTTAAAACAAACTTGACTTTTAAATAACTGAGAAAGGAAAACGAGTGCTTTCAGGAATTCTTTAAAAATGGCGTTGAATACCGTAAAAGGAATAGAGAGAGACAGAAATGGTTTTAGGCCAACAGCAAGGACACAAAGGAATTTTTCTCGGCCCCTTTGTATAGTTCTAGTGGCCTTACTAAGGTTGAAAGTAATTGGGGGTAGGGAGAGGCAACAAGCCCTTATTTTATTCACTGTAAATTTCTGTTTGTTTTTAATTTTGACTAGAAAATTCGTTTTAATTACTATCCGCTTTAGGGTACATTTATTCATTCATAATAATTCTGTTTGTTTCAAACTTGGTTGATTACTTAGCTTTGTTTCTGCATGCTTTACGTTCAAATACCATCCTTTATTTTACTTGAAAAACTATTGATTTAGGAGACCTTTTTTCAAGTTAATATATGCAAAATCCAGCATACATCAAATAAGATGTATCGAATTCCACCTATCTGTTTGCCTTGTTGAAAGCTGATATATATAAATTGTAATTTGTTAATTCAAATGAAAAAATAAATGTTTAAGCGTATGTATTAAATTCATATATAGCTTTCCTTTCCATTGAAAAATAAGCTAAACTAGTGCGGATTTTGATTTATTGTCGAATTTAGACACAAACTATTTAATAATTATACCTTTTAATTTTAAAATATTGCGACATTCCAGCATAAGAATGTTACTATAATAAAAGAAATATTCAAAAGTGTAAATGATCAAACATAGAAAAATGATCCCATTCAGAAATAAATCTAGGAAATGGATCCGAAGCCATATTGACAGATCCTTTCTTTAGAAATTAAAATGATACTCTAAATAACTTTCCATGCTTTGTTTTTTTCGTATTTTTACAAAAAGCTCACAAAACATCACATTAATGAGTTTACCATAAATAGATAGGAAGCGAATTTATCAGTGAAAAACATTTCCAGGAAGTCCAATAATTCCTTGACTGGCATTAAGCGGTTCCTATTGACTATTCTTGACTTTTTTGAAGCGAGAGAGTAGAAATGAAATGGTTACGTCGAGTTCATAAGGGGTTCGCAAAATCGGTATTATTATTTTATTATCTATTCTAATCGTCCCTAGATGCAAAAAGTCATATTTTAATAGATGTTAAGTTCTTTTTAATTTCAATTTTGTAAAATTCTGTATATAGTAGGCTTATTTTAATTTGTCTTTGAATGCGCTTTTTGGTAGTATTAATACTTAAAAAGCTAAGAAATTCAAATTAAAAGATAATATTGAAAAATATTATCAATTTTATGTAATCTTTTCTTCACTTGTCTACAAAAATTTATGCTATAACATTTGGGTTATTTATTATAAATACAATTCTTTTTAATTTTAATACTATGAAATTTTATATAATATATTGTAAGGATGGAAACCATAAACATGAACAACCCAGTGGATTCCCTGATGGTTCTCGAAAAATGTTATAAGTATTAGCATTATTAATAAATGCATCTGGTTTTATCCTTAAATGTACCCTCACCAAAAGTAAAGAGTAGCGTTAATGCTTAAAAAGAGAAGAAATTTAAATGAAAAATTATATAGATTCGAAAAATTATTTTATGTCCTAATTTTTTCACTTGAATACAAAAATTAATGATTTCAGATTTCGTCAATTTCAAATTGTGCTACGTTTTTTATTGTTGGCCGACACGCTCTGTCGATGGTTCTATTTCTGGATGTTATTTAGTTGTCAAGATTTATAGAAGATCCTTTTTTCCAAAATGTACTACATCCCCTATTGTCACTAATAAAAATAAACATAAGTTCAATTCTAGTATTAATTTTTTTTACCATGTATTTCATGTCTAAAAGTATTTTTAGTACGAAAATCTGTTTTTCAAAAGCAGTTCAAAAATCTTGAAAAATGTTTTCACTTACCTCTCTTCTGCAAAATTTTACATATTTTTCATAATAAATAGTCTTTTATCATAACGCCTTTTGAATCACAGCAACCAATTTTCTAAACCATAATCCAAAAATGAGTTCATTTTTGTTGATCAGCTAGTGGGTAACAGCTTGTTCTATAAGTTGTATTGAGCTAAATAATATCTATTGCACAAGGGGGCAAGGGGACACTAAGTTGCGGACGCATTACGTGGCAGAAGGTTACCACCCGTGGCGGAACTCTACGGCTGATAAGAGGTAAGAGCATCACATTGCTTTAGGTTAAAACAGTTTTAATTGCTATTTTTAGGTGAATACAACCAAGATTGGTTGTTAACAAACATAGCTGGTTTTTTTTTTTTTTTTTTTTTTTTTTTTTTTTTTTTTTTTTTTTTTTTTTTTTTTTTTTTTTTTTTTTTTACCTAGGGACACAACCGTTTATTTAGACTAATACTTAACTATCTAGCTTTTTGGATTTTTGGACAAACAGTTTGGATTCCAAACTGTTTTCTTATTAGTGGTGTTTAGATGGTGCCGCACCCTTGCTAAATATCACGTTCCAAAAAGGATCAACTTGATCAAAGAAAAGTTTATCCATGGGAAATAAAAAGAGGAAATACATTATTTCACATTAGGGACAGTACCCCATTGAAGGTGGATTAATATATTTCTACTGCGCCAGGTTAGACGCCTTTAGGCATACAGTCGTACCCTTAAAGGTTGAGCAATATATTTATTGCGACAAAAAGCAAAAGCATCAATCTAAAGGTGTCACAAAAGGATCCCAACAAACGAATTACAATGGAGAACAGAAATGGGCCAGGAAATTATAACCTTATGAAACAGATCTTGAGTGGAATATGATGGTGTTTTAGTAAGTAAAGAGCACATAACATGGTGTTCCAGATGTCAATTTAGCAGCAGGAGATGATTCATTTTCCCTAGGGGAAAGATAATAAATACCGAATGATTAAACAATGTAGAAATAAATAAACCAGCACTGATGTCCAGTAGAACTTGTCTTTAAAATTAACTTAAGTTTGAGGCGGAAAAAAACTTACCAGGAATTTGAGCTCTGCCCCACCCCCACCACCCTCATACTTCCCATCCTCCCGACCTTTGTCACTTAAGCTTGATTGAAAGCAAATACGGTAATAGTAATAGTTATGTTTAATAGTAATAGCAAACCCAGTTTGGTTTTACTTGACGAATAAGGCACTTTTTTGGCTTTTTGAATTCATTGTTGCAATATGTATAAAATCAAATAGTAAAAGAAAGTTTTTATTAAATTCAGGGGATTAGGGGTAAGGCAATTTGGGTTTGAGGGGAAGGTGAAATTACGTTGGTAGTATCTGTTCATTTCAAGTCCGCCTTCATTTTTCGCTGGTTCTATGTTTCACTCCGGGTAATGTTTGTCTCTTTTAAAGTACTATGGACATCAAAATGAAAATATTTGTTGCCACTTGGCTCTATCTTAGGTCTACACTACCTGAAAACCAGGATTTTCAAACAGTTCGTGGTAACGAACTGTAAGTAAGGAGCGACCCGGCTCAATGGTAACCGAAACTCTAGAAAAAGGTATTTTGATACAAATAGATACATCAAAAGAATCACATTTTAAAGCTGATTTCAAATGTATAAGTTTCATCAGGTTTAATCGTACCCATCAAAAGTTAGGCGTCTGAGAAAATTTGGCTGATTTTCGAAAAAAGGGGGAAAGACCCCCTAAAAGTCATAGAACCTTAATGAAAATCACACCATCATATTCCACGTATCAGAGATCCCTACTGTAGAGGTTTCAAGCTCCCATCTACAAAAATGTGGAATTTTGCATTTTTTGCCAGAAGAAAGATCACGGGTGCGTGTTTATTTGTTTGTTTTTTTTTTTTTTTCCCAGGGGTGATCGTATCGAACCAGTTGTCCTAGAATATCGTGGAAGGGGTCATTGGAATGGAAATTGAAAATTCTAGTGCCCTTTTTAAGTGACCAAAAAAATGGAAGGCAACTAGGCCCCCTCCCACGCTCATTTTTTTCCCAAAGTCACCTGATCAAAATTTTGAGATAGCCATTTTGTTCAGCATGTTCGAAAATATTATAAGTTTGTCTTTTAGGATGACTTAATCCCCCGAAGCTCCCGGGGGGAGGGCTGAAAGTTATCAACTTTACCCAATGTTAACATATAGTATTGGTTATTTGGAAGTATACAGACGTTTTCAGGGAAGATTTTTCCTGGTAGTGGAGGGGGGGGGGGGTGGGTTGGTCAGGGGTTATGTGGGAGGATCTTTCCATGAAGGAAGTTTTCATGGGGGAAGGGACATTGCTATGAAGGGGACGCCGGACTTCCCAGCATTATTTAAAAAAAGATCATAAATTTAATATAAAAAAACAAGTATTTCAACTGCAACAGCAACAACAGCGAAACTTTGAACGAACAGAAAATATTACATATATAATTGGGTTCACCCCGTAGTCAATGTCTGGCTCTTTAAGCCAAAGATTTTTTAGTACTTTCATAAGAGCTATTTATTCTAATTAACGGCCTTTGTGATTAAGCGGTCATTTCTAAAGAATTGGAACAAAATTTGAACTTTCGCTTAAAGAGCAAGGTACTGACTAGGGGTGAACCCCCTAATAAACGTATTAAAAATATATGAATATAGAAGTTCGTTACGTAAGTTAATTCGTAAGTTACGTATATTTATTACTAATAAAAACGTTCGTAAATAAAATTAAACAAGTTTCGAGAAAGCCATTTAACTAAGTAAAAGTAAATTAATATGAAAATTTTGTTTTAATTATTCATGTACGGTGAGCCAAGATCAAAACCTGCATTTATTAAAAAACGTTCAAAATTAAATAAAAAAAAACAAGTTTTTTAAACTGAAAGTAAGGAGCGCCATTAAAACTTAAAACGAACAGAAATTATTCTGTATATGAAAGAGACTGTCCCCTCCTCAACGCCTCACTCTTTAAGCTAAAGTTTGACTCTGTCTCACAACTTTATTTTTTAAAACAATAAAAAACTTTAGCGTAAAGAGCGAGGCGTTGAGGAGGGGACAGTCTCTTTCATATACAGAATAATTTCTGTTCGTTTTAAGTTTTAATGTCGCTCCTTACTTTCAGTTTAAAAAACTTGTTTTTTTTTATTTAATCTATGAAAAGAACGATGAGGGGACAATGTTTTTTTTTTTTTTTTTTTTTTTTTTTTTTTTTTTTTTTTCTTCTTCTTCAGCCGGACACTTCGTATCGAAGGAGTTGTCATAGAAACTTCAAAAAGGGCTCAATCGATTAGAAATTGGAGTGGCTAGTGCATTTTTTCATATTCGAAAGTGATTGGAGGGCAACCAGCCCCCCCCCACGCCCATCATTCCCCCAAACACATTCAATCAAAATTTTGAGATAGCTATTTTGTTCAGCGTTGTTGATTTCCAGATAGAAAATATGTTTTTGAGAAGGAAACTCCCCCACAACCCCCGGAACAAGGGTTTTAAGTTATGCCCTGAGGGCATATAACAACGCTATTGGCACAATGTACTATGCATTATTTTTTTCCTTTAGAGCAGGGCACTTCATATGGAATGGGTCGTCGTAGAAACTTCAAAAGGGTCTCATTCGATTGGAAATTGAGAGTTCTAGTGCCCTTTTTAATAGTCGAAAGTGATTGGAGGGCAACTATCCCCCCCTCCCATGCCCATCATTCCTTCAAACACATCATATGGAAGCACTTCATATGGAAGGGGTCGTCGTAGAAACTTCAAAAGGGGCTCCTTCGATTGGAAATTTGAAGGGAATTTGGAAGGAGTCGTCGTAGAAACTTCAAAATGGGCTCATTCGATTGGAAATTGGGAGTTCTAGTGCCCTTTTTAATAGTCAAATGCAATTGGAGGGCAACTAGCCCTCCCCCCCCCCACGCCAATCATTTCCCCAAACACATCCAATCAAAATTTTGAGATTGCCATTTTGTTCAGCGTAGTTAATTGCACGATAGAAAATATGTTTTTGAGGAGGACACTCCCCCACAACTCTCGGGGCAAGGTTTCAAGTTATGCCCTGGGGGCATATAAGGTTTTTATAGAAGGCGTTGTCGTAGAAGCTTCAAAAACGGCTCATTCGATTGAAAATTCAAAGGGCTAGTGCCCTTTTTAATAGTCGAAAGTGAATGGAGGGCAACTACCCCCCCCCTAAATGCCCATCATTTCCCCAAAAACATCCAATCAAAATTTTGAGATAGCCATTTTATTCAACGTAGTTGATTTACAGATAGAAAATATGTTTTTGAGGAGGACACTCCCCCACAGCCCTCAGGGCAAGGGTTTTAAGTTATGCCCTGGGGGCATATAAGGTTTTTAAAGAAGGCATTGTCGTAGAAACTTCAAAAAAAGCTCATTCGATTGGAAATTCAAAGGGTTAGTGCCCTTTTTAATAGTCGAAAGTGATTGGAGGGCAACTAGCCCCCCCCTTTCATGCCCTTTATTCCCCCAAACACATCCAATAAAAATTGTGAGATGGCCATTATGTTCAGCGTAGTTGATTTCCACATAGAAAACATATTTTTGAGGAGGACACTCCCCGACTCAAAATGAGCAGAAATTAACATAAGTTGGGCGCAAAACCCCTATGCCTTCCCAAGGCCAGAACAAAATTTGCACTTTACTGAAAAAATACAAATGAATGTACATTGTCAGTTTCATATACATATACTGATATTTAGTAATCCTAATTTTAATATTGTTTGATTTATTAAAGTTATAAAAGTAAAAACATTTATATTTTTTCAGTAAAGTGCAAATTTCTTTCTGGCCTTGGAAAGGCATAGGGGTTTTGAGCCCAACTTATGTTAATTACTGCTCGTTTTGAGTTTGAGTCGGTTAATTATTGTAATTTCTGTTCGTTTTGGGTTTCATTTATTTATCGATGCTTATTTGTGGTAGTTTCACGCTTGGTAGATTATTTGATTTGATTTTTGCTCATTTTTTGTTTAATTGAGTTCTTTACTTTTATTTGAAAAACTTATTTTGTGGAAAAAGTTTTTTAAATTAATGTTGTTATAGAACAGGCCTTCCCAAACTATGGGTCGTGACCTCAAATGGGCTCGCGTAGCAAAATCATGGGGTCGCAAGAGATTATAAAGTCAAATATTCAAATAGTAAAGTCAAATATTTATAACATACCACAGGAAAAGACCAATATTGTAAAGTTGACGAATTTTTAAAACTGAAGGTCTAGAATGGAAAAATTGCTGTCGAATATGCACAGATGGCGCAAGAGCGATGACGGGCAAAAACAATGGTGTTAAATCATTTTTTCAAGCTACTCATTATGACCATATAACTTTTACTCATTGCCTTATTCACCGAGAGGCCCTTGCAGCAAAAAAATTAGCACCAGAATTGAACGATGTGCTTCATAATTCTGTTAAGATTACAAATTTTATTAAGAACCATGCCCTTAACAGTCACTTATTTCAAATCTTTGTAAGGATATGGATTCCGTCTACACAACTTTATTATTAAATGCAGAAGTAAGATGGCTGTCAAGATGTCACAGTTTAAGAAGATTATTATTATTAAAAGACGGAATTGGAATATTCTTAACCGAACAAAAATGCGAACTTGCTACTTTTGTTCAAAACGACTTATGGCTATCCAAGCTGTGTTATTTGACGGATATCTTTGCGAAATTAAACAATCTCAGCTTGTCTCTTCAAGGAAAAAATTAGGATATATTTACTACTAATGATAAAATTGAAAGTTTTATTAAAAAGATGAAAATTTGGAAAGATAGGATAGAAAAAAAATCATTCAAAAAATTTTCCAGTGTCGACAATTTTATGATCGAGAGAAATTATAGTAAAACTTTTATTGTAGATCAAGTAAAAGCACTAGAAACCTAGTTCCGATTCCGAACATATTTTATATTAAATATTGATTTCAAAAAGGTAGCTTGGATTCAAAATCCATTTTGTATTGATTTAACTGAGATTGATCATATGCCACTTAAGGCTTAAGAAGAATTTGCTGAGCTTTCGAGTAATTCGAACTTAAAACTATAATTACCAAAAAAGCCCTTGACTGAATTCTGGATCAGAACTAGAACTGAATTTCCCACAATTGCAGATATGGTATTATATGTTCTTAAGCCACATATCTATGTGAAGGTACTTCCTGAGCTTTAACACATATCAAACCCCAATATCGTTCACCGCTAAAAATGTTGAAGAGGTCTTACGTCCAGCAGTGTCAAACATTCCACCAAGATTTAGTTTGTTATGCAATAAAAAAACAGGCACACCCATCTCACTAAAGCTTTTCCTTTCATTTTAGTTTAATATTTACCACCCAACGACTGCGTTCGAATGTATTCGATTGAACTAAGACGGTCAGAATTCTCTTTATTTATGTTATTGCAAAAAATGCAATTTTGATGAAAAATAGGGCATATAATTTTGTAAGTAACTTTTCAACTTTTGTGTAATTTTTTATTTTAGATTTGTGTATGTTTTTAAACTAAATCTAAAACTATATACTTTCATGTGTATATGGATATTATTACCTAATAAATGAATCATTAAAAAATATTTATTTGTCTTTCAATTATAATTATATGGGGTCACCAGGGAACTTGCAATCATAAATGGGGTCGGGAATGAAAAAAGTTTAGGAAGCCCTGTTATAGAACATTAAAGCTTTGTTTATTGATTTAATTTATTCGTTTTTTAATTGAATATTAATTGATTATTAAGCTTTGTTATTGATTTAATTTAGTCGGTTTTTAACTGACATAGGCTATGTATGTGTTAATAGCAGTAATGCCAATTAACAGGTTCTTTTTAATAATATTTGTTCATGCCAATAATGGTAGGGAAATAGTATCTTTACCACCATGTCAAGGCGGGAGTAGTCGTGATGCAGGATACGTTGTGATAGGAATGGTGGTGATAAAATAGCATGATGAGAGAGACTGACATTCATGGAGTCGTGGTTGGAGCAGTTGTGTTAGATGCAGTTAGAGTGAGGGTAATAGTGCTCCTCCTATTATGCTAATAATTCTTGTAGGATTCAACCTTCAATAAGGTCACTCCACAAGATTTCAACAAGGTTGTAACATTTCTAACCTTGCAAAAAGAAACAAAGCAATGCGATTAGCCTGAGGGTAATAAAGAGGAATTTCCAACAGAATTTTCAAAATCTCAATCGACGCAATTTGTAAAATCCTAAACGATAAGATGCCGCACTTGGTGGATGAGCCACTTGGACTATTCTGAGGTTGCAATTTAGACAAATGTACAAAGCCTGTCAATGGCATACTTATATGCTACAGATTTATCTATAAGTAATGTTGAGAATGTTCATATTTGCTTTGTTAGATCAGTTCGGTTAGTTCCAACAAATTAATCTAAGATTCAATTTAAGACTACGTTCTTTTCTTATTTACCTTATGTCTCTTGGTGCTTTAGACAACTTTATGAACCTGGAAAACCTATTAGTGAGCGAAAAGATAAAAGGAGGAAGACCTTTTCTTCTTAATCACTTGTACGAAGAGTAAAACCCTGGAAATTAGTTTATTCTTCGAAATCATGACTTCAAAGCAAGTCACGGTGAACCTAAAAAAACAAAAGAAGATTCTCAAATTAAGCCATATTAGGTAAATATTTTGCTGTTCATATTATTGACTTGCGAATAAAGTGAACATACTACTCGATGCCTTTTTTTATGCTCTTTCCAAGTATAATACTCACTTATGCCACAAATGAATTTTACCCCACCCCTATATATACTAATTCAGGGTATATATTTGCACATTAGGGGGGGGGGTAAATTTTTTTTCTGATGCAAATGACAGGTAAGTCTAAACTTTAAAGGTAAGTTTTGCACAATAGGGGGTGGCGGTAAAATTTATTTCTGATGCAAATGAGAGGTAAGTTTAAACTTTAAAGGTAAGTTTTGCAAATTAGGGGGGTGGGGTTAAAGTTTATTTCTGTTGCAAATGAGAGGTAAGTTTAAAATTTACCCCGCCCCCCTAATTTGCAAGTATATACTCTGAATTGGTATATATAGGGGTAGGGTAAAATTCATTTGCGGCAAAAATTCATTTGATAATTATATTTGGAAATAGCATAAAAAAGGCATCGAGTGGTATGATCAACAATACGAACAGCGAAATATTTACCTCATATTAACCGTAACTTCTGTTATAAAAAAATAGTGATAGTACTGACTGCATTTTTGCCGTCACGAGAATTAAGACAGAGTATTTTTATTGAAAAATATTAATCAGAGATAAATGAACAAAGCAATGAAAGTGAATGTATATATTACCTAATTTATTTATATTTCAATAAATGTGTTTTAAAACTTGCTTAAATCGCTGTTTTTCCCTGCAAAACGAGCTGTAAATAAGGAGCGACTCGGACAAATAGTAACCCCAACTATAAAAAAAGGAAATTTAATGACAATTATTACATCAAAAGAACTGGCTTTTATGCTGATTCCAAAAATTTAAAAAAATCTTAGTTTAATGTCCCTCCCAAAAAGCTAAGAGCCTGAGAAAAATTACCTAATTTTCGAAAAATGGACGACCCCCCCCCCCCCTATGAGTGAAGCAATAACAATACTTGGCCAAAATAATAACAATCACACCATCAGATCCAGCATATCAGAAAACTTTACTACCTAGGTTTCGAGCTCCTATCTACAAAAGTGTGTAATTTTGTATTTTTTGCTAGAACAAAGATCACGGATGCGTGTTCGCTTGATTCTTTCTTTCCTAGATGTGACCTTATTTAACCAATAGTCCTAGAAAATCCAGAGAAGGTTCATCAAACGAAAATTACAAGTTCTAATGCGTTTTTAAGTAACCAAAAGGATTGGAGGGCAGCTAGCCTCCCTCTGTCGCTTCTTTTTCCCCAAAGACATCCGATTAAAATTTTGAGATAGCCCTTGATTCAGCATAGTTGAAACGTCCAATAGCTATGCCAATTTCTATGCCAATAGCCATTTGCCCAATTTTTAAACATGTTATTTATTATTGGGAAACATACGGAATTTTTTTGGGGGGATTGGGATTTTTCTGCCGGTGTTGGTGGGAGTTTTTCATGGGGAGATTTTTTCTTGGGAGGATACTTCCAGGGGTAATTTTCTGGAACTGATATACTGAATTCTTTTTTCGTCTTATTTTCTCTCTTGATGCACAGTTTTAGATGTGGAGAGATTGTTCCAGGGAAATAGTTCGGGGTAAAGTTTCAAAGCGGAGGGAATTTTCTGTTGTTCTTTTTTTTATCTAACTAAACACATTAAATAACACTCTTTATTTACTTGCGTAATAACTCATTGTTATTTAACTGAACTAACCGAACACGGATTCGGGTTTATTTGTTAGTTTTTTGTTGTTGTTTTTTTTTTTCAGGGGTGACTGTTTTGAACCAATAGTCCTTGAAATTTGTGGGACGGCTCATTTCACTGTAAATTCAGATTTACAGTGCTCTTCTTAATTAACAAAAAAGATTGTGCCACAGCAAAGTGAAGTTCTCTGCCATTATATGGCATCAAACTACAATTTTGATCCAACGATGGCCAAGTTGTTCTCAACTGAAAATTACGAGATTATAAAACGATTTAAAACTCAAAACTATTGAAAAATTAAATATTAGGCTTTCCAGTTTCAGGGACAGTAGGACCTCGTGGTGGCAAATTCGTTACTAAAGAGTTACACAGTTCACACGAAATAAACTTTTAATAAAGACGCTTATTATAAAGCTTCATTCAACCAGGTTGATCGAGATGATTATTGATGAAGTTCTGTACAATGAGGCATAATTTCGTATCAGCTATTATCAAGGAGTGTCGGTGGGTCGTTTCTGATTGGATAGGGGGATGGGTGTTTGAAACCACATCTGAAGGAGGTGGACTTCCTCTCGTGACTTTAAAACGATCAAAAATTAAACTAAAAAAAAAAATCAAGTTTTATAAATTGAAAGTAAGGTGCAACATTAAAACTTAAAAAGAACAGAATTTTTCATATGTAAGGGGTCCATCCCCTCCTTAGCTCCTCGCTCGTTATACTAAAGTTTGTTATTGCTTTAAAAAAGCTTTTCATTGAAATACAATGGCCCTTGTGTTTCACCCGTTGTTTTCATAGAATTTTGACAAAAAGCCAACAACTTTAGCTTTGTCAGAACCTAACATCAAAAAACTTGTTGATGACAAAAAAAAGTGCCACCCCTCACACTAAACTATTTATTTCTGATTCAAATATTTTGTAAGTTTTTAACATAAGAAATGTGTATTTAAAAGCAAAAAACAACTGTGTGATTTAAACAAAAACGTGTATTATTTCCTACTTTTTTGAGATGGGGCTTGATTTGTCAAAATCCTGGGGGGGGGGGCAAAGTAGAAGCCTATTTTCTCAAGTGAATTGAAAATACCTAGTGAAAAACGAAAAATGAGCCATATATTTCAATAAAGGCGAAGGCATACTAAAGAAAACTGATCTGTTTCTGTGGATGCTTGAATCATGTAGGCCTATCTTAGTTTTGAAAACATTTTTGAAGACACTAAGTTTCAGCGGGAGAGGGCAAACTTTGGTCCGGGCAGTTGACCCCCCCCCCCCCCTGTACCAAATTAAATCCGTGTTATTGAGTAGAAAAAAGAATTCTGACGGATAGAAAGAGCTAAGTTGAAACATAAAACAGACAAAAATTATTGTTTCGCTGTTTATGCAACATCTCTAATATTTCGTAAAAGTAGCTCAAATAAACTGTCTTGTGGGGTTTTCCCATGTTTGTAAAGCTCTGAAAAAGTTGAGCTTGCTGAAAACACATCAAAAAACAGAAAATTTTCTGAGAAGAAGGAAAGTTCTTGACTTTTCTACCAAAAATATAAGACTAATTTATAATGTTCTCAATTGTCTTTCAGCGGCCATGATATTAACAGCTTTGCTATACCATTAAATACCTATAGTGTCTTTAATGACATTAGAATTAATGCTATACTATCTAAAAAAAAATCTCTAAAAAAACTCAAAATTCTAAACACCTCAAGCAGGCTCAGTTTTCAACAAAGCTTCAGAAAATGGCAAATTCATACAAAATGTGACTTTTTTGGTTGGTTAAGGCGGGGGACTATAATTCCCTGATTAGGATGTTCTTGAACGGTGATTTCACTAGTGCACTGCTATATCGATTTGACGTTATTTACAAGGGGTTTCAGGTTTTAACTTCTTACGAATTACCACTCTGTTAAATTCGAACAATTGACATTATTTGCGAATCAGAACTTGCTGGCAAGTGTTTCTTACCGGACAGTTTCTTAGAAAATGTGCTTTGAAGATTCCGGTTACTATGGGCCGTGGTTTGCTCTTACTAGGTTGTAGCTACTGCTGCAACCATGAAATATGTACATAGCGAGTTAGCTCCCGGGCATTTTACTTTTCTGAAGTAGATCCATTTTATCCTAATTATTTTTTCAATAAAAATATTCGAATTAACCTTTCGCTGTCAAGAGTTCTTAGAGAGACGCATAACAGAGTGTTCCTAAGGAGCTTTGAAGAGTTTTGTCTTGAGATCTTCAAAGATAATTTAAATAAAGTTAAAACAGGGATAAAAAAAATTTAATAGACATTAATAAATTTCACAAAAAAACACTAGATATTTCTATATTACTACTGATGGTTGTATTACTATTTTTATGATATAAACTCTATTTTATAGAGTTTTAGCTTTACTACTGATGACGGTCACTGCATGTGACCAAAATATCTAGTATTTTGCTGTGAAATTTATCACTGTCTATTAAACGGATTTATCCCAATTTGAACTTTTATTTATCTTCATGGAAAGGTAGTGTGGTCTTCGAAATTATCTAAGAGATAACTTAAAGAAGCACAGCCTCGCAAAGGATATGTGCTTCTTTTCTAGCAACCTCTTTTCAACTACAATCAACTTTGAAAGCCTCAACATCAAAGAAATTCTTTTCCGTCATGCCTATGCATGACAAAATCTTTCAACAGTTCTGCAGGTATCAAAATATTTCTTCTGAAGATTTCCTGTTTTCAAGAAGGCCTTCCTAAGAAGAGATACACTATATTTGATGAATAAAAATTCACTTGTAATATTTTTGGTTTTTATGCGGGTCTATAAGTTTGTATGTTTCATTCATGGTTAAAACAGGCAAATAAGACCCTATAATTTATCTTCAGAAGTAACTCAAATGAATTGACCGATGTTATTTCCTCTTATTTTTAGAATTCTGAAAAACATAGCTCTTTAATAAAAACACAAATCCACCCAAAAAAACATGATGTTCTCTTAAGGGAAGAAAAGTCCTTGACAGGCCTGTAAAAATAAAAAGACTAATCTAAAAGACTTATATAGTATGAGCTGACCATGATATTGGTAACTTTTAGCATACAATTAAAAGTCTCCAAAAAACTCAAGCAAGCCTAGTTTTCAGCAAAACTTTACTTTTAGAAAATGGTAAAATCCATGCGAAATGTGATTGACGATTTCAGCAGTGTACTTTTAACTTCAATTTGCAGCATTTTGAGGATTTCAGGTGCTTTTTTAAGTACTTTTTTAAGTAAGTATTAGCAATTTATTATCCAAAAAAACCAGGGACAAAATCAATCGGTAGCACACCAAAAGCATCACTTGCAAGGGTGTGCTACTAACAAAAAAGAAAAAAAATAGAGAACAAAACCAAGTATAATCTATAATAAGCAGAAGTGTGAAACTATGTACCGAAAAGAAAAACTTACATAAATAATTCATACACAATAAATCTACATAATATCATGAACCTATCAAGGTTCAGGATAATATCAATATCAGCTTAATGGTTTATCAAAGCTGAATAACAGTTTTAATTTCTCAATTCGATTTCTCATTCAATTTCTCATTTTAATTTCGCTAAATGGAAAATGTTTCTCATTAGACAATTTCCTAGAAAATACGCTTCAAAGATTTCGCTGGCTATGGACTGTGATTTGGTCTGTAGTTACTGCTGTAGCTACTACTACAGGCTGTAGCTACTGCTGCAACCATGATATGAAGAAGCAGATTTGTGTATTTATTTTATTATAACTGTACACAACCAGTTAGCTTCGGACATTTTTCTTTTCTGAAGTAGATTCTTTTAAATCCTAATTATTTTTTCAATAAAATTATCCAAATGTTTTCTTTCTTTGTCAAAAGTTCTTAGAGAGAGGCAATAGCAGAATGTTCTTTAGAAGTCTTTCCTTTAAATTTTGTTTGAATAGTTTTGTCTTGACATCTTCAAAGATAATTTAAAGAAGCATACTTTTACAAAGGGTCAGTACTTTTTTTCTAAGAGCACCTTTTCAAGCAAAACACTATTAAAATTAATTTCGAAAGCCTGAGTATCAAAGGAATCCTTTTCTATCAAATAGGCACGACAAAGTCTTTCAACAGTGCTGCAGATTTCAAAATCTTTCTTCTGAAGATTTTTTTTTTTTTTTTTTTGATAAGGGCTTCTTAAGAAAAGATGAAATATATTTGATCAAAGAAAAGTTCAAGACGGTCTTTTTACATAAATTAATTAAAAAGAAAAATTCCACAAAATAAGTTTTTCACAAAAAAGGTAAAGAACGCCATTAAACCAAAAAGGAACAAAAATAGAATCGAATAATATACCAAGCATGCAACTACCACAAGCCAGTATCAATAAATAAATGAAAACCAAAACAAACAGAAATTAAAATAAATAACAGATTCAAACTCAAAACGAGCATAAATTAATATGAGTAGAGTTCTAAACCCCTATGCTTTCTAAAAGCCAGAATATAATTTGTACTTTACTGAAAAAAAATTCAAATGAATGTGCATTGTCAGTTTAATATACATATGCTGACATTTCTTCTTTAAAATCTGAATTAATTTTTGATTTCTTAAAGCTATAAAAGGGAAAACATTTAAAAGAATTTTTAATTTATGCTCGTTTTGAGTTCGACTCTCTTATTTATTTTAAATTCTGCTTGTTTTGGGTTTCATTTATTTATTGATACTGATTTGTGGTAGATGTATGCTTGGTATATTATTTGATTCCATTTTTGTTCACTTTTGGGTTAATGGAGTTCTATATGGCTATCTCGAAATTTCTATTAGATGCATTTCAGGACAATACGATGTGTATGGGGGGAGGGGGGGGGGGTAACTGCCCTCTGATGGCTTTGACTCTTAAAAAAAACACTAGATGGTCTGATTATCAATCCAATGAGCGCCCTCCGAAGTATATATGACCACGTATGCCCTCAGGGCATAACTTACAACCCTTGCCCTGAGGGCTGGGGGGATTTGTTATCCTCAAAGACATTATTTCCAGACCTTTTAAATACATTGAACAAAATGGCTATTCCAAAACTTTGATTGGAAGTGTTTGCGGAAATAAAGGGCGTGGGGGGGGCATTTGCCTTCTCCTCACTTTCGACTAATAAAAAAGGCACCAGTCCTCTCAATTTCCAATCGAATGAGACCTTTTTGAAGCTTCAACGATAAAACTGTCTATAAAACCCTTACATGCCCGAAGGGCATAACTTAAGATCCTTGTCCCAAGGGCTATGGGAGGGGGGTTTTCATCCTCAAAGATATAATTTCCAGACCTTTCAACCACGTGAAGTAAAATGGCCATATCAAAATGTTGATCGGAAATGTTTGGGGAAATGATGGGCGGGGGGGGATTCTCCCTCCCATTACTTTCGACTACTAAAAGGGACAATAGCTCTCTCAATTTCCAATCGAATGAGCCCTTTTTGAAGTTTTTGCGGCAACACTTTCTATCAAAACCTTATATGGCCCCAGGGCACAACTTTCAACCTTAGCACTGAGGGAATCGGGGGGGGGGGGTGTTTGTCATATTCAAAGACATAATTTTCGGATCCTTTTACTACGTTCAACAAAATGGCTATATCAAAATGTTTCTCGGAAGTATTTGGGGAAATGAGTAGAATGCTAATATTGAATTCTACGGGCCCTATGTACCAAACAGGTTTTTCGAATGCGCATTCTGGATTCTAGCAGACATATAGCAAATACCATGTTATTCTAACAGACATATAGGAAATATCATGTTATTCTACGACGCCCCTGTACCAAACAGGTTTCTGGTAGGTATAGTATTCTACCGGTCCTATAGGTAAACATTTCTAAAGGGCATTACACCTTTGCCAAGAGATTTACGCAATACCGGTCCTATAGCTAATACTTCTACGACGCTGATTAAGGACAAGTTTTTCTGACGTACAGACAGGTTTTTTTTTGTTTAGCATTTGCAAAAAAGGGGTAATTAGTGATTGGAAAATTTTTTAATGCTTTTACAATCGGAGATGTCTGATTAACCTTTGCAAAAAAGGGGTAATGGGATTTGCGAATTGGAGGTAATAATTTATTTTATATTCAAGAGGTGAGATCAATAAAGAGCTTGGAATTGAGTTTTATGGATGATATGGAAAAATGGCACATGTTAAATATTCGGGTAAACATACGACTAAGAAACGCTTTACTATAAATAAGGCTATCGTGTTTTTCCGATTTTTCTAGGCGGGGCGATTTTCTAGGATTTTCTATTTAGTTTAAATAATTCTAGGAGGAATTGAGTTTTATGCATGGTATGGAAAAATGGTACTTGTTAAATATTCGGGTAAACGGAATACGACTAAGAAACGCTTCACTATAAATAAGGCTATCGTGTTGTTCCGAACTTTCTAGGGCGGGGGGTAACTATTTAGTTTAAATAATTCTAGGAGGAATTGAGTTTTATGGATGATATGCAAAAATGGCACATGTTAAATATTCGGGTAAACATACGACTAAGAAACGCTTCACTATAAATAAGGCTATCGTGTTTTTCCGATTTTTCTAGGCGGGGCGATTTTCTAGGATTTTCTATTTAGTTTAAATAATTCTAGGAGGAATTGAGTTTTATGGATGGTATGGAAAAATGGTACTTGTTAAATATTCGGGTAAACATACGACTAAGAAACGCTTCACTATAAATAAGGCTATCGTGTTTTTCCGAACTTTCTAGGGCAGGGGGTAACTATTTAGTTTAAATAATTCTAGGAGGAATTGAGTTTTATGGATGGTATGGAAAAATGGTACTTGTTAAATATTCGGGTAAACATACGACTAAGAAACGCTTCACTATAAATAAGGCTATCGTGTTTTTTCCGATTTTTCTAGGCGGGGCGATTTTCTAGGATTTTCTATTTAGTTTAAATAATTCTAGGAGGAATTGAGTTTTATGGATGGTATGGAAAAATGGTACTTGTTAAATATTCGGGTAAACATACGACTAAGAAACGCTTCACTATAAATAAGGCTATCGTGTTTTTCCGAACTTTCTAGGGCGGGGGTAACTATTTAGTTTAAATAATTCTAGGAGGAATTGAGTTTTATGGATGATATGGAAAAATGGTACTTGTTAAATATTCGGGTAAACATATGACTAAGAAACGCTTCACTATAGAAAAGGTTATCGTGTTTTTCCGAACTTTATAGGGCGGTGGTAAGTATTTAGTTTAAATAATTCTAGGAGGAATTGAGTTTTATGGATGGTATGGAAAAATGGTACTTGTTAAATATTCGGGTACACATTCGACTATAAATAAGGCTATCATGTTTTTCCGAACTTTCTAGGGCGGGGGTAACTATTTAGTTTAAATAATTCTAGGAGGAATTGAGTTTTATGGATGATATGGAAAAATGGCACATGTTAAATATTCGGGTAAACATATGACTAAGAAATGCTTTACTATAAATAAGGCTATCGTGTTTTTCCGATTTTTCTAGGCGGGGGTAACTATTTAGTTTAAATAATTCTAGGAGGAATTGAGTTTTATGGATGGTATGGAAAAATGGTACTTGTTAAATATTCGGGTAAACAAACGACTAAGAAACGCTTCACTATAAATAAGGCTATCGTGTTTTTCCGAACTTTCTAGGGCGGGGGGTAACTATTTAGTTTAAATAATTCTAGGAGGAATTGAGTTTTATGGATGGTATGGAAAAATGGTACTTGTTAAATATTCGGGTAAACATACGACTAAGAAACGCTTCACTATAAATAAGGCTATCGTGTTTTTCCGATTTTTCTAGGCGGGGGGTAACTATTTAGTTTAAATAATTCTAGGAGGAATTGAGTTTTATGGATGGTATGGAAAAATGGTACTTGTTAAATATTCGGGTAAACATACGACTAAGAAACGCTTCACTATAAATAAGGCTATCGTGTTTTTCCGATTTTTCTAGGCGGGGGGTAACTATTTAGTTTAAATAATTCTAGGAGGAATTGAGTTTTATGGATGGTATGGAAAAATGGTACTTGTTAAATATTCGGGTAAACATACGACTAAGAAACGCTTCACTATAAATAAGGCTATCGTGTTTTTCCGATTTTTCTATGCGGGGCGATTTTCTATGATTTTCTATTTAGTTTAAATAATTCTAGGAGGAATTGAGTTTTATGGATGGTATGGAAAAATGGTACTTGTTAAATATTTGGGTAAACATATGACTAAGAAACGCTTCACTATAAATAAGGCTATCGTGTTTTTCCGAACTTTCTAGGGCGGGGGTAACAATTTAGTTTAAATAATTCTAGGAGGAATTGAGTTTTATGGATGATATGGAAAAATGGTACTTGTGAAATATTCGGGTAAACATACGACTAAGAAACGCTTTACTATAAATAAGGCTATCGTGTTTTTCCGGACTTTATAGGGCGGGGGGTAAGTATTAAGTTTAAAAAATTCTAGGAGGAATTGATTTTTGTGGGTGGTATGGAAAAATGGTACGTGTTAAATATTCGGGTAAACATTCGACTATAAATAAGGCTATTGCGTCTTTCTGAACTTTCTGTTGGAGGCGGGGGTAAGTATTTAGTTTAAATAATTCTAGGAGGAATTGAGTTTTGTGGATGGTGTTGAAAAATGGTACGTGTTGAATATTTGGGTAAACATACGACTAAGAAACGCTTCACTATAAATAAGGCTATTGTGTCTTTCTGAACTTTCTCTGCGAGGCAGGGGTAACTATTTAGTTTAAATAATTCTAGGAGGAATTGAGTTTTGTGGCTGGTGTGGAAAAAATGGTACTTGTTAAATATTCGGGTAAACATACGACTAAGAAACACTTCACTATAAATAAGGCTATCGTGTTTTTCCGAACTTTCTAGGGCGGGGGTAAGTATTTAGTTTAAATAATTCTAGGAGGAATTGATTTTTGTGGGTGGTACGGAAAAATGGTACGTGTTAAATATTCGGGTAAACATTCGACTATAAATAAGGCTATTGCGTCTTTCTGAACTTTCTGTTGGAGGCGGGGGTAAGTATTTAGTTTAAATAATTCTAGGAGGAATTGAGTTTTGTGGATGGTGTTGAAAAATGGTACGTGTTGAATATTTGGGTAAACATACGACTAAGAAACGCTTCACTATAAATAAGGCTATTGTGTCTTTCTGAACTTTCTGTGCGAGGCAGGGGTAACTATTTAGTTTAAATAATTCTAGGAGGAATTGAGTTTTGTGGCTGGTGTGGAAAAAATGGTACTTGTTAAATATTCGGGTAAACATACGACTAAGAAACGCTTCACTATAAATAAGGCTATCGTGTTTTTCCGAACTTTCTAGGGCGGGGGTAAGTATTTAGTTTAAATTCTAGAAGAGTTTAAGTGTCCTAAATTTGAAGGGGGTTATCACCGTCCTGAAGATGAGGTTAGGTTCTTCGCACAGTGGATACCTAAGAACATACCTGATCGTGATAAATCCATAAGACATGGTTAAAAAAAATTATTCTATATCATGGGATCATCGTTTCTGGATGTTTAAGTGTGAACTCTAAGTACTATTTTTATGTAAATATGTGGTGTTGTATTTTTTTTCTCAAAAAAATATGTTAATACGCTTAGGCAATAAATATCTTTAAGCTTAACCCGTCTTTATTCTTTAGAATAGTTTTATTCATTTCATTAAATTATGAAGAAATTGTAAGTAAGTAACAATAGCTTTCTTGAATTCACTTCCTGGACACAATACAGATATTTAATTCAAGAGATCATAATAAAATCGCAAGTAAGTACTAAAGTCTTTATTGTTTTCACCTATTGGATACACAATACTGAAATTTCATTCAAGAAATTATGACGGAATTGTAAATAGGTAACACACTCATTCTTGAAGTCACCTCTTGTATACACAATGCAGAAATTTCATTTAAGAAATTATCAAAAATTGTAAGTAAGTAGCAAATTCTTTCTTGAATTCGCCTCCTGGATAAATAAAAAAATACATTGCATTCAAGAAATTATCACGAAATTCTAAGTAAGCAACAAACTCTTTCTTGAAGTTACCTCATGGATACACAATGCAGAAATTTCATTTAAGAAATTATCAAAAATTGTAAGTAAGTGGCAAATTCTTTCAAAAATATGTTAATACGTTTAAGCAATAAATATCTTTAAACTTAACCCATGTAAGTAACAATAGCTTTCTTGAATTCGCTTCCTGCACACAATACAGATATTTAATTCAAGAAATCATAATAAAATCACAAGTAAGTAATAAAGTCTTTATTGTTTTCACCTATTGGATACACAATACTGAAATTTCATTCAAGAAATTATGAAGGAATTGTAAATAGGTAACACACTCATTCTTGAGGTCACCTCTTGTATACACAATGCAGAAATTTCATTTAAGAAATTATCAAAAAATTGTAAGTAAGTAGCAAATTCTTTCTTGAATTCGCCTCTTATGAAAAAAATGTAAGTAAGTAACGAATTCTTTCTTGAAGTCACCTCATGGATACACAATACAGAAATTTCATTAAAGAAATTATGAAAAAATTGTAAGTAAGTAGCAAATTCTTTCATGAATTCACCTGCTGGATAAACAAAAAAGACATTTCGTTCAAGAAATTATGACAAAATTCTAAGTAAGTAACAAACTCTTTATTGTTTTCATGACTTAGATACACGATGTAGAAATTTAATTCAAGAAATTATGAAAATATTTGTAAGTAAGTAACAAACTCATTATTGATTTCACCTCTTGGATATACAGTACAGATACTTCATTCAAGAAATTATCAGTCGTTTTATTCCGTGTGATTTTTTCTTTACATGGTGTTCGTTCAAAAAGCGAGGATTTCTGTTAAATAAATAATCCTTATATTTTTTCCGTTCAATTGAAAACGAGGCTTTCTGTTAAATAAATAATTGTTATACCTTTTAAAATAGCTTTACGGGTTTTGAGGGGCTCTGTCGTTTTATTCCGTGTGATTTTTTTCTTTACATGGTGTTGGTTCAAAAAGCGAGGATTTCTGTTAAATAAATAGTTCTTATATTTTTTTTCCGTTCAATTGAAAGCGAGGATTTCTGTTAAATAAATAATTCTTATACCCTTTAAAATAGCTTTACGGGGTTTGAGGGATTCTGTCGTTAGTTAGATTCTTCGCACAGTGGATACCTAAGAACATATCTGATCGTGATAAATCCATAAGACATGGTAAAAACTATTCTATATCATGAGACCATCGTTTGTGGATGTTTAAGAGTGAACTCTAAGTACTATTTCTTATGTAAACATTTGTTGTTGTGTTTTTTTTTCTCAAAAAAAAAAATTCTGTTAATACGTTTAAGCAATAAATATCTTTAAGCTTAACCCGTCTTTATTCTTTAGAATAGTTCTATTCTTTTCATTAAATTATGAAGAAATTGTAAGTAACAATTGCTTTCTTGAATTCGCTTCCTGGACACAATACAGATATTTAATTCGAGAAATCATGATAAAATCGCAAGTAAGTAATAAACTCTTTATTGTTTTGATATTTAATTCGAGAAATCCCATGAGTTGAATTCAAGAAAGAGTTTGCTACTTACGATACTTTGATTTTGTCAATGCTATCCCAAGTATCTGTCAATAGATGTCGATAGAGAATTTATTCATTCTTATAACTAGATTTTCTCTATGTTAACCTATCTATCCAATATATGATGTATGTAAATCCTTTTCTTACATCTCCGATGTTTTAATAGACATTCGAAACGTTCGATATGCTAGCTTACTCTAAAAATAATGAACACATAACAATGTAAGGTATAATATATTTTTAATGAAATAATGTCATGTAGAATTGAACAACTTTGGACATTTTGAATCTGTTCCATAAAATGCTTCACCATGAACTCTCTTGATAGTATAGCTATTGTCTTCTCTTAGTTCGTAATCAGTAGAATAATTATTATTCCATTTTGACTCATACACAATTTTTATAGGTGTGTCATCGACAGGGTCAATATGCTTTTCGTCTTTGGTATTATTTGATTCATTGACTGTTTGATCAATGGCAGTAACGTTTGCTGGTACTTTGTTTTCATCGATTCATCTTTATATTCCTTAGTGATATTTTCTGCCAATGCCCTTTTTATTTTTCTAGCAATTTCACTGTCTATTATCACACTATTTTTACACAGGTAACAGTTCCGGCACGTAGACAGGATATGGTTTATGATATTAGTAGAAGAGTAGGCCTTTCTTTTCGTCTTTGCTTTCGTTTGAATGCTAATACCCGAAAGCTGACGATATGGTTTAACACTGGGTAACATGTTACCACAAGCACTAGCAAGAAGATGCCCCTCTTTATCAACTATTATTTTTATGTTGGCATTCTCTTTGAGTGTAATCATCTCCGGAGATCTCAATCTCGCATATGCTCTATGGCCGGTTATCGACAATTGTTCCATTGTGTAAAAAATACTGATTTAATACATGCAATAAACTAGGTAGTGTCGATAACCGGCCATAGAGCAATAGTGGGAAAGCCACATCGTGTCTCAGGGACAAGCATAGAGTACAATTCATTCAAGAAATTATGAAAATATTTGTAAGTAAGTAATAAACACGTTTTGAAACTACATGCTATTTGCATGCCTTTCCTTGGCACCTTTCCAAACGAGCGGGGATCCCCCACTGGTTCCTACACATTGCAAAAAGTGAGCAGTACGAAAACTCCACTTTTTCAGCCAGACTGGCTGAAAAACTCCACTTTTTTCGAGGTTACGTGCGCGCACGTAACCTCGTCTAAATTAACCTTAAAAAATGAAATAAAGCTATGTCGACTTTGCATGGTTATTGTATATTGAGCAACCTCCGCTGTCTCTGATTGGTCCCTAAAAATGGGTGTTGTCTAAAAAACCAGTCTGGCTGAAAAAGTGGAGTTTAGGAACCAGTGGGGGATCCCCGCTCGTTTGGAAAGGTGCCAAGGAAAGGCATGCAAATAGCATGTAGTTTCAAAACGTGTTTATTACTTACTTACAAATATTTTCATAATTTCTTGAATGAATTGTACTCTATGCTTGTCCCTGAGACACGATGTGGCTTTCCCACTATTGCTCTATGGCCGGTTATCGACACTACCTAGTTTATTGCATGTATTAAATCAGTATTTTTTACACAGTGGAACGATAAACACATAACTAATAACGATAACCGGCCATAGAGCATATGCGAGATTGAGATCTCCGGAGATGATTACACTCAAAGAGAATGCCAACATAAAAATAATAGTTGATAAAGAGGGGCATCTTCTTGCTAGTGCTTGTGGTAACATGTTACCCAGTGTTAAACCATATCGTCAGCTTTCGGGTATTAGCATTCAAACGAAAGCAAAGACGAAAAGAAAGGCCTACTCTTCTACTAATATCATAAACCATATCCTGTCTACGTGCCGGAACTGTTACCTGTGTAAAAATAGTGTGATAATAGACAGTGAAATTGCTAGAAAAATAAAAAGGGCATTGGCAGAAAATATCACTAAGGAATATAAAGATGAATCGATGAAAAACAAAGTACCAGCAAACGTTATTGCCATTGATCAAACAGTCAATGAACCAAATAATACAAAAGACGAAAAGCATATTGAGCCTCTCGATGACACACCTGTAAAAATTGTGTATGAGTCAAAATGGAATAATGATTATTCTACTGATTACGAAACTAAGAGAAGACAATAGCTATACTATCAAGAGAGTTCATGGTGAAGCATTTTATGGAACAGATTCAAAATGTCCAAAGTTGTTCAATTCTACATGACATTATTTCATTAAAAATATATTATACCTTACATTGTTATGTGTTCATTATTTTTAGAGTAAGCTAGCATATCGAACGTTTAGAATGTCTATTAAAACATCGGAGATGTAAGAAAAGGATTTACATACATCATATATTGGATAGATAGGTTAACATAGAGAAAATCTAAGTATAAGAATGAATAAATTCTCTATCAACATCTATTGACAGATACTTGGGATAGCTTTGACAAAATCAAAGTATCGTAAGTAGCAAACTCTTTCTTGAATTCAACTCATGGGATTTCTCGAATTAAATATCAAAACAATAAAGAGTTTATTACTTACTTGCGATTTTATCATGATTTCTCGAATTAAATATCTGTATTGTGTCCAGGAAGCGAATTCAAGAAAGCGATTGTTACTTACAATTTCTTCACAATTTAATGAAAAGAATAGAACTATTCTAAAGATAAAGACGGGTTAAGCTTAAAGATATTTATTGCTTAAACGTATTAACAGATTTTTTTTTGAGAAAAAAAAAACACAACAACAAATGTTTACATAAAAAAATAGTACTTAGAGTTCATTCTTAAACATCCACAAACGATGGTCTCATGATATAGAATAGTTTTTACCATGTCTTATGGATTTATCACGATCAGGTATGTTCTTAAGTATCCACTGTGCGAAGAACCTAACTAACGACAGAATCCCTCAAACGCCCGTAAAGCTATTTTAAAGGGTATAAGAATTATTTATTTCACAGAAATCCTCGCTTTCAATGAACGGAAAAAAAAATATAAGAACTATTTATTTAACAGAAATCCTCGCTTTTGAACGAACACCATGTAAAGAAAAAAATCACACGGAATAAAACGACAGAGCCACTCAAAACCCGTAAAGCTATTTTAAAAGGTATAACAATTATTTATTTAACAGAAATCCTCGTTTTCAATTGAACGGAAAAAATATAAGAATTATTTATTTAACAGAAATCCTCGCTTTTTGAACGAACACCATGTAAAGAAAAAATCACACGGAATTAAACGACTGATAATTTCTTGAATGAAGTATCAGTACTGTATATCCAAGGGTGAAATCAATAAAGAGTTTGTTACTTACTTACAAATATTTTCATAATTTCTTGAATTAAATTTCTACATCCTATATCTAAGTCATGAAAACAATTAAGAGTTTGTTACTTACTTAGAATTTTGTCATAATTTCTTGACCGAAATGTCTTTTTTGTTTATCCAGCAGGTGAATTGAAAGAATTTGCTACTTACTTACAATTTTTCATAATTTCTTTAATGAAATTTCTGTATTGTGTATCCATGAGGTGACTTCAAGAAAAAATTCGTTACTTACTTACATTTTTTTCATAGGAGGTGAATTCAAGAAAGAATTTGCTTTTTACTTACAATTTTTTGATAATTTCTTAAATGAAATTTCTGCATTGTGTATACAAGAGGTGACCTCAAGAATGAGTGTGTTACCTATTTACAATTCCTTCATAATTTCTTGAATGAAATTTCAGTATTGTGTATCCAATAGGTGAAAACAATAAAGACTTTATTACTTACTTGTGATTTATTATGATTTCTTGAATTAAATATCTGTATTGTGTGCAGGAAGCGAATTCAAGAAAGCTAATGTTACTTACATGGGTTAAATTTAAAGATATTTATTGCTTAAACGTATTAACATATTTTTGAAAGAATTTGCCACTTACTTACAATTTTTGATAATTTCTTAAATGAAATTTCTGCATTGTGTATCCATGAGGTAACTTCAAGAAAGAGTTTGTTGCTTACTTAGAATTTCGTCATAATTTCTTGAATGAAATATCTTTTTTTATTTATCCAGGAGGCGAATTCAAGAAAGAATTTGCTACTTACTTACAATTTTTGATAATTTCTTAAATGAAATTTCTGCATTGTGTATACAAGAGGTGACTTCAAGAATGAGTGTGTTACCTATTTACAATTCCGTCATAATTTCTTGAATGAAATTTCAGTATTGTGTATCCAATAGGTGAAAACAATAAAGACTTTATTACTTATTTGCGATTTTATTATGATCTCTTGAATTAAATATCTGTATAGTGTCCAGGAAGTGAATTCAAGAAAGCTATTGTTACTTACTTACAATTTCTTCATAATTAATGAAATGAATAAAACTATTCTAAAGAATAAAGACGGGTTAAGCTTAAAGATATTTATTGCCTAAACGTATTAACATATTTTTTTGAGAAAAAAAAATAAAAAAAATACAACACCACATATTTACATAAAAATAGTACTTAGAGTTCACACTTAAACATCCAGAAACGATGATCCCATGATATAGAATAGTTTTTTTAACCATGTCTTATGGATTATCACGATCAGGTATGTTCTTAGGTATCCACTGTGCGAAGAACCTAACCTCGTCTTCAGGACGGTGATAACCCCCTTCAAATTTAGGACACTTAAACTCTTCTAGAATTTAAACTGAATACTTACCCCCCGCCCTAGAAAGTTCGGAAAAACACGATAGCCTTATTTATAGTGAAGCGTTTCTTAGTCGTATGTTTACCCGAATATTTAACAAGTACCATTTTTTCCACACCAGCCACAAAACTCAATTCCTCCTAGAATTATTTAAACTAAATAGTTACCCCTGCCTCGCACAGAAAGTTCAGAAAGACACAATAGCCTTATTTATAGTGAAGCGTTTTTAGTCGTATGTTTACCCAAATATTCAACACGTACCATTTTTCAACACCATCCACAAAACTCAATTCCTCCTAGAATTATTTAAACTAAATACATACCCCCGCCTCCAACAGAAAGTTCAGAAAGACGCAATAGACTTATTTATAGTCGAATGTTTACCCGAATATTTAACACGTACCATTTTTCCGTACCACCCACAAAAATCAATTCCTCCTAGAATTATTTAAACTAAATACTTACCCCCGCCCTAGAAAGTTCGGAAAAACACGATAGCCTTATTTATAGTGAAGCGTTTCTTAGTCATATGTTTACCCGAATATTTAACAAGTACCATTTTTCCATACCATCCATAAAACTCAATTCCTCCTAGAATTATTTAAACTAAATAGTTTACCCCTGCCTCGCACAGAAAGTTCAGAAAGACACAATAGCCTTATTTATAGTGAGCGTTTCTAGTCGTATGTTTACCCAAATATTCAACACGTACCATTTTTCAACACCATCCACAAAACTCAATTCCTCCTAGAATTATTTAAACTAAATACTTACCCCCGCCTCCAACAAAAGTTCAGAAAGACGCAATAGCCTTATTTATAACTAGTCGAATGTTTACCCGAATATTTAACACGTACCATTTTTCCATACCACCCAAAAAATCAATTCCTCCTAGAATTATTTAAACTAAATAACAACCCCCCCACCCTAGAAAGTTCGGAAAAACACGATAGCCTTATTTATAGTGAAGCGTTTCTTAGTCGTATGTTTACCCGAATATTTAACAAGTACAATTTTTCCATACCATCCATAAAACTCAATTACTCCTAGAATTATTTAAACTAAATAGTTACCCCCCGCCTAGAAAAATCGGAAAAACACGATAGCCTTATTTATAGTGAAGCGTTTCTTAGTCGTATGTTTACCCGAATATTTAACAGTACCATTTTTCCATACCATCCATAAAACTCAATTCCTCCTAGAATTATTTAAACTAAATAGTTACCCCCGCCCTAGAAAGTTCGGAAAAACACGATAGCCTTATTTATAGTGAAGCGTTTCTTAGTCGTTTGTTTACCCGAATATTTAACAAGTACCATTTTTCCATACCATCCATAAAACTCAATTCCTCCTAGAATTATTTAAACTAAATAGTTACCCCGCCCTAGAAAAATTGGAAAAAACACGATAGCCTTATTTATAGTAAAGCGTTTCTTAGTCATATGTTTACCCGAATATTTAACATGTGCCATTTTTCCATATCATCCATAAAACTCAATTCCTCCTAGAATTATTTAAACTAAATAGTTACCCCCGCCCTAGAAAGTTCGTAAAAACATGATAGCCTTATTTATAGTCGAATGTTTACCCGAATATT
Source organism: Artemia sinica (assembly GCA_027921565.1). Taxonomy (NCBI): domain Eukaryota; kingdom Metazoa; phylum Arthropoda; class Branchiopoda; order Anostraca; family Artemiidae; genus Artemia; species Artemia sinica. The sequence continues at coordinate 40,446,649 of CM051272.1, read as the reverse complement.
TAACAAGTACCATTTTTCCATACATCCATAAAACTCAATTCCTCCTAGAATTATTTAAACTAAATACTTACCACCGCCCTATAAAGTTCGGAAAAACACGAAAGCCTTATCTATAGTGAAGCGTTTCTTAGTCGTATATTTACCCGAATATTTAACAAGTACCATTTTTTTCATATCATCCATAAAACTCAATTCCTCCTAGAATTATTTAAACTAAATAGTTACCCCCGCCCTAGAAAGTTCGGAAAAACACGATAGCCTTATTTATAGTGAAGCGTTTCTTAGTCGTATGTTTACCCGAATATTTAACAAGTACCATTTTTCCATACCATCCATAAAACTCAGTTCCTCCTAGAATTATTTAAACTAAATAGAAAATCCTAGAAAATCGCCCCGCCTAGAAAAATCGGAAAAAAAACACGATAGCCTTATTTATAGTGAAGCGTTTCTTAGTCGTATGTTTACCCGAATATTTAACAACGTACCATTTTTCCATACCATCCATAAAACTCAATTCCTCCTAGAATTATTTAAACTAAATAGTTACCCCCGCCCTAGAAAGTTCGGAAAAACACGATAGCCTTATTTATAGTGAAGCGTTTCTTAGTCGTATGTTTACCCGAATATTTAACAAGTACCATTTTTCCATACCATCCATAAAACTCAATTCCTCCTAGAATTATTTAAACTAAATAGAAAATCCTAGAAAATCGCCCCGCCTAGAAAAATCGGAAAAAAAAACGATAGCCTTATTTATAGTGAAGCGTTTCTTAGTCGTATGTTTACCTGAATATTTAACATGTGCCATTTTTCCATATCATCCATAAAACTCAATTCCTCCTAGAATTATTTAAACTAAATAGTTACCCCCCGCCCTAGAAAGTTCGGAAAAACACGATAGCCTTATTTATAGTGAAGCGTTTCTTAGTCGTATGTTTACCCGAATATTTAACAAGTACCTTTTTTCCATATCATCCATAAAACTCAATTCCTCCTAGAATTATTTAAACTAAATAGAAAATCCTAGAAAATCGCCCCGCCTAGAAAAATCGGAAAAACACGATAGCCTTATTTATAGTAAAGCGTTTCTTAGTCGTATGTTTACCCGAATATTTAACATGTGCCATTTTTCCATATCATCCATAAACTCAATTCCAAGCTCTTTATTGATTTCACCTCTTGAATATAAAATAAATTATTACCTCCAATTCGCAAATACCATTACCCCTTTTATGCAAAGGTTAATCAAACATCTCCGATTGTAAAAGCAATAAAAAATTTTCCAATCACTAATTACCCCTTTTTTGCAAATGCTAAACAAAAAAAAAACCTGTCTGTACGTCAGAAAAACTTGTCCTTAATCAGCGTCGTAGAAGTATTAGCTATAGGACCGGTATTGCGTAAATCTCTTGGCAAAGGTGTAATGCCCTGTAGAAATGTTTACCTATAGGACCGGTAGAATACTATACCTACCAGAAACCTGTTTGGTACGGGGGCGTCGTAGAATAACATGATATTTCCTATATGTCTGTTAGAATAACATGGTATTTGCTATATGTCTGCTAGAATCCAGAATGCGCATTCGAAAAACCTGTTTGGTACATAGGGCCCGTAGAATTCAATATTAGCATTCTACTGAAATGAACTTTTTTGGAACTTTCCAAATTTTGGGTCCTGGATGATAGATTGCTTATTTCATCTCTGATTTCTGACATTTCACTTCTCAGTCCATGTATTTCTGCTTGAATACTTGTCACAGCTGATAAAATGTGTTGAATATTCGTTGCGAGGCTTTGAATTGATTCATGTATCGTCGCACAATCAATGTATTCACGAATGGATTCTAAATCCATATGTCTTTCTTAGTTTTCTCCAACAATTTGGTTTTAAGTTTTTAGAACAAATAGCAAACACCAGCCGAAGAGACAATCACACTAATAGCATTTAGTTTATTATGTCACAACAGGTGTATAATTCACTTATATTTCAACGGGCTCGCAGGAAAACGATGCTATTCGGCTGAGATCATTGAATGAACTGAATGAACTCTAAGATGGACTATTTTTTATGTTTTGAACAAGTTTATATCATTCTCTAAGAAAAAATCTCTAAAAATTCTCTAAGAAGGATTATTTTCCTATGTTTTGAACAAGTTTATATAATTCTCTAGGAAAACACCTCTAAAAATTCTCTAAGAAGGATTATTTTCATAAGTTTTCAACAAATTTATGTCATTTTCTAAGAAAACATCTCTAAAAATTCTCTAAGAAGGACTATTTTTCCTATGTTTTTGAATGAGTTTATATGACTCTCTTATAAAACATCTCTGAAAATTCTCTAAGAAGGACTATTTTCCTATGTTTAGAACAAGTTTATTTCATTCTCTAGGAAGACATATCTAAAAAATCTCTAAGAAGGACTATGTTCCTATGTTTTGAACAGGTTTATATCATTCTTTAGGAAAAGTCTCTAAAATTTCTCTAAGAAGGAATTTTTTTTCTATGTTTGGAACAAGCTTTATATTATTCTCTAAGAAAAAATCTCAAAAAGTTCTTCCAAAATCCAGGTCATCTCTCTTGACTTTGATAAAAAAAAAACCTAGCTACCTATCTCAACTCTGGTAACCCCTTATGAACCTGGTATTAGTACCTTTGTCTCCAAAATTTCCTTTTTTTGCCTCTCTGACTTTTGAGTAAAAATTCTAAACGTTCGACTTGTTAGCGGACCCTAAGAATAATGGAAACATAAGAAAGTAATGCAATAAAATATTTTTATTGAAATAATGACGTGTGGAATATCATCATAAAAGTGAATGTTTTAAATCCATCTCATAAGATACTTCATTATGTTTTCTCTTGGAATGTCACATATTCCGTTTTGGGGTCATACACAACGTGTGATAATGCTTGCCAGAGGTTCCACGTGTCAGCCATTGAGTGTCCTAGGCTGGGAACTTCCAGGATTCATCAGAAGCAACGTTATTGGGAATTTTCCTTTAAGTTTAAACTATCGATTCAAGTGTAAACGGATATCTTTGCAGGAAAATGCCTGAAAACTGTCTTATGAGCGATAGTGTGTGCCAGAGAGGGAGACCATGTGCCAGCCATAGATTACCATGGAGGCAGCTGCATACAAAGTCTTGGAATTGGTGGGACTTTGAGCGGGATTGGTGGAATTATAACTGTGGATTGGGGGAGGGGGGTGGGGAATCCAGAACTGACGCAGCTGGAGCCGGATGTAGAATGGGATTGGAGACGGAATGGTGGGAACTGGAATCGATTGAACCGGAGTGGAAGCCAGCAGAATGGGAGATGGAACCGTTGTAACTGGGGGAATGATATGCGGGGGAAGCGGAAATGCATATCACTTTATTTAAAAAAAATATGAAAAATGTCTTAAAAATGATAAAGGAAGCCAAAGAGTTCCAGAGGGTCAGTCATATTGTGGCATGGTGGTTTGAAATGACATGGTGTATAACGGAGGGTTGGATTGAGAAAACCAGAACCAATGGATTTAAAGAATGATTTTTAACAAGAAAATATATGAAACGTCTTAGGAATGATGAGGGGTGCCAGAGGGTGTCATTATGCCAGTCATAGTGTGGCATAATGGCGTGAAATGACATGGTGTATCACGTGGGGTTGGCTTGCAAAAACACGAACCAATGAATTTAAAGCATGATTTTTAACAATAAAATATTTGGAAAATGTTTTAAGAATGATGAGGGGTGCCAGAGGCGCCATAACAGTTTGACATGGTGGCGTGAATTGACATGTTGTATCATGGAGGGTCGGCTTGCGAAAATACAAATAAATGGATTAAAAGCGTGATTTTTAACAACAAAATACCTCGAAAATGCCTTAGTAACGGTGAGGGGTGTCAGAATTCGTCATAGGGTCAGTCATAGTGCGGCACGGTGGTGTGAAATGACATAACGGTTTATAACGGAGGGCTGAATTACAAAATCACGAACCAATGGATTTAAAGCATATTTTTAACAGGAAAATATCTGGAAAATATCTTAGGAATGATAAGGGGCGCAAGAGGGTGTTGTTAGCCATCCATAGTTTGCCAGGGTGGCTTGTATCGGCATGGAAGGGGGGGCATCATGTTGGGGATGGATTGCTAAAATATAAATCAATGGATTTAAAGCATATTCTTATCACGGAAATATATGAAAAATACCTTTGGAGTGATGAAGGGTGCCAGAGGGGGCCGTTTTGCCATCCATAGTTTGCCACGGTGACATGAATTGCTTGGATCAACATGTTCCATGGCTTAAATCTAAGCTGGGGGTCTTAAAAGAATTTTTTTAGACGGATGGGGACTGAAATCTAACATTCAGTCAAGGAGACGGGGTATTTTTCGTTAAAAAGCTCACAAAATATCTCTAAATGTGTTTTATTAAAGGTGAAATTTACCTATAATAATAACCCCCCTGGAATTGCTTGCTAGAGTGGGCCAGTCAAATATTGTCACGGTGGCGTGAATATACATAGTCTTGGCTCAAAGAAACCTGCCATTTCATTAAAACCTCTTAGAAATAACCGATGCAAAAATGTGTCTCTTTTTTCTTGCAGGTGCGTCTAATAGAACAATAGAAACTATGCATTTGCATTTGATCTCTCAGAAATATCTCTTAATATGACTTAAATTCACCTCTAATAACAACCCTCCACCCCTCTCTCCTTGGAATTGGTTGCTATGACCCGCGCCGTTCTTTAATTCAAGCTTGTTGTGATTATATTTTTCTTATATCATTTTTTCACGTTTTGTTCTTCCGTTTGTTGAGTTTTAATTTCTTTTTCTGTGGTTTTATGATTTTAAAGTGTTTTTTATTAATAAAATTGTATGCATTACTTGTATGTAATGACACTTGTGTGTCATTCTTTAGGCTTCTTGCTCCAGGATGAATCTTCAATACGTAAACATTTACGCAATGAAATATATAAAGCCAATGCTATGTTACTTCTCACTGATTCAATAGCTAATTTAACTTGTCTAGGTCATCTTAGAAACTTAATAAAGCTGTAACTGGCAGGTGCGCTTAATAAATCAAAAGCAATAGTATTGGCGAGGTTGCGCGCTCTCATATGGAAAGGGTTGTAAAAAAGCGATCCATTTAATCATTCTAGAAAGCGGGACAGGGAATTCTCCGTGAGTGGAAACTGGTTATGACATAGAAAATATTCCCCGAATAATATTATTATAAAAGGGTTTCATGGTCCATTTGTCTAGCGCTCCATTTCGTTGACGGGACATCTTTTTCGAATCCTAATGCGGACGCGAATCTTTGGAATATAAAGGTTCCCTGAGAAAAAAAACAAATTAAAAGAAAATGAAATCTCGTAAAGTATTATGTAACATCCCACGTGTCCTTCGTCATTAAGTAACACCCCACGTATGCCTCTTCCGCTGTTACAAGCGAGGATTCCCCAAAGGCCCTGAAGAAACAAGTAAAACGTCTTGAAATATCTCGAAACATCTTGAAAAGCTTCTTGAAGTAAAATGTCTTAGAAAACGTCTTAGAATGTCTTGGAAAAAACGTCTTGAAGAAAATGTTTTAAAAACATCTTGAAAGATCTTGAAAACCCCTTGAAAAAAAATACCTTAAAAAATTTCTTCAAATGTTTTTAAAGGTCTTGAAAAACGTCTTAAAGAAAAATGTCTTAAAAACGTCTTGGAATGTTTTAAGACGTCTTGAAAAACGTCCTGAAGAAAAATGTTGTAAAAACGTCTTGAAATGTCTTGAAACGCCTTGAAAAAACGTCTTGAAGAAAAATGTCATAATTTCAAAATGTCAAACACCTGCATCTTTTAGAAAAACATTCCCTATTACGTAAAAAAGCACCAATATCTGGAAGAAAATTGATAGCACCTGCGTCTTGAGGGAATCACCGTTAAAATTTTTCGTGACCTTAAACCATTAAGGAAGAAAAGAGTAGTGGCTATGAGCGCGCTTAAACCTACTACTCTCAGGTTACTACTCTCAAGGTCGCAGAAATTTCAGAGTGTGCTCATTAGATCAGAAATAAAGAGTTCTAGTCCTTTTTTTAAAGTCCAGAAGCACGGAGATTAACCAGCCACGTGGGGGGTAGAATGTTTCAAGGGGGTGTTTTCCGCAGGTTTTTTTCCTGCCGGGGGTGTTTTCCGGGAGAGTTTCCGGGGGTATTTTCTGGGGATGTTTTTTGGAGGGGGGGGGTATTTTCCGGGGGTAAACGCTGGCCACCCTTAAACATATATCTTTGATGTTTTAGCGCCCCATTAGTTGCGAGTAAAAAAATGAACAAGCAACAGGAGAGTAATAGAAACAAAAAAAGGAATCACATCACTGCTCCCAGGCAAAAAAGTCATTTTCCTGTTTGTAAAGATGTGGAACTAAAATACTTTAAAATAGAGTTTTCGGCCGTGGTGATTCAAATGGTACAGTTTCATTCTGATGGGACGCCTTAGTAGGGAGCCAGGTATTATTCCGACGAGTACACATGTGCTGCCATCTATAATTGAGTCTAACGCTGACAGGTTATAATTTATTCAAGGATTATTGATCCACTAACGGGTCAATGACACCTAGGGGAACTAGATTTCTGAGAAATTGATTTTCATAATCGAGGGGAATTATTGATCCACGAAAGGGGAATTAAGAAACAATATGGCTTCTTTGGTCTTTAGGTCTGAGAGATAAATGGTCTTTAGTGACAGAGATAAATTAATATTCTATTTTTAAATATGGCTTCTCTGTTCATTAGGCTTAGTGATAAATTCTGAACTTAATATTCATTCGAAACCTTAATAGTGTAGCTAGGAAACACATTAGAGATGAAGAGATTAGCGCGGGAATTTTTTCCTGGGAATTTCAAATGTGACAACGCAGGGATGCCGAAACAAAGGAACACGCAGAAATTACTTTTAGGGGATTATTTGGGCGAAACCGTGTGAGACATTTTAGAAGAGATTTAGGCGAAACAGTTTGAGACATTTTTGAAGATGATTTAGGCGAAAACAGTTTGAGACATTTTAGACGATGATTTGGGTGAAACTCCAAGGTCGTTATAAACACACAAGCTCCATTTGAACAGTGTTGTAAGGTCCCCAGCCCCAAAGGGCCCCATCCCCCCGGGCCCCAAAAGGGCCCCCAGGACCCCAAATGCCCCCGGGTCCCCAAAGGGCCCCCGGGCCCCAAAGTTCCCCCGGGCTCCCAAATGCCCCGGGCCCCCAAACGGCCCCCAGGCCCCCATTTTTTGAATTTTGAATTTTTTTTAACTTTTTTCACTAATTTTTTAACATGTTATATTTTTTAACTTTTTTTCTACATGTCTTCGAATGATATGGAATATGCTTATTGCTCTAACAATTGTACTCTATGCTTGCTCAGAGACATGACATGGCTTTCCCACTGGTACTCTATGGCCGATTATCGACACTCCCTAGTTTATTGCATGTATTAAATCAGTATTTTTTACACAGTAGAACGATAAACACATAACTAATATCTATAAAAAAGTGAACATGGAACATTTTTAAGAAGGTGTGTTCACATGATAGTGTTATTGTAGCATTGAATACTGACAAGGAGAAGTATTTAAACTATGAAATAAGTACAAGTGGTAACACTATCGGAAACATATGTGTGCATTGTCATGACAGTAAGGAATTAAATTTCATTGGGGTACCAAAAAAATTCAACTCTTATTATGGTGGATATGCGAGATTGAGATCTCCGGAGATGATTGCACTCAAAGAGAATGCCAACATAAAAATAATAGTTGGTGAAGAGGGGCATCTTCTTGCTAGTGCTTGTGGTAACATGTTACCCGGTGTTAAACCATATCGTCAGCTTTCGGGTATTAGTATTCAAATGAAAGCAAAGACGAAAAAAAAACGCCTACTCTTCTACTAATATCATAAACCATATCTTGTCTACGTGCCGGCACTGTTACCTGTGTAAAATAAATGTGACAATAGACAGTGAAATTGCCAGAAAAATAAAAAGGACGTTGGCAAAAAATATCACAAAGGAATATAAAGATGAATCGATGAAAAACAAAGTATCAGCAAACGTTTTATTTTCAGTATTTTTTAGAAAATCCAAACTAAAAATATCAATAAAATGCATTTTTGTCTTATAATTTTTTTTAATGTTATTTTAATAGTTGAAGTCAATGAAAACTCTGCTACTGAAACCATTTTCCCCTGTCGAGAAGTTAAAATGTGATCTAAACTTTATTTTGTTTCAGTTTTGAAAAGAAAACTGCATGATCACTTTAAAATGACATTTTTGGTATTGCTACACGTGTAAAAACGTCACAAAGCTTCTAACGGCCAACATATTTAAATAAAATATTGAAACTGAAACATTTAGCACAATCACTGAGAAACAAAGGGCACTTGTAAAAATATTTTGCCTCTAAGACTTTCAAACTATATATGAGGGGGGCAATTTTCCCACGCAATCTAGATTCCCCCCCCCCTAGGCTTTAGTAAATAGCTTTTTTGGTACTTTTATTGGGAAACCATCTTTCATCACAGTTACCCCCTAAGGGAGAAACTAGCAAAGAACGAAACATAGACCACAATAATAAAAATTTAAAGACGCGTTTTGAAAAAAAAACTGTCAAGTGAAGAAGAATTGCCGTTTAAATCTAATCCAAGAATATTAATTATTATTACGATTAATCTTAATGGTAAAAGTCAGTTTCCATTAATCTTAATGGTAAAAGTTCGTTTCCAAAACAAACTTACGGGAATTTAGGAAAAAAGCCTAAAACCCCACAAAAAAAGGTGTGTAGTGAGCCAGATATTACTGCGCGAGTACACCTGTGCTGCCATCTATAATTGAGTCTAACGCTGACAGGTTATAATTTGTTCAAGGATTATTAATCCACTAACGGGTAAATGAAACCTAGGGGAACTAGATTTCTGAGAAATTGATTTACATAATCGAGGGGAATTATTGGTCCACGAAAGGGAAATTAAGAAACAATATGGCTTCTTTGGTCTTTAGGTCTGAGAGATAAATGGTCTTTAGTGACAGAGATAAATTAATATTCTATTTTTTTAATATGGCTTCTCTGGTCATTAGGCTTAGTGATAAATTCTGAAATTAATATTCTTTCGAAACCTTAATAGTGTAGCTAGGAACACTTTACAGATGAAGAGATTAGCGCGGGAATTTTTTTCCTAGGAATTTCAAATGTGACAATGCAGGGATGCCGAAACAAAGGAACACGCAGAAATTACTTTTTAGGGGATTATTTGGGCGAAACCGTTTGATACATTTTAGAAGATGATTTAGGCGAAACAGTTTAAGACATTTTAGAATATGATCTAGGTGAAACAGTTTGAGACATTTTAGAAGATGACTTGGGTGAAACTCCGTGGTCGTTATAATACACAAGCTCCATTTGAACAGTGTTGTGAGGTCCCGGGCCCCCAAAAGCCCCCCGGGCCCCCAAAGGCCCCCCGGGTCCCCACTTTTTTGATTTTTTTTAATTTTTTTTAACTTTTTTTTCATTATTTTTTTTTAACACGTTATATTTTTTCAAAACTTTTTTCTACATGTCTTCGAATGATATGGAATATGCTTATGGCTCTAACAATTCTTATCTATGCTTGCTCAGAGACATGACATGGCTTTCCCACTGGTACTCTATGGCCGATTATCGACACTACCTAGTTTATTGCATGTATTAAATCAGTATTTTTTACACAGTAGAACGATAAACACATAACTAATATCTATAAAAAAGTGAACATGGAACATTTTAAGAAAGTGTGTTCACATGATAGTGTTATTGTAGCATTGAATACTGACAAGGAGGAGGTATTTAAACTATGAAATAAGTACAAGTGGTAACGCTATCGGAAACGTATGTGTGCATTGTCATGACAGTAAGGAATTAAATTTCTTTGGAGTACCTAAAAAATTTAACTCTTATGATGGTGGATATGCTAGATTGAGATCTCCGGAGATGATTGCACTGAAAGAGAATGCCAACATAAAAATAATAGTTGATGAAGAGGGGCATCTTCTTGCTAGTGCTTGTGGTAACATGTTACCCGGTGTTAAACAATATCGTCATTATTTAGACGTATTTAGAAGTAAGAGGAAGACGATAGCTATAGTATTCAAGAAGAGAACATGGTGAAACCATTTAATGGAACAGATTCACAATGTCCAAAGTTGTTCGTTGATATTAATAATGTATAATAATGTATCTACCATATATTTACATTAATATCATACATGTCATTATTTCATTAAAAATATGTTATCTATTAGGGGAAGAGTGGGGTTGGTTCGGACACGGGGTGAGTCTGGACAAGAGCCTCTCTTCCTACAACGCCCTCTAAAATTCACCAAAAAAAAATACCATAGACGTGCCATCTAGTACCCTACTTGAGTATGTAGTTTGGTTATCACACGTGCAATCGTTTTTGAAATATTTGAGAAAAACCGAAAAAAGGTTGGTGTGGCGTCCTGTATCTTTCTTTGTTTGTGATTTTATTTGGCCGTTATTACTAGTCATTGAATTTTGCTGACTGTTGCAGCGTTTAACTATGGCATTGCTAAGTTGTTTAAATTTTAGTTTTTGGCGGCATCTATAGTAGTTACAGCGTCAGTGAGGTTTCAGACTTTTTATCGCGGGTGGGGCTGCTTCGGACAACGGTAGGGGGGTGGATTCGGACATTGTCTGAACCCACCCCAGACACTTTTTTGTGGTCAGTATTTCCAACTTTTCCTCTTTTTTCACATCGTGTACCTGTTAATATGCATTTTATTACTTGTTACTAAAAACAGTTTCTTTCAGAATGCCTCGATCATGCAAAAGGAAGCGACAAGACCCTCCTGTTAACCTAGAAAACATGAAGAAAGCAGTTGGGGCTTATCTGAAAAAGGAAGGATCATTGAGACAAATTGCAGAAAACTTCGGTATAAGAAGTTCCACGCTACTGGACTATGTCAGGCGCTCGAGGCCGCAGACAGGAGAAGCGGATAAAAGTGTCAACGAAGAGCCTGGGCCACTGCAGATAAACTTCTCGACGAGACCAAAAACATAACAGGCAAGTTTTTGAAAGCGAACACGAGCGAAAAACTAGCCGACTACTTTCGCACTTGTTCGAGAATGAACCATGGACTGACAACAACTGAAGCACGAAAATTTGTTTACTCTTACGCCCGTGCGAATAACATTTCTGTACCAGAAAACTGGTGTTTCAATGAAGCAGCGTCAAAGGACTGGCTTCTTGCGTTTCTGAAGCGGAATTCAGACATCTCGGTGAGGAAGCCAGAAGCCACAAGTCAGGCGAGAGCCTCCGGCTTCAACAAAACTGTCGTTCAGACGTTTTTTGACAAGCTACTTGATGTCTATGGAAGGTTTGGAGCCAAACTGACGGCTGATCGCATCTGGAACGTTGACGAGACAGGTATAGTCACCGTGCTTCCACCACCGAAAGTCCTAGCACCAACTGGACAAAAACAGGTTGGTCAGACTGTGTCTGCAGAAAGAGGTCAAAACGTGACTGCTGTATGTTTCGTCAGTGCGTCTGGAGCGACTATTCCACCGGTCTTCATTTTTCGCGAGTGAATTTCATACCTAGAATGACAAACGAAGCCCCCCTGGTTGCCTTGGGCTTGCGCACCCTAGTGGTTGGGCCAACGGCGACTTGTTCTTGGAGGCTATGCGACACTTCACGAAAATAACCAAGCCAGATGAAGAGACTCCATCCTACTGCTCATGGACAACCATGATAGCCATCTGGATGTACGTGTGATCGAACACTGTAAGCAAAATCACGTGACACTGTTGACATTCCCACCCCACTGCTCCCACAAGCTTTCAGCCACTTGACGTAGGAGTGCTTTCTCCTTTCAAGGGTGCACTGAAAGAGCGCTTCAATGAATGGCTGCGGTTGCACCCCGGACAGCGCATTTCAATTTATGAAGTAGTCTCACTCAGCAGGGTTCCTTTCCTGGAGAAGTTCAGTGCATCCAACATAGTCTCTGCGTTTTCGAGCAGCTGGAATCTTCCATTCAATCGCGATGTATTCCCAGAGGGAGCTTTTGCCCCATCCTTTGTGACGGATAGGCTGCTAGACCAAACAACCAGTTCGCGGAGCCTCTCGTTGCAAGCCAACTCCGAAGCTGGACCACCAATTTCTTCTTTCATAAGGTCGCCCGAAGAAGTAAGACCTTTTCCCGAGTGGGGGCTGTTACTGTTCCGGGACGTGGGAATCGCAACAGAGGGAGGACCCGCATTCTCACTGACACCCCTGAGAAAGAAGAGATCGTAGCTAAAAAGGAAAAGAAGGCCAAGCCGACGCCATCTACAAAGAAACGTAAGAACAGCGCGGTCCGCAAGCCTAACGAAGACGACGGAACCGATGAGGCGGAGACTCTTTCTGAACCTGTTGCCCCGAGCGACTCCTCAAGCGACGAGTCTCTTCACTGTGGAGACGTAGAAGAGGACCTTGAGCCTTTTGATATTGACCAAGCTCAAACGGATAGCTATGTTCTGGTAAAATTCAAATTGGGCAAATCGAAGAAGTCGGATATCTTCTACGTTGGCCAGATAAAAGGAAAAAACTGGAAGCGATCTAGAAGTCTTGTTCCTTCGCAGAAATGGAGCACGGTTCATTTTTTCCGGATATTGAGGACAAATCCTTCGTCTCTTCAAACGACATCGTTCTTTCTCTTCCATCACCAACTGCCACTGGAGGGACTGAACGGACAAAGCGAGGACTCACTTTTCAATGTGATCTCAGCAGCTACAACGTGAGATAGAGCTCCTGTGAGCTTTGGTTCAAATTACTTGATTTTTTTTCTTCAACTTTCATTTTACTTGTTTTACTTTTATACATATTCCAATTTTCAGTAAATGGCGTTTTTTTCTTCAATGTGTGAGGTTGCCGAACCCATATTACTGCTGTCCGAAGTACCGAACCCACCCCACACCGTGGGGTAACTTCGGACAATTATTTTTTTTTATTGTTGGATTTTTTTGTCTAAAGACGAAAGATAAAAGTCTACCAAAATTCCTGACAAATCTTGGACACAATCTCTTTCTTTTAAGATGAAAACGGAAGATGGATACTGATTGGGACAGAAGCTGCACCCAACCAAAAAATTTTGTCCGAACCAACCCCACCCTCCCCTACTTTGTTATATTTCCATTATTTCTAGGGTAAGCTAGCAGATTCATAGAGCTTTTATTAGAAACAATGGCACATACAAATACATAGATTCAGACACACAAACAGAGAAAGACAGACACTTTAGACATACAAACCAACAAAGACAAACACTTGGACTTGCAAACACCAACCCAAACATACAAACAAATAGATTCAAACATACAAACAGAGAAAGAAAGGCACATTAGACATACAAACCAACAATGGACTTGCAAACACCAACCCAGAAATACAAACAAATAGATTCAGACATGCAAACAGAGAAAGAAAGGCACATTAGACATATATACCAACAATGGACTTGCAAACACCAACCCAGACATAAAAACAAATAGATTCGGACATGCAAACAGAGAAAGAGAAACACATTAGACGTACAAACCAACAATGGACTTTCAAACATCAGCCCAGGCATACAAACAAATAGATTCAGACATGCAAACAGAGAAAGACAGGCACCTTAGACATACAAACCAACAAAGACAAACACTTGGACTTGCAAACACCAATACAGACATATAAAACAAATAGATTCAGACATACAAACAGAGAAAGACATACACTTTAGACATACAAACCAACAATGGACTTCCAAACATCAACCCAGACATACAAACAAATAGATTCAAACATACAAACAGAGAAAGAAAAGCACATTAGACATACAAACCAACAATGGACTTGCAAACACCAACCCAGACATACAAACAAATAGATTCAGACATGCAAACAGAGAAAGACAGGCACTTTAGACATACAAACCAACAAAGACAAACACTTGGACTTGCAAACACCAACCCGGACATACAAACAAATAGATTCAGACATACAAACAGAGAAAGACATGCACTTTAGGCATACAAACCAACAAAGACAAACACATGGACTTGCAAACACTAACCCAGACATACAAACAAATAGATTCAGACATACAAACAGAGAAAGACATGCACTTTAGACATACAAACCAACAAAGACAAACACATGGACTTGCAAACACTAACCCAGACATACAAACAAATAGATTCAGACATACAAACAGAGAAAGACAGGCACTTTAGATATACAAAAAAAAACAAAGAAAATTTACATAGATTCAGACATGCAAACCGGGAAAGACAGGCACTGGAATAAGCAAACACCCGCCCAAACACACAAGCAAAAAGAGTGAGAGACACATACAAATATATAGATTCAGAAATACAAACCGGGAAAGACAGGCACTGGGATGAGAAAACACATGCCCAAACACACAAGCAAAAGGAGTGAGAGACAAAAACACATACAAATATATAGATTCAGAAATACAAACCGACAAAGACAGGCATTGGAATAGGCAAACACCCGCCCACACACACACACACACACACATGCAAAAAGAGTGAGAGAGACAAAAACACATGCAAATACGTAGATTCAGATTCACAAACCGAGAAAGACAGGCATCGGAATAGGCAAACACCCGTCCAGACACACAGGCAAAAAGATTGAGAGAGACAAAAACACATACAAATACGTAGATTCAAACACACAGGCAAAAAGATTAAGAAAGACAAAAACACATACAATTACGTAGATTCAGACACACAAACCGAGAAAGACATGCATTGGAGTAAGTAAACACCCGCCCAGACACACAGGCAAAAAGAGAGAGAGAGAGACAAAAACACATACAAATACGTAGATTCAGAAACACAAACCAAGAAAGACATGCATTGGAATAGGCAAACACCCGCCCACACACACAGGCAAAAAGAGTGAGAAACACATACAAATATGTAGATTCAGACACACAAACCGACAAAGACAGGCATTGGAATAAGCAAACACCCGCCCCAGACACAGAGACAAAAAGAGTGAGAGAGACAAAAACACACTAACCGAGAAAGACAGGCAGTGGAATAAGCAAACACCCACCCCAGACACAGAGACAAAAAGAGTGAGAGAGACAAAAAAACATACAAATACATAGATTTAGACACCCCAAACCGAGAAAGACAGGCATTTGAATAGGCAAACACCCACCCAGACATGCAAACAAAAAGAGTGAAAGAGACACACAACTATGTAGATTCAGAAACACAAACCGAGAAAGACATGCATTGGAATAGGCAAACACCCGCCCAGACACACAGGCAAAAAGAGTGAAAGAGACAAAAACACATACAAATACACAATCCGAGAAAGACATGCATTGGAATATGCAAACACCCACCCAGACACATAGGCAAAAGAGTGAGAGAGACAAAAAACATACAAATATGTAGATTCAGACATACAATCCGAGAAAGACATGCATTAGAATAAGCAAACACCCGCCCAGACACACAGGCAAAAAGAGTGAGAGAGACAAAAACACATATAAATACGTAGATTCAGACATACAAACCGAGAAAGACATGCATTAGAATAAGCAAACAACCGCCCAGACACACAGACGAAAAGAGTGAGAGAGACAAAAACTCATACAAATACATAGATTCAGACACACAAACCGAGAAAGACAGGCATTGGAATAAGCAAAACACCCGCCCAGACATGCAAGCCAAAAGAGTGAGAGAGACACACAACTATGTAGATTCAGACACACAAACCGAGAAAGACATGCATTGGAATAGGGAAAGATCCGCCCAGACATGTTAGCAAAAAGAGTGAGAGAGACAAAAACACATACAAATACACAAACGGAGAAAGACGTGCATTGGAATAGGCAAACACCCGCCTAGACACACAGGCAAAAAGAGTGAGAGACAAAAACACATACAAATATATAGATTTAGACATTTAGCCGACAAGGACAGGCACTTTGACATGCAAACACCTGTCCCAGACACATAGGCAAAGAGAGTGAGAGAGACAAAAACACGTACAAATACATAGATTCAGATATACAAACATACAGAGATAGACACCGGAACATGGAAACACAGAAAAACCAAAACCATATATATATATATATATATATATATATATATATATATATATATATATATATATATTATATATATATATATATATATATATATATATATATATATATATATATATATATATATATTATATATATATATATATATATATATATATATATATATATGGTTTTGGTATTTCTGTGTTTCCATGTTCCGGTGTCTATCTCTGTATGTTTGTATATCTGAATCTATGTATTTGTACGTGTTTTTGTCTCTCTCACTCTCTTTGCCTATGTGTCTGGGACAGGTGTTTGCATGTCAAAGTGCCTGTCCTTGTCGGCTAAATGTCTAAATCTATATATTTCTATGTGTTTTTGTCTCTCACTCTTTTTGCCTGTGTGTCTGGGCGGGTGTTTGCCTATTCCAATGCACGTCTTTCTCCGTTTGTGTATTTGTATGTGTTTTTGTCTCTCTCACTCTTTTTGCTAACATGTCTGGGCGGGTCTTTCCCTATTCCAATGCATGTCTTTCTCGGTTTGGGTGTCTGAATCTACATAGTTGTGTGTCTCTCTCACTCTTTTGGCTTGCATGTCTGGGTGGGTGTTTGCTTATTGGAATACCAATGCCTGTCTTTCTCGGTTTGTGTATCTGAATCTATGTATTTGTATGAGTTTTTGTCTCTCTCACTCTTTTCGTCTGTGTGTCTGGGCGGTTGTTTGCTTATTCTAATGCATGTCTTTCTCGGTTTGTATGTCTGAATCTACGTATTTGTATGTGTTTTTGTCTCTCTCACTCTTTTTGCCTGTGTGTCTGGGCGGGTGTTTGCTCATTCTAATGCATGTCTTTCTCGGATTGTATGTCTGAATCTACATATTTGTATGTGTTTTTGTCTCTCTCACTCTTTTGCCTATGTGTCTGGGTGGGTGTTTGCATATTCCAATGCATGTCTTTCTTGGATTGTGTATTTGTATGTGTTTTTGTCTCTTTCACTCTTTTTGCCTGTGTGTCTGGGCGGGTGTTTGCCTATTCCAATGCATGTCTTTCTCGGTTTGTGTGTCTGAAGCTACGTATTTGTATGTCTCTCTCACTCTTTTTTGCCTGTGTGTCTGGGCGGGTGCTTGCTTATTCCATTGCATGTCTTTCTCGGTTTGTGTGTCTGAATCTACGTATTTTTATGTGTTTTTGTCTCTCTCACTCTTTTTGCATGTATGTCTGGGCGGTGTTTGCCTATTCCAATGCATGTCTTTCTCGGTTTGTGTGTCTGAATCTACGTATTTGTATGTCTCTCTCACTCTTTTTGCCTGTGTGTCTGGGCGGGTGCTTGCTTATTCCATTGCATGTCTTCCTCGGTTTGTGTGTCTGAATCTACGTATTTGTATGTGTTTTTGTCTCTCTCACTCTTTTTGCCTGTGTGTCTGGGCGGGTGTTTGCCTATTCCAATGCATGTCTTTCTTGGTTTGTGTGTCAGAATCTACGCATTTGTATGTGTTTTTTGTCTTTCTCTCTTTTTGCCTGTGTGTCTGGGCGGGTGTTTGCTTATTCCAATGCATGTCTTTCTCGGTTTGTGTATCTGAATCTACGTATTTGTATGTGTTTTTGTCTTTCTCAATCTTTTTGCCTGTGTGTCTGAATCTACTTATTTGTATGTGTTTTGTCTCTCTCAATCTTTTTGCCTGTGTGTCTGGACGGGTGTTTGCCTATTCCGATGCCAGTCTTTCTCGGTTTGTGAATCTGAATTTACGTATTTGTATGTGTTTTTGTCTCTCTCACTCTTTTTGCATGTGTGTGTGTGTGGGCGGGTGTTTGCCTATTCCAATGCACGTCTTTGTCGGTTTGTATTTCTGAATCTATATATTTGTATGTGTTTTTGTCTTTTTCTTTTTGCTTGTGTGTTTGGGCATGTGTTTGCTTATCCCAGTGTCTGTCTTTTTCGGTTTGCATTTCTGAATCTATATATTTGTATGTGTCTGTCACTCCTTTTGCTTGTGTATTTGGGCATGTGTTTTCTTATCCCAGTGCCTGTCTTTCCCGGTTTGTATGTCTGAATCTATGTAAATTGTCTTTGTTGGTTTGTATGTCTAAAGTGCCTGTCTTTCTCTGTTTGTATGTCTGAATCTATTTGTTTGTATGTCTGGGTTAGTGTTTGCAAGTCCATGAATTTGTCTTTGTTGGTTTGTATGTCTAAAGTGCATGTCTTTCTCTATTTGTATGTCTGAATCTATTTGTTTGTATGTCTGGGTTAGTGTTTTTATAAGTCCATTGTTGGTTCGTATGTCTAATGTGCCTTTCTTTCTCTGTTTGTATGTCTGAATCTATTTGTTTGTATGTCTGGGTTAGTGTTTGCAAGTCCATTGTTGGTTTGTATGTCTAAAGTGCACGTTTTCCTCTGTTAGTATGTCTGAATCTATTTGTTTTTATGTCTGGGTTGGTGTTTGCAAGTCCAAGTATTTATCTTTGTTTGTTTGTATGTCTAAAGTGCCTGTCTTTCTCGGTTTGCATGTCTGAATCTATTTGTTTGTATGTCTGGGTTGATGTTTGCAAGTCCGTTGTTGGTTTGTATGTCTAATGTGCCTTTCTTTCTCTATTTGCATATCTGAATCTATTTGTTTGTATGTCTGGGTTGGTGTTTGCAAGTCCATTGTTGGTTTATATGTCTAATGTGCCTTTCTTTCTCTGTTTGTATGTTTGAATCTATTTGTTTGTATGTTTGGGTTGGTGTTTACAAGTCCAAGTGTTTGTCTTTGTTGTTTTGTATGTCTAAAGTACCTGTCTTTCTCTGTTTGTATGTCTGAACCTATTTGTTTGAATGTCTGGGTTGGTGATTGCAAGTCCATTGTTGGTTTGTATGTCTAAAGTGCATGTCTTTCTCTGTTTGTATGTCTGAATCTATTTGTTTTGATGTTTGGGCTAGTGTTTGCAAGTCCAAGTGTTTGCCTTTGTTGGTTTGTATGTCTAAAGTGCCTGTCTTTCTGTGTTTGTATGCCTGAATCTGTTTGTTTGTATGTCTGGGCTGGTGTTTGCAAGTCCATTGTTGGTTTGTATGTCTAAAGTGCCTGTCTTTCTCTGTTTGTATGCCTGAATCTGTTTGTTTGTATGTCTGGGCTGGTGTTTGCAAGTCCATTGTTGGGTTTGTATGTCTAAAGTGCATGTCTTTCTCTGTTTGTGTGTCTGAATCTATTTGTTTGTATGTCTGGGTTGGTGTTTGCAAACACAAGCGTTTGTCTTTATGGGTTTGTATGTCTAAAGTGCCTGTCTTTCTCTGTTTGCATGTCTGATTCTATTTGTTTGTATGTCTGGGTTGGTGTTTGCAAGTCCATTGTTAATTTGTATGTCTAAAGTGCCTGTCTTTCTCTGTTTGCATGTCTGAATCTATTTGTTTGTATGTCTGGGTTGATGTTTGCAAGTCCATTGTTGGTTTGTATGTCTAATGTGCTTTTCTTTCTCTGTTTGTATGTTTGAATCTATTTGTTTGTATGTTTGGGTTGTTGTTTGCAAGTCCAAGTGTTTGTCTTTGTTGGTTTGTATGTCTAAAGTGTCTGTCTTTCTCTGTTTGTATGTCTGAATCCATGTATTTGTATGTGCCATTGTTTCTAATAAAAGCTCTATGAATCTAATAGCGTACCCTAGAAATAATGGAAATATAACAAAGTAATAGATAACATATTTTTAATGAAATAATGACATGTATGATATTAATGTAAATATATGGTAGATACATTATTATACATTATTAATATCAACGAACAACTTTGGACATTGTGAATCTGTTCCATTAAATGGTTCACCATGTTCCCTCTTGATACTATAGCTATCGTCTTCTCTTACTTCGTAATCAGTAGAATAATTATTATTCCATTTTGAGTCATACTCAATTTTTACAGGTGTGTCATCGAGAGGCTCAGTATGCTTTTCGTCATGGCTATTATTTGGTTCATCGACTGTTTGATCAATGGTAGTAACGTTTGCTGATACTTTGTTTTTCATCGATTCATCTTTATATTCCTTAGTGATATTTTCTGCCAACGTCCTTTTTATTTTTCTGGCAATTTAACTGTCTATTATCACATTATTTTTACACAGGTAGCAGTTCCGGCACGTAGACAAGATATGGTTTATGATATTAGTAGAAGAGCAGGCTTTTCTTTTCGTCTTTGCTTTCATTTGAATACTAATACCCGAAAGCTGACGATATGGTTTAACACAGGGTAACATGTTACCACAAGCACTAGCAAGAAGATGCCCCTCTTCATCAACTATTATTTTTATGTTGGCATTCTCTTTGAGTGCAATCATCTCCGGAGATCTCAATCTCGCATATCCACCATCATAAGAGTTGAATTTTTTTTGTACCCTAAAGAAATTTAATTCCTTACTGTCATGACAATGCACACATACGTTTACGATAGTGTTACCACTTGTACTTATTTCATAGTTTAAATACTCCTCCTTGTCAGTATTCAATGCTACAATAACACTATCATGTGAACACACTTTCTTAAAATGTTCCATGTTCACTTTTTTATAGATATTAGTTATGTGTTTATCGTTCTACTGTGTAAAAAATACTGATTTAATACATGCAATAAACTAGGTAGTGTCGATAATCGGCCATAGAGTACCAGCGGGAAAGCCATGTCATGTCTCTTAGCAAGCATAGATAACAATTGTTAGAGCCATAAGCATATTCCATATCATTTGAAGACATGTAGAAAAAAGTTGAAAAAATATAACGTGTTAAAAAAAATAATGAAACAAAAGTTCAATTTTTTTTTTTATCAAAAAAGTGGGGGCCCGGGGGGCCTTTGGGGGCCCGGGGGGCTTTTGGGGGCCCGGGACCTCACAACACTGTTCAAAAGGAGCTTGTGTATTGTAACGACCACGGAGTTTCACCCAAATCATCTTCTAAAATGTCTAAAACTGTTTCACCTAAATCATATTCTAAAATCTCTTAAACTGTTTCGCCAAAATCAACTTCTAAAATGTCTCATCAAATGGTTTCGCCCAAATAATCCCCTAAACGTAATTTCTGCGTGCTTCTTTTGTTTTGACATCCCTGCGCTGTCACATTTGAAGTTCCCATGAAAAAATTCCTGCGTTAATCTTTTCATCTCTAATGTGTTCCTAGCTACACTATTAAGGTTTTGAAGGAATATTAATTTCAGAATTTACCACTAAGCCTAATGACCAGAGAAGCCATATTTAAAAAATAGAATATTAATTTATCTCTGTCACTAAAGACCATTTATCTCTCAGACCTAAAGACCAAAGAAGCCATATTGTTTCTTAATTCCCCTTTCGTGGATCAATAATTCCCCTCGATTATGCAAACCAATTTCTCAGAGATCTAGTTCCCCTAGGTTTCGTTTACCCGTTAGTGGATTAATAATCCTTGAATAAATTATAACCTGTCAGCGTTAGACTCAATTATAGATGGCAGCACAGGTATACTCGCGGAGTAATACCTGGCTCACTACACACCTTTTTTTGTGGGGTTTTAGGCTTTTTTCCTAAATTCCCGTGAGTTTGTTTTGGAAACGAACTTTTACCATTAAGATTAATGGAAACTAACTTTTACCATTAAGATTAATCGTAATAATAATTAATATTCTTGGATCAGATTTAAACGGCAATTCTTCTTCACTTGACAGTTTTTTTTTTCAAAACGCGTCTTTAAATTTTTATTATTGTGGTCTATGTTTCGTTCTTTGCTAGTTTGTCCCTAAGGGGGCAACTGTGATGAAAGATGGTTTCCCAATTAAAGTACCAAAAAAGCTATTTACTAAAACCTAGGGGGGGGGGGGGAATCTAGACTGCGTGGGAAAATTGCCCCCCTCATATATAGTGTGAAATTTTAAACCAGAAAAAATTAAAAGTCTTAGAGGCAAAATATTTTTGCAAGTGCCCTTTGTTTCTCAGTGATTGTGCTAAATGTTTCAGTTTCAATATTTTAGTTAAATATGTTGGCCGTTAGAAGCTTTGTGACGTTTTTACACGTGTAGCAATACCAAAAATGTCGTTTTAAAGTGAGCATGCAGTTTTCTTTTCAAAACTGAAACAAAATAAAGTTTAGATCACATTTTAACTGCTCGACAGGGGAAAAATTGATTTCAGTAGCAGAGTTTTCATTGACTTCAACTATTAAAATAACATTAAAAAAAACATTATAAGACAAAAATGCACTTATTGATATTTTTAGTTTGGATTTTCTAAGAACCTTCAATACAAATACTAATTGTATGCCTGAAACCGCTTCAAGTATTAATTTGTATAACTGTATGGTCACCTGTGTTTAAAAAAAAAGGAAAAAAAAGGTCGGTCGGTGCACCCACACAAGACAAAAACAAAATCTAGGCACAACAAACTACTGGACTGAAGCTTAACGGAGCATTTGTAAAAGATAAAGGCTGAAGTTTTTTTCAATCAAGGCCGAACGACAAACTGGATTAACACAGGGAAAAGAGGGGAGGGGGGGAACTGAAAAAAACGGAAACCATGTTAAACTTTGTCGAGCCAGATGTGCAAATTTTTGACTTTTGACTGTCCTTAATCTGTCTAGGACCCTGAAGATAGAGAGACTTTTCCGTCCTGTTTTTTAAACAAACAAAAGGTTACTAAGGGTTGCTAAGATCCATCAAAACGTCATCCCTTTCTTATTAAATGGCAAAGTAAACACTACTGCTATATTGAAATAGCAATGAGTATTGGTGTTTCTAAGGCAACTACCAAGAATGTAAATAAATTTAACTTATAGCAAAAAATATTTTTGTATTATTTAGATTTTAAAACTAATTCTATTAGCGATATGAGAAAAGCAAAAACTTATATCGTTCATTTGATTTTCCGAGAACTTTAGGGTTCCTAAGGCAACGCTCAAGATACAAATATTATTTGCCTTTGAACTCCAACATCTATATAATTCCAAACTTTAGATAAATCTAGCAAATGTATAGAAAATAATATCTTAAATTTAATATATAAAAAATAATTTGTAGATTGCAAAATACGTGCATAGGTTGTCAGCAAGTCTATCATGAGCACCATTGCGTGCCACAAGAGGAGCAAAATGTTTACCCACCGCTCACTATTTTTTCTTTCTTAGCCATCCTTCACCATTTCATTACCTTCGCAGAGGCGAAGGTAAAGAATATTTGCTTCCTGGTTACTCCGATCGATATTATTAACTTTTGTATTCATAGAAAAAATTGTTTTTTGCAGGTAAAGATCCCATCGATACCTATCAGATCTTTTTTTTTTTTTTTTGTAGCACCAAAACTAGCAACCCACATATCCTATTTTAGATACCTTTACATTTCTGGGGTACCCAACTTAGCAAGTTCTTGTCCCAGCTTTAGATTCATAGTGGCCCGACCCGGGTATCGAGGTGCCACCCTCAGTTTTTACGGTAATGTGGACGTCTATTTTTTTAAACAATTGTCATTTCTTAGTAGCCGTTTAAGTGCATATTACTTGGTATCCTACTATTCTATTAAGTTTTTTAATGATTTATTCCAGGCTGTATCCAAGGGGGCTAAGGGTTTCACCTCCCCCCCCCAAAAAAAAAAAAAATCCGACTCAGAAAAACATAACAAAAATGCCTATAAACACATTTTTGACACGTTTTTGAGTTTTTTAGCCCCCCTCCCCCCCCCCCCCAGAAAAAAAAATAGCACAAAAAAACACAAAAATCCTGGATATAGTCCTAGAATTATTATATTCATCGAAAACAAATCTTGAAATCGACAGAGAAAGACATACATTTAACATGAAGATTCAAGACACCGTATGATAAAAAAAATACAAAGACGGTTTCCCCCAATGTTTTTGCTATTTAGTGCGAATTTTAGCGGCACGGACTTTTATTGAGTTTAAGCTTGATACTTCCCAAGTGATTAATGAAAGAAATATCTAAAATTCCTAGTCAGTACTATTAATTAAATCAACTCTATGTGCAACTTAATGAATTAGTATTTTCGTACATTTGATTCAATTGAACTTGTAGCTGCAATAGAGGTAACTAACAGCTATCAAACTATTCCATTTGTTTGTTGTTTTCTTATGGTTTTGGAGTTTTCATTTTAGTTTTTTGGATTGTATTTGTTGCACTTTTTCGGTTATTTATTTATAATTCAAGTTAAATACATCAAGTTATAAGTTATAAGTTCGGCTGCTTATTTACTTAACGGATACAATATTACATTAATATTTGCCTCCTTTATAGCCTACAATGTAATTTTTAAAATAGTCAAATATTCGGAAAAATTCAACATCACCCGGATTTTAAGTTTTCAGCTGCCCATTTTTAATCTGAATGAAACAAAAAAATAATTTTTTCAACCGAAAGTAAGGAGCAACATTAAAACTTAAAATGAACAGAAATTATTACGTATATGAGGAAGGTCATCCCCCCCTCAATGCCACGGTCTTTACTCTAAAGTTTCACTTTTTGTTCCGATTATTTAGGAATGACTCGTGAATCACAGAGGCCTTTTAATTAGAATAATAAAAACTTTTAAAAGTTCTAAAAAAAACTTTAGCGTTATGAATGACATTATTTAAGAGTGACTCCTGAATCAAAGAGGCCACTTAATTAGAATAATAAGAATTTTAAAAGTTCTAAAAAAAAACGTTAGCTTAGGGAGCGAGGTATTTAGTTGTGGGCGATCTCCCTCATATACGCAATAATTTCTTTTCATTCTAAGTTTCAATGTTGCTCCTTACTTCCAGTTGAAAAAACTTTTTTTTTGTTTAATTTCTGATCGTTATTTTAACTAATGCTGGGAAACCTGCCCCCTCCCCTCCATGGAAAATTTCCTTCCCTCACAAAAAATTCCTCCATAGAAAGATAATTCCACATAACCCAACCCCCTTCACCAGAAAAACCCCGCATGAAAAGCGTCTGTATACTTCCCAATAACCAATACTATATGTAAACAATGGGCAAAGTTCATAGCTTGATGCCCTTCCCCCGGAACCTCTGGGGGGTTACGTCATCCTCAAAGACATGGTTATTAGATTTTTCAACCATGCTGAAAAAAATGGTTATCTCAAAGTTTTGATCGAGCAACTTTGGGGGAAAATGAGTATAGGAAGGGGGCTAGCTCCCTCCAATATTTTTGGTCACTTAAAAAGGGCACTATAACTTTTGATTCCCGATCAAGTGAGTCCTCTCCCGATCTTCTACGGTCACTGGTTCAATAGTATCACCCCTGGCAAAAAATGGAACATTCCACATTTTTGTACATAGGACCTTGAAACCTGGGCAATAGGGTTTTCTGGTATGCTGAATCTGATGGAGTGATTTCATTAAGATCACTTGATGTTATGGGGGTGTTTCTCCCCTTTGTCAAAATTAGGCAAATTTTCTCACGCTCGTTACTTTTGATGGGTAACATTAAATTTGATGAATTTTACATATTTTGAATAAACATCAAAATTCAATTCTTTTGATGTATCATTATGAAGACTGTTCCTTAGAGTTTCGGCCGCATTGAGCCGAATCGCTCCTTACTTACGGTTCGTTAACACGAACTGTTTGAAACATTCCCAGTAAGAGTCAAGTTTTCATATTGGAATTAGTTCCAGTATTTTATTAGATTCTTAATATTTGCAGCCTTTAAGTTGAAGACAAGGGTTTAGCATTTTTTTAAGGCTCTATAAAACAATAGCAAACAAATTAAGAAATTATCTCATTTTCTGTTGCTTTTTAAATTTTTGTTTAAACTTTTTCTATTATCTAATTCTTAATTGTGTGTTATTACCTATGAACTAAAAGGTTAGCAATTTGTCTTTTTGAATAGTTAGCAGACAAATCATTATATTACTAACACTACTACTACTACTAACAACAACTCACCGCAGCACCAAGCCACCTGAGGCCATCACATCTACGCACGCTCCTCCTCCATCCCAACCTATTTAAGGCCTCTCTCTTTATACCATCTCAGGAATTTCCAATTTCCTTTAAATCTTTCTTTATGACATCCTCCCTCCCCAAACGAGGACGACCTGCTTTCCGTTTAGCCCTAGGTGGTTGGCCGAAAAGGACAATCTTCGGCAATCTGTCATCCTTCATCCGAAGAACGTACCCTAGCCATCTCAACCTTTCTTTCATTGTAGCCCTAGAAAGCGGTATTGAACCAGATCTCGCTTTCTATTAACGTTCTTACATTAAAGTTCTTAATTCTTTATAGTCTAATTTAATTTTTGAAAATGAGAACCATGCTGACGATTTGAACTAGTCAATATTTTAAGCTTTGTGTTTTCAGTTGTCACTGAATTGTTTACTATTAAGAGCCTAAACTTTTGGTTTGGAAAAAAAAGCAAAATATTTGTGTGGCTTTTCAATCTTTTGAGCCGTCCAGTCGATAGAGATGGTAAACATAAGCTTACATCGTTAGAACCTGTTTCAAAAACTGAAGTAAAGAAAGAACAGTTACTAAAGTACTGGTACTAACAACTCACCGCAGCACCAAGCCACCTGAGGCCAGCAGAGCCACTTACGCTCCTCCTCCATTTAATGGCTTTATGAAACAGCATTAATACAAAATAAAGAAGTTGCCCCACTTGTTGGCTGTTTGCTGATGGTGTCTAAATCTTCATTTAAACTACTACTACTACTACTACTAACAACTCATCGCAGCACCAATCCACCTGAGGCCAACACAGCTACGCACGCTCCTCCTCCACCCCAATCTATTCAAAGCCTCCCTTTTTACACCCGCCCACGAAGTTCCCATTTCCTTTAAATCTTTCTTTATGACGTCCTCCCACCCCAGACGGGGACGACCTGCTTTCCGTTTAGCCCTAGATGGTTGGCCGAAAAGAACAATCTTTGGCAATCTGTCATCCTTCATCCGCACAACATGCCCTAACCACCTCAACCTTTCTTTCATTATAGACCTAGAAAGCGGTATTGAACCACATTTTTCGTATAGCCTATTGTTTGAAATACGGTCAGTCAGCCGGGTACCCAGAACAATCCTTAAGCAATTTCTCTGGAAAACATCTAGCAAATCTTCATCCGCTTTTCGGAGCGTCCATGCTTCAGAGCCATATTTGACCACTGTCATCACTGTAGCTTCTAAGATTCTAATCTTGGTTTGCAGACTTATCTTCCTATTCTTCCAGACTTTTTTTAACTGTGAAAAAAACACCCTGAGCCTTGGCTATTCTATTTTTAACATCTTCACTGCTCCCACCATCTTTACTAATAATACTACCAAGGTAAGGGAAGCTGCCCACCTGATCAATCTTTTCATTACCCAACGTCACCTTTTCATCTTCACTTATTCCTAGCCTTAGTGACTTAGTCTTCCTAACATTAATTTTCAAACCAATACTAGCACCCTGAACTCGCAAAACCTCTAAAACTTCATTCATTTTGCTCACAAAACTTTATTTAAACCTTATGTATATTATAGAAATATTCTTAGTTAGATGTTTTCGGCTACTTGATGAAAACCCAAGCTTACAAATGTATCTTTCCGTCGTTAGAATCTGTCTTCCGAGTTGAAATAATTGAGGAGTGAACGGTTTAGCAGCATTTATTTTCTGTCTTTTTACATCCCACAATTTAATTATGAAAAATGACAACTATGCTGAAAATTTTAAAATCTTAGAGGATAGTATCTTTTGAGTTTCTTAGTTTCTAACGGAAGACATTGCCAATAAGAACTTAAAGTTTCAGTTTCAAAAATCCGAAATATCAAGTATAGTGAAAATGGAATCTGATCGGTAGAATAGGCAGAGTGGAAACTTACGCAAACCAAATATATATCAGTACATTACAAAAACTGGGAATTCAATTTTTTATGAAAAACATCTCAGCATACAGTCAGGCAGTTTTTGGAATTAGCGGGCATCAATGAAAAAAAAAAGCTAACTTTTTAAGTTAAAAACAAAACAGCATAAGGTATATTTTGTCTATGAAGGTTAGTGTTTGGATTTCTATGAACAAAAAGCATTTTCAAACTTAACTAAAGTAGTTTTAATTGTTTATTTTTGCCATTCAACAGGGCAACAGTGACGATAATATAGTACTACCCAAAAAAGTTCATAGTTTTTAAACAACCAAAAGAAAAATCTTAGAAAATAGTGGTTCAGGTAAGAATAGACCTAATAAGTATCCAGCAAGCATATTTTTTTCCTTGGTAATTGAAGCATTTTTGTGGTTTTTTAACTGACTGTCCAGTTGAGGGCATAGGTAAATTTTAGTTTTCCATCATTGGAATTTGTTTTCCAGGTGGAAAAAAGAGGAAGCAATTGTTTAGTGGAGCTAAATGGGGTCATAAAATAGTAGTAAAGCCAAAGTTTTTGAAGAGTCAGTAATAAAAACAGTAATGAAATGTCAACATGGAGTTAAAACCCCGGGAATTCAGAGCTCAAATCATTTGGAGTCACGCGAGGTTAAACTATAAACATTTTGTTCTTTGAAAAATAAAGCTGGAATTCTACGTTAAGTAATCTTCGGAACAGTTGTTAGACTCATAGTCATAAATAATGAAGAAAAATACAAAATTAAACCAAAAAGCTAAATTTAATAATGAGAAAGCTAGGAAATATTAAACATAATACGAATTTATGTATATGAACATGTAATTGTCGGTAATATCCATAAAAAACTGGCTTCTTCAATTTTGATTTAATGATAAGAGAACAAATGGGTCCGGATGAATAAACCTTCCCCTTTTTTTCTTTTTTTTGGCCTAGTAAAGGTCTGGAGAATCGACTGTACGTGTTTAAAACATGGAATACTGGTAATTTTTTTGACGGTAAAACTGAAAAATAAATATAAGTTCCTAACTGAGATATATAAACATAGAATTGAAGTGAGTCGGAATAGACCCCTCAAGATTACTGAGCACAAATGCCTTAAGCTCACCATTTATAAGAAGCCAAGTTTGGTAACCCTAAACAATAGATGTAAGGGCCTTTGCATCGCATTTGGTCGAAAGGCTCTATCTATTTTTCGGATCCAGAAAATATTCCTGCCCCACCACAACCCAACCATGATTCATCTCCCAAAAGGAGAAAGGCTCCTACATTTACTTAAATCGATACCAAAACAGAAATGAGGAGTATGGGGACTCTAATTTCATCCTCTATTTTGTAATTCCATTTTAAATTGTTTTTATCTCGTTTGAAATCCACAAGCTCTCATTTTTAGTGGATTACTAAAATAAGAGATCATGAACGGTTTGATAGGCTAGGAAAAAGCCGACACCATAAGACACAGCCCCTTTCCCTAAACTGATAAAACTCTTCTCTGCTTAATGCGTTTTGTAATACTTTTTGAGCTTTGATTATAAAGTAATCTAATATCAGTGTAGTAGACTAAAGAGTTCCATCATTAAAGATTTACTAAGAGATCAAACGACTAGAAGCCCTTGAAGATCCTTCAAGTGGCATAGCTTAGCACTTTTCTTCTTTTGTAATTTTCCATCTCAAATGTCCTATTGAAGCTACTTCATCGAAGTGCTTTAAGGGGGGCACTTAATTTGTCGGAGAGTTGCCTTTGTTGTAGGCTGATAGTGCAAAACAGCTGCAGCAATTCTAAAGGCATTATATGACAATATGAAACTTGGATTTATATCTCCTAAAACTAAGCAAGCTCTATTGATTGGTCATCTTCGTTTTCTAATGCCTTTTTTGGTTCTTAAGGTATTCAAAGTTTTTATGCAAGGACGCATTAAAGATTTTTTCCGAGGGGAGATATTTATTTACAAAAAAAAAACTTTAGAAACATAAGAAAATTGTTTATGTGCATTAGAATTTTTACGGACCAGGCAAAAATTTCGAAGGGGGGAGTTCAAACCCCCTCCTCCCCCCTCTGTATATGGCCTTGATGATATGGTATCTACTACAAAAGGTCACGGGGTTATAGCAAGGAAAAATAATAACAGATAGTAAGTCGTTGCTTCCGTATCTGGGTCGGGCCTCTATGGAATTGAAGTCGGGACAGCAACCAGGGGCGCCATTTGGGGGGGGGGGGGGCAGGGGGGCCATTGCCCACCCTAATTTTTCTGAGGGGCTCAAGCTTCCTCCCAAATTGATTCAACATCTTTCTTATGTGCTATCATGAGCAGTGTTTCCACTTCTACTTATTTTGGTAGTAGAATACTTATTTTCGGACTATTCTACTTCCAAATATTAAATCTACTTATCTACTTACTTTCTACTTATTTTTGGAGGCTTAAGTTTTCGTGCCGGCCAAGTATTTTAGTTTTGATTCCGTTGAATTGTAATCCTATAATGTCTTATAGAATGGAAGGGTGCAATTGTTTTTAGAAGCGGCATCTTTGTCGGGAGCCGAATCTTTGTCGGGAGCGGAATCTTTGTCGGGAGCGGCAAAAAGGAAATTCGGGAAATTATAAAGATCAGTTTAAATGAATGAATTTGTTTAAAACCGTAAGACCATCCATATATAGCCCATGTATTATTCGCCCAGTTCGCCAGTTAACTATCTAATATCAGCAGCTGAAGAGCCATTGAGAATTCATGAGTTTGTCAGGAGCTCAAAAGCGTAAATTGGCAGCTCTGAAGAAGGAAAAGAAGCAGAAAAGCAAGTTTCTCTGAACAGATGGATTATGAAGCAAAAGCCAAGTGAACCGGCTCGGCAAGTAAGTAACCTACGGTATTTGTGTTTTATGAAGTCGTTTCTTTTTTTCGCGATCTGGTGGACCAAAGTTACTATTCTGAACCGCGCTGGGTAGTTTATATGGTGTTAAGGGGATGCGGTACCTTAAATGTTCACCCTATCTCGCCCATTACAGACTTTTTTAGTTTGTCTGGCCAAACTATTTAGAATTGAATGGGCAGTCTTGCCCTGGCTTGTAGAGCATGGATAAGAGATTCGAATAATCGACACAAAACTAAAAGCCACACCTACTTTCACGAAAATCTTAGAAAAACCATATAACTTCTCGCGGTTTGTCCCAGAGATAGAGATGTTCAGTTTTGATGAAACATATATCATCGGAAAGCCTTTTTTTATTTTTTCTATTAATCGGAGTAAATTGTCTTCTTAAAGTTCAGGAAAGGACAGTACCTCAAAATGTTCCAGCATACCTGCTAGGAAAACGCCGAAAATCACCTCAAAGGAATTATCAGTTGACCAGCTTGGTCTCTTCGGGAACTCCCTATGGCGCTAAAAAAAAGCTAATTATTTTTTACTGTTGTAAAAAGGCTAATTCAGAAGTTAGGTTTACTTCCTAGTTTCTCTTTACTTCCTAGTTTTCTTCTTAGATCTTTCCTTTTTTTCTGTCATTTAATTCTTCTTTAATAAAAGAAAAATTATAGCCCCTCAACCAATGCACTATAGTTATCTTTAAAATTAACTAGCCTTTTACTGAAAAATAATAAATACAGAGTAATACGGGATATGCAGGAGACCTTGTTTCCAATAAATTAAATAAATAAAAAAACAAGATTTTTAAACTGAAAGTAAGGAGCGACATTAAAACTTAAAACGAACAGAATTTATTCCGTATATGAAAGGGGCTGTCCCCTCCTCAATGCTTCGCTCTTTACGCTAAAGTTTTTTATTATTTTAAAAAATAAAGTTGTGAGACAGAGTCAAACTTTAGCGTAAAGAGCGAGGCGTTGAGGAGGGGACAGCCCCTTTCATATACGGAATAATTTCTGTTCTTTTTAAGTTTTAATGTTGCTCCTTACTTTCAGTTTAAAAAACTTGTTTTTTTTATTTAATTTCTGATCGTTTCTTAGTTAATGCAGCTTTTATTTTGGTTCACCGTCATTGAATAAGTAAACAAACATTTGCATAATAATTTTACTTTTCTTTTGCTAAATGGATGTCTCTAAATTTGGTTATGACGTAATTTACAAATTAACTTACGTAACTAACTTCTATATTCGTATATTTTTCTTCTGGCAAAAAATACAAAGTTGCAGATTTTTGCAGGTATGAGCTTGAAACCTATGTAATAGGTTTTCTGATACGCTTAATCTGACGGTGTGATTTTCATTAAAATTCTTTCACTTGTAGAGGATGTTTCCCCCTCTTTAAATAATCGGGTAAATTTTCTCAGGCTCGTAGCCTTTGATGAGCAATACTAAACTTAATAAAATTTATATATTTAGAATCAGCATTATAAACCCATTCTTTTGATACATTTATTGACATCAAAATTCCGTTTTTAAAAGTTTCGATTACTATTGAGCCGTATCGCTTGTTTTTTTTATTGTTTTTTTTTATTACGTAGATGTTACTACGTATATGAGGGGGTTCTCCCCTTAGTCAATACCACGCTCTTTACGTTAAAAGTTAAAAAAAAAATTTAATTCACAAACCCCTGAATCACAAACGCCGTTTAATTAGAATAGATAGCTCTTTTGAAAGCACTTAAAAAAATGTAGCGTAAAGAGCGAGGTATTGACTTGGGGGAGAACCTCTTCATATACGTTATAATTTCTGTTCGTTTTAAGTTCTAATGTTGCTTCTTACTTTCAGTTGAAAAAAACTTGTTTTTTTTTATTTAGTTTCTGATCGTTTTTTAAATAATGCTTGGAAATCCGGCGCCCCCTTCATAGAAATGTCCCTTACCCCAAACAAACATCCTCCACAGAAAGATTCTCCCGAGTAACCCCCTCCTCCAGCCCCCCCCCTCCAGAAAAAAATCCTTCCTGAAAATGTCTGTATACTTCCCAATAACCAATAAATAATGCTGGTAAGTCCGGCGCCCCTTCATGGCAATTTCCTTCCCCCATGAAAACTTTCTTCATGCACAGATCCTCCAACATAAACCCCGACCCCCCCCCCCCAATACCAGAAAAAAACCCTCCTGAAAACTTCTGTATACTTCCCAATAACCAATACTATATGTTAACATTGGGCAAAGTTCATAACTTTTAGCCCTCCCCCCGTGGACTTCGGGGGATTAAGTCATCCTAAAAGACATAGTTATCATATTTTCGACCATGCTAAACAAAATGGTTATCTCAAAATTTTCATCGGGTGACTTTGGGAAAAAAATGAGCGTAGGAGGGGGCCTAGTTGCCCTCCACTTATTTGATCACTTAAAAAGGGCACTAGAACTTTCAATTTCCGTTCCAATGAGCCCTCCCACGATATTCTAGGACCACTGGGTCGATACGATCACCCCTGGGAAAAAAAAAACAAAAAAAAACAAATAAACACGCATCCGTGATCTTTCTTCTGGCAAAATTGCAAAATAGGAGCTTGAAACCTCTACAGTAGGGTTCTCTAATACGCTGAATATGATGGTGTGATTTTCATTAAGGTTTTATAGCTTTTTGGGGGTCTTTCCCCCTTTTTTTGAAAATCAGCCAAATTTTCTCAGGCGCGTAGCTTTTGATTGGTAGCATTAAACTTGATGAAAGCTATATTTTGAAATTAGCATTGAAATCTGATTCTTTTGATGTATCTATTGGTATCAAAAACCTGTTTTCTAGAGTTTCGGTTACCATTGAGCCGGGTCGCTCCTTACTTACAGTTCGTTACCACGAACTGTTTGATTAAGATTACCTCTATGTTGTTTTGTTTTGTTCTTTTTTCTTCTGCAAAGCACTGTTAATTTTATGGATAACAATGCTACATGGGCTGAGGGGCATAAGCCAATGATTGTCGTTTTTTTTTCTTTTTTCTTTTTTTATTGATGGAACCACACAGTTTGGCAGTGCTGTTAATTTTATGGATAACAATGCTACATGGGTTGAGGGGCATAAGCCAAAGATTGTCATTTTTTCTTTTTTTTTTTTTTTTTTTTTTTTTTTGATTGATGGAACCACACAGTTTGGCAGTGCTTATAGCATTCAATTTGCTACAATGCCGACTGGTGATATGAAGCCGCATTGGATTTGCTGTATCACGCTTCACGTTTCGCCATTTGGTCCAAAATTATGAGCCTGTTTGGCGGTCACATTATCAGTAGTTCTTCAGGCTAAATGGGAGAACGTCGCAGAAAAAATGCAAATAAGCCCACGACGGAGAAGGACGTAACTGAAACTACAGCAAATCGAACACGCCTTTAGCTTATTTGCGATCTGTCATGACATCCAATTCATTCATTCAAGGACTACTGCAAAGGCTTTTTGCGATTTGGGTTGCTATTACATTAAGCCCAAAGTTTCTATTATTGTCTTTACGGGTAGATAAGGATCAACGCATGTATAATCATCCGAAATACGCCCTCTTTGGCTTTGCTGAAATTTCCTGTTTTTTTTCCGAAGTTCGGTATAGTTTAGTAAACTGTCACACCATGGAGGAGTTCTAGCACTATTTTTCCCGAACTGCTGTGCCGAAAGCGGAAACTGCTACGCAGTTTGGACTTAACATACTAAAAAAAAGCAACTGTTTAAATGTTGAAAATGAGTTCAATAGTGCTTCAAAGTACAAGAGTGGCTTTTAACCTTTGGGTATATCTTTCAGGTGCCTGACTCAGCACCCGAACAATCCATTGCAGTCGCTTTGGGTCCTTCGAAGGACGTGGTGGTCGGTCAGACCGAGCTAGTAGAAAACGAGACGACTCAAAGAGACACTGCGCCTGTCACTGCTCAAGAGGCACAATCTGGACGAGATACGACTCGAGATGAAGAGCACCATCGTTCAAGTGGTCCTACTGATATTTCTTCATCCTTCCACGACCATCCATGTTAACCACAGCTGCTACGGTACCCTGCACATGTTTCAGCAAACGGCAAGCTAAGACGGCCATTTAATATTTCGTATTATGGAAAGTATCCTTGGCTTGAGTACTCAGTTTAGGAAAATTCGGTTTACTGTTTCTGCTGCAGACACTTTGGCGGCGCGTCAACCCTTCGCTGACAGAGATACAAGGCGAGGCCTTTCATCGAGACCTGCGTAAGAAGATGGAAGGACATCTCAAGCGTTCTAGAAGAGCATGCTAAAAGTGACCGCCACAGGGACAGTGCAGTTTCGTGAACGAAGTTCAAAGCTATACAAGCCAAGGAGATGGAACCCATCGCATCTGTTTTGTCAACGGACAGGAATAAGGAGATGAATGAAAACAGGGAACACGTAAAGGCTTTACTGAAAGTAACGGCCCTACTTGGGCGACTGGGTACAGCCTTTCGCGGCTACGATGAGACTGAGTCTTCGGCAAACAAAGGACACTTCGTCGAAACTTGCAATCTTCTCGCCGAGTATTCTCCCACGCTTTTCAACAAGCTACAAAGACGATATGGCCACTATACGTCCCACGAATACTAGAACGATCTAATTTCAGTTATCAGATCTACGCTTCGGTCTACAATAGTGCAAGAAGTTAAGCGCGCCAAATACTTTGCTGTTCCTGTCGACGAGACAAAAGATAATTCGAAGAAAGAACAGCTCGCCATTCTTCTGAGGTACTTCGACGAGGGAAAAGTACGAGAAAGACCAATAGGATGCTATCATATGAAAAGCCTGGATGCTGAGAGTTTAGCCAGCTTCATTCACGACACAGTGGCGAAACTTGGTCTCGACTGGAACTATTGTGTTGCTCAGTGCTACGACGGAGCAAGCGTGATGAGCGGGCCCTTCTCTGGTGTTCAAGCGCGACTGAGAGCGAAAGCGCCACAAGCAATATACATTCATTGCCATGTGCATAGACTAAATTTGGTCATTGCAAACTGCGTTGAAGGTGTTGGGACTGTTGGCTCATTTTTTTCGTTAGTCCAAAATCTGTACACGTTCATTTCCAACAGCAACACCAGACATCAGCTTTTTGTCGAGTCCCAAAAGGCTACTCAACTGCCAGTCCTGGAATTAGAAAGGAGTGCTGCGACAAGTTGGTCATACTGGTATCGATCAATATCGAAGATAAGACTCCGATATGAATGTGTTCTGGCTGTACTGTCTGCAGTCAGCGAGGGAGCCGCTAGTGAAGCTCGAGCAGAAGCAGCTGGGCTCCAGAGAAAAATGGAATCTTTCACAGTTATATTCCAGTTGCTCTATATGGAATCAAGTCTGAGGACGACAAACTCCCTTTCTGAGCAGCTTCAGGCAGTTAATCTGGTAATATCTAGGTCCCGCACCTTGATTCAAGCAACAAGGAAGGAAATGGCTGAACTGCGCTCTGACACTTCATTTGCATCGCTTTTGGAGAAGGCAAAAGAGTTTGCTAAAGGTCTTGAAATTGAAGTACATGACGTGAATGAACCCGCGACCGGATCCTCCTCTGCGGGTCAGAAGGGACGACCTAGAAGAACCCAAAAAATTATCAAAAAACCTGAAAGAATTCATGACCATTTCGACGTTAGGAAAAAACTTTGTTGAATCCGACAATCGAGCTCCAACTCTGAAAAGAGAATAGCTGGAGACTGTAGATCGTCTGATTGCGGAATTCGACAGACGGTTTACAGATAACCTTCCAGTGCTCAGTACACTCGAAGCCCTGGACCCCAGCTCTACCAAGTTCATGGATGCAGGGCTCCTCGAGCAATTCTCTGAACTTTGTTCTGAAATGGACATTGACCAGATTCTTCTTGAGGCCCAAGCTGGTATTGCCAAGTGGTTTTTGCTCGAGGAGGAGGCAAAGCCGAAGAACTTCGTGGACGTCATCGATAATATCGAGACACTTTCAGTGGCCTATTCAGAAATTATCAAAATTCTTCATATTTGCTGCCACACTTCCTGTCACGACAGCCAGCAATGAACGCTTGTTTTCTGGGCTGGAAATAGTGAAGAACTATCTGCCCTCGACCACAGGAGACGATCGTTTTAGTCACCTTCTTTTGATCTTTGCAGAGAAGGATTTAGTTAAAAACTTCGATTTCGACCAGCTTGTTGACGACTTTGCGAAGATGAAACCACGACGGTTCCCCTTGTTGCCTTGAGTGTTCACTGATCTGTTTCAAAATTTTGTTGTATTTTTTGATTTTGTAAATATACTTGATCGAGCAAAGTTTTGCATCGTCATAGCCGGAGCGTGACTCCGACTTAGACTAAAGTATTTACTGTAAGCAGCGAGCTGAAGAATTCGGCTACAGAATATACTTTAGTCAAAGCGTGAGTTTCTACAGAGGTTCGGCTTTCGTCAAGTTATAGGTTCGGAAAAGTGGAAGATTCCCAAACGGCTGTTTTTTTAACATCGCACATACCGTTTCCGCTTTCTTCAGATATCTGGCCTTTTCAGAACCTATGGCATAAGAGCGAAAGAAGGAAAGGCAAAGCAATTGAGACAATTTCCTTAATTTTTACGGTAACTCCCACGGAAGACAGTTTTTTTCGGATAAAGCTAGAGGCAATTTTTTTTCATACAAGCCTGCTTCGGGGTCCATGTCGATTGCTTGCCCACCCTAAGGTTTGGCTGAAATGGCGCCTCTGACAGCAACTTGGTAATTTTGGTATTATATGACATTGTGAAACTTGGATTTATATCTCCTCAAACTGAGCAAGCTCTATAGATTGGTCGTCTACGTTTTCTAGTGTCTTTTTGGTTCTCAAGCTATTAACATTTTCTATGCAAAAGTGCATCCAGGATTTTTTTTTCGGGGGGGGGGGCATTTTCTTACAAAAAACTTAAAAGAAAAATAAATTTTATTTATGTGCATTAAATTTTTTTACAAACCAGACGAAAATTTAGGAGGGGGATCAGACCCACCCGCCCCCCCTGGATATGGCCTTGATGATATTATGTCTATTACAAAAGGTAACGGGGCCATATCAAGAAAAAATAATAACAGACGGGGCTTCCGTACCTGGGTCGGACCTCTATGGATTTGAGGTCAGGACAGCAACTTGCTAATTTTCGGTATCCAAGAAATGAAAAGTTATCTGCTAATTCCTGTGCCCAGGAAAATCAATACAGTAATTTAGATAGCTTGATAGTACATTCGCCGGGTTCCGATGGGATTTTTATTTTCCAAAAATTGTTATGTCAGGAAAACCTAAGTTAAGAATATAGATGGTAGAAAATAGGGAAGAAATACTCGATGATTTAATAACTCCACCCCCTCCCTCCCCCCCAAAGCACCAGAAATGTAAAGACATAAGAATAAAATATTTATGCGTGCTAAAAAGTATCTGTGGCTCTCCCAAACCGAGTAAAATATTTCGCCCCACTCCTGGAAACCCAATTAAAAAAAACTGTCAGAACCCAGTCTACTGCGGATTTCCTAGGGTACCTGAATAATCAAGCTATTATCCTGGCTTTAAATACTTTTCAGTCAGGAAATTAGTAGACATCAATTTTAGATCCCAAAGAGCACCGTCCGGGTACTGAAGATCCGTTTTTGGCGAGAACCAATATTCCGAACAAAGATCCGTTTATCAACGTGATCCACACTCACCTTCTCCAGTCACCGGATAGCATCGCCTCATTCACTCCCTATTACCCTTAATCATATTTCTCGTACCAAAATATCTTGTCCTTCAAGGCTTTCATTGTGTCACATTCATACAACAAACGAAGCAACACCATTTCATTGATATACCAACACAGCAGGCATAGATAAATACTTTCTTTTTTCTGACGTTTTCGGTATGTTTTATTCTTTCTCGAAGAGCCCAATAATCACAGGGTAAAATGGTATTGGTCAAAGATAGTATATAGTTGCCCCTCATCTGAGCGTGATATTTCTCGAGGGTTTTCGTTTGCCCTCTTGAACACGTTCAAGCCTGCACTATTTTATGATTATATTTATGATTATGACTGTACTATTTCTATATTTATATACCTTGTTATCTGCATAATACATATTACCTACAGCTCAATCTAACTGAATTTTAACCCCGGTTGAACTTCAACTAGTTCATTCTACTTTAGGCTATTTTTTTAGAAAATAAGGTTACCCTCGCCAGGATTTTTTATATTTACGCCAACGCAAACAATCAGCCCTTATACAATAGCTCACCTTGAGCCCTTTTTAACTCACTTAAAAAACAGTAGCATCTCCTCGTTTTCCTTTCATCCTCTGGTCTCACAACCAAAAATAGTAGGGGATTGGAGTTCTTGATATCATAATTATTTTTATCGGTTCCTGTGTGCTTAAAAAAGCCATCTTTGTAAAAACAACTCACATTAATGGCAGCAAAAAGAAAAATAAACTTATTTTCGACTTTTTCACTCATATTTAATATTTATTTTGTTCAAATTAACACCTCATGAGTTGGATATGTTAAGCCAAGGCCCTATCCACGGGGGTTAGGGGGTTTGACCCCTCCGCCCGAAATGTTAGTCCGATTCGTAAAGACGTAACGAAATGCATATAAACGAATTTTTGATGCGTTTTCAAAATTTTTATTTTGTAAATCCCTCCCCTAAAAAATATTCCCCCCCCACAAAAAAATCCTGTATATGGCCTTGTGTTAAACGTGCGTGTAAGACCAGTGGCGTCTTTTCAGAGGGACGAGGGGGGCAGTTACCCCCTAATAATTTAAAGAAAAGATCATTATATAGCCCATGCCCCTTGACTCTCCGGACGAAAAATAGACTTAATTTCCTCTCCCAGGAAATTTAAACTTTCTGGCAGCGTCCTTGCTTGGTTGTTAACCAAAAAAAAAAAAAAAAATTAACAAAAAAAAACGCAGAAGACCAATCTTACCTATGATTAAAATGTTTTTTTTACCATAGGCCTTTACCACTGGAACTCGATCAATAATACTGATTTATGACCAATTTTTCTAATAATTACCTATAATCTCCTATATTTAATTGGCAGTGTCGGTAAAAAAAAAAACATTTTATTGTGAATCCCGTTTATTTGTATACTACATCAAAAGGTGTAAAACCCAGCTTCAAGCAAGGCCATTCCAGATGGTACAATATTAGACTCCCAACTTTGACTCCTAAAGGCTCCAAAGGGACAGGGTTTAGAGCCAGGCTTCACCTGATATTAGACAATTTAACGCAGAACTAGGTGTATTCCCCCGCGGAGAATTTCCCCTGGGAAAATCCCCCTCCCACATTGAGCAGCCAGAAAGGAAGTACGACAAATAAAATAACGAAGAAAAGAATGAACTAAGGAATATTCTACTTATATTTCAAACTATAAGCAAAATGTATGGTGCTGTACAGTCTCGACAGTCCTGAATTGTACACAAAAAAAAGGCAGATTCGTGAAAGGTACATCTGCTTTGCCAAGTTAGCAGATTTGAACAAATTTTGTTTTTCTCTGTTTGTGGTTTATCTTAATTGGGGAAAACGATAATAAACATTTTTCATTTTGGATAATAGCACTAATAATGTTCAAGTACAACACCGTTCAATGTTTATTATTCATCTTAGCAACAAAGCAATGATCAGTCACAAATTCGAATAATTTTTGGTTATGAATCAGAGGTTCATTCACTGACGCTTTATAGAACCGTTTTTTTTTAGTTAGTTTCTTTCAGGTTAGTGTGAGACAAGACAAAGAGAAGTGACGAAATAGATGAAAAACATACATTTGGGCTATATATACACATTAAGGGGGGTGGGAGTAAAGTACTTGGACAGTGTGAAGTTAAAAAACAATTTTTACTACACAATATGCAGAATAATTATACCTAACACATTAGGCAGGTAGACTCGCTATACTTTACCTCCGCCCCCACCCCCCTAATGTGCAAATATATAGTCCAAATTTGTTACTAAAGTATTATATTTTTTATCTTACTTTGGTATCAAACAGTTCGTGGTAACGAACTGAACGAACGAAACTCAAAAAAACGGAATTTTAATACCAATAGATACATCAAAAGAATCAGATTTTAATGCTGATTTTATAATATTATAATATATAAGTTTTATCAAGTTTAGTCTTACCGAACAAAAGTTACGCGCCTGAAAAATGTTGCCTTATTTTCGAAAAAAGGAGGGAAAACTCCCTAAAAGTCCTAGAACTTTAATGAAAATTACACCATCAGATTCAGCGTATAAGAGAACCCCACTATAGAAGTTTCAAGCACCTATCTGCAAAAATGTGGAATTTTGTATTTTTTGTCAGAAGAAAGCGTGTTTATTTGTTTGTTTTTTTCCCAGGGGTGATCGTATCGAGCCAGTGGTCCTAGAACATTGCGGGAGGGC
Source organism: Artemia sinica (assembly GCA_027921565.1). Lineage (NCBI taxonomy): Eukaryota > Metazoa > Arthropoda > Branchiopoda > Anostraca > Artemiidae > Artemia > Artemia sinica. Next base: position 40,405,557 of record CM051272.1, on the reverse strand, counting down.
TCATTCAAACGGAAATTAAAAGTTCTAGCACCCTTTTTAAGTGACCAAAAAATGGAGGGCAATTAGGCCCCCTCTCACGCTCATTTTTTTCCCAAATTCATCCGATTAAAATTTTGAGACAGCCATTTTGTTCAGCATGGTCGAAAAATATAATAACTATGTCTTTGACGATGACTTAATCCCCCACAGTCCGCGGAGGAAGGTCTACAAGTTATGAACTTCGCCCAATGTTTACATATAGTATTGGTTACTGGGAAGTATACAGAAGTTTTCAGGGGGGGGGTTGTTAGTTTTTGGGGTGGGGGTGGGTCGGGGGTTACGTGGGAGTATCTTTCCGTGGAGAAACTTTTCATGGGGGAAGGGACATTGCTATGAAGGGGATGCCGGATTTCCCAGCATTATTAAAAAAACGATCAGAAATTAAATAATATAAAAACAATTTTTTCAACTGAAAGTAAGGACCAACATCAAAATTTAAAACGAACAGAAATTAATATGCATGTGAATGTGTTCGCCCCCTACTCATTATTTCGCTCTTTACGCTAAAGTTTTTTTTGTACTTTCATCAGAGCAATTTATTCTAATTAACGGCCTTTGTGATAAAGGGGTCATTCTTAAAGAATTGGAACAAATTTTGAACTTAGCGTAAAGAGCGAGGTATTGGCTAGGGGGCGAACCCCCTAATACACGTAATAAATATATACGAATATAGAAGTTCGTTACGTAAGTTAATTTGTAAGTTACGTCAGAACAAAATTTCGAGAAACCCATTTAGCCTAAAAAAAAAGTAAAATTAAAATGCAAATTTCGTTTTAATTATTCATGTAAGGTGAGCTAAAATAAAAGCTGCATTAACTCAAAAATTTTCAGAAATTAAATAAAATATTTTTTTTTTAACTGACAGTAAGGAGCGACGTTAAAACTTAAAACGTACAGAAACTATTCCGTATATGAAAGAGGCTGCCCCCTCCTCAACCCCTCACTCTTTACACTAAAGTTTGACTCTGTCTCACAACTTTGTTTTTTAAAACAATAAAAAACTTTAGAGTAAAGAGCGAGGGGTTGAGGAGGGGGCAGCACCTTTCACATACGGAATAATTTCTGTAAGTTTTAAGTTTTAACGTCGCTCCTTACTTTCAGTTAAAAAAAAAACTTGTTTTTTTTATTTAATATTTTATTAGGATTGAGCGTCAGAGAATATCAGAAGAATATCAGGTAGAGGGTATATCATACAAGTACGAAAAATACTATCCCTGCTCAAGCAAATAACTAATGGCCAACATCCCATATCAGTTGGTTCCAGCTTTTCTATCTCATTTTGCAACAAATTTTAGAGTAGACCATCATTCCATGTAAGGAGGGAGGGGAGTATATCACGTTCAAGATGCGAACTAAAATTTCAAGTAAAGTACTCTTTTTAAAATATTTGTAAATTTACGAACAGAAAATAGATCAGCTTAATTATATAATTAAGTAATCAAATTCTTAAAGTCATCTTCCACATCAGATCAGTTTTCAGATTAAGCAAGTCCATACTTATTTTACAATTTTTTCTTTGATAATATTAATATATACGCATAATGAACCTTAAAGTCAGTCAATAGTTTATTTAATAACTTATTTATTAAGTAATAATATTATTCCATTTATATAACGGTTCATTTAATAGTAATTTATTTGTTCAAGTGTATATTGAATAAAAAAACAGATAATTTAATAACAATAGTTACTAATTTATCCAGCCTACGAGATAATCTGAAACACAAGTTTAGAAGACTAGAAATTCTATTCACTGGTATAAACAGATAAAACAAAATATGAAAATTAAAAAACAATTAGTAAATGGCACAAAAATGTAACAAAATGAGTCCGCAACGAAAGACGGAGAAAGATAAAGTAAAAGGGTAAATATAAAGACACAGAAATAATAATGTAGGTTCACAACAAAACAAAATGGAGAAACAAAACAATAAACAGAAACTGTTATGAGTATAGCGTTTATTTTCTCTATTCTCAAATACGAAACAATTAAGAATTGTTTATACAATTAAGAATTGTAGAATTTTTTATTCTAATTAATTAATAGAAAGCCAGTATCTTAATTAATTGTTTATAATGCCCCACCTTATAAATGTTGAGAAGTCAATCAACCTATGAAAACCCGAAGTCAGATACAAATAATCTGAAGTTCTCAAAATCTATTTGAGAAAAAGGAAATAATCATAAAACGCAATGTATACTTAAAGACAAGGGAATTGAAACTACAAGTGATAGTGATAATGAAACATGATTATTTGAGTTAAGAGGAAATTTACAAAACCATATTTATCTTGAAAGGCAATCGGAAATCGGAAAAGGATAAAAGGAAAAATCGAAAATTCAGTTTTAACGAAACATACCCCCACACAAATTGTAACTGGTTACTGTAAATTAAATTCATTTTTATATAGAAGTACGTGCCAGTTGTGATTATGGTGATGAGGAGACTTTATATCATTATCTTTTTGAGTGTAAATTTTTTGAAAATGAAAGAACTGAAATGCAATTTAAATTACAAGGGTTTTCTTACTCTAATACTTTTAATATTAGTGTTATCCGGTTCATTAAAGAGGCTTGGTATGCCGTTTTGGAATATTTGAACCAAATAAAGAGACTAGATATTGTATCAATTTTTCTTCATTTAATTACTTTTAAGTGTTAATAATTGTTGTCAACTTATTATTTTTCCTTTTTCCTTGTTTCTTTGTGGTGTTCAGTATTTGTTCAGTTTCTTTGTGGTGTTCAGTATAAATCTTTTTTTCTTTTTCTTCTTCCTTTTTTTCTTCATTTACTTACTATTAAGTGTTAATAAATGTTGTCAACTTATTGTTTCTCCTTGTTTCTTTGTGGTGTTTAGTATTTTGCTTGTGTTTTTCAGTTTTTGATATTTTATGCTGTATTTTGTAGACTAGATAGTGAAATACTCTGTACGGGTTTAATTACTGAATAAAATCATTCATACCCCCACCTGCCACTTTGCCGTTTTTTGTAATAAATTTAAACAAACAAAACGTGGAAAAAAGAGAAAAACAGCCAAGAATATGTGGCATTAAACAGCTTAATTAGTCTTAGCTTTCCTTTGAATGTGTAGTTGTCTTTGGTAATCGACGCATTGTTAGTGTTTGAATTTTTACGGATGAGAAGCGTTGTCAAACTGAACTAATTAGTTTTGATTATTCATTTTTACGGTTAACCATGGCAACACTGTTAACCATGGCAACACTGAAGAAAAGGTGGTACTGCACTAAAAACTCCATTGTTTTTATCGAATCAAAACAATAAACCTTAGAAAACCATGGTTTTCAGGTATGAATACGCGTAAGATGGGTCAAGGGCCAGGAAATGTTTTTATTTTATTGCCCTTGGAAGAAACCAAGGACTTACATGAAAAAGTTACTCAAATGAAAAATGAAGTAACCTACAAATGGTGTATAGCTTAAACTGATAAGCAAAATAATAAAAATCGCAGTAAAATAATTTTACGTCATGTTTTATTCATCTTTTTAACTAATTTAGAAACTGAGTTCGTAAAAATCGTTCCATCGATTTTTACAAATCGTTATACCGATGAAGAACAAGATCTCCATCCTTGTCGGCCAACCGTCTAGAACCAAAGAAAAAGCAGATTTTCCCGGAATTGGATGGGACAATTTTGTAAGGAACGATTTAAAGGGAATTGCAACTTCTGAGGAGGGTGCAAAGAGCGAGGCGTGGACCATGACCGTGCGTAACTTTGGCGGCATCAGGCAGCTTGGTGATGCAGTGAGTTGTTAGTAGCCGTAGTAGTAAAAATTTTCAGTGGTTGTCTAGTCAGTATTTTAATTTTCTTTTATTCATCTTTACTCTGTTCTCTTCGTTCTTTCATTTTCTTTTAGCACTATCTTGTTCTTTATCCTCATTGACTGAATTTAGACATTAAGCCAGTACAATGAGGCATATTTGAAAAACAGCACAAAATAAAAAAAAAATATTGAGTGTTTTACAACCTTGCTTATGCCCGAAGACCGGTTATAGTGATACGTCTATTTTGTTTACCAGCGTTAGATCATAAAAAAAGATGAGGGAAGAAGAAACCTAAATGATAAAGAAAATAGCCCATAAAAAATATATAGCTGACAAAAATGATAAAATAAAAATGACCAATTTTGTTCTTAAAAAGGGGTAAAGCGGTAGCAAGTCAAAATGTGCAATATAACAATTTTGAACAAAAAAAAAATCTCTATCCCCTCAAACAAAGAAAGTTCTTGACTGGTCCATTTCAATTTTCATAGTATTATTTTATTTCTAATAAATTCATAATTTGTTTTCTTAAAAAGTTATACCCTCTTTTCTCACTTACAACCCGATTTTTAATTTTAGCCAACCACCTATAAAATCTCTTGTTAACTCTACCAGCTTTTGATAGAATTGCCTATTAGGTTTAAGTAGATTAGTACAGAGGAGGAGTTTGCGCAACTGTTTTGCCCTCTGGTCGCTTGGTACACTGATGAGTTATTAGAAGAAGTAATAGTATTATTGACTGTTGAAGTAAAAAATCCGGCTTTGACCTAGAATTTAACCTAAAATCTGATTATATTACTGAATATATATTAGTTACTTTTCTTGCTAATGATATATTTCTATAACTTCGGTTTTCATCTCTTCATATTTATATATATATATATATATATATATATATATATATATATATATATATATATATATATATATATATATATATATATATATAATATATATATATATATATATATATATATATATATATATATATATATATATATATATATATAAATTATATATATATATATATATATATATATATATATATATATATATATATATATATATATATATATAAGCTATATATATATATATATATATATATATATATATATATATATATATATATATATATATATATACATATATATATATATATATATATATATATATATATATATATATATATATATATATATATATATATATATATATATATATATATATATATATATATATATATAATATATTATATATATATATATATATATATATATATATATATATATATATATATTATATATATATATATATATATAAGCTTCTCAATAACGTAAATCTATTCACACAAGACTGAGCCTCTGTCTACAACGATAAAACTGATGCTAGAATTAAAAATTTCTGCCTCTTTCCCTTTCTCTGGCTCGCTCTCCCTATTTGTATGTTTTATTTCTTTTTTTATTCAAAACAAATATTCCTGCACAGATATTTAAATTAGCAAAGTCCTAGACAGAGATTTATATTAAAATATTTAACAGATATTTCTTAATTATTTCCTAATTTTTTTAAAGCAGCTAATTAAAAATTAATAAACTTCAATTCATCTGTTTGGTATAGCAAAACTTTTCTTTTGAATTAAAGTGCAAAAAGTTCATAATTTGTCTTTTAAATGTGAATTTAAAAGGAGTTCCTATAATCCTAATACCTTCTAGCCAGAAATAATATTTTTTCTATTGACAGCCTTATATTAAGTGAGTTATAGACCGCTTACTCTAAGTCTAGTAAAGTTATCCCTAATACCTTTGTAAAGCCCATTTGATACTCCACGAAATTTGAGCTTTGTCATTTTTTTTTTTTTTTTTTTTTTTTTTTTTTTTTTTTTTTTTTTTTTTTTTTTTTTTTTTTTTTTTTTTTTTTTTTTTTTTTTTTTTTTTTTTTTTTTTTAAGTAAATAAAGTCGACAAAAGTAGAGAAGATCTAGCACAAAGTTTAGGAGAGTTCATAGGAATTCATTTTTTGGGGCGGGAGCAAAGAAAACTAGAGGGGAAAGGGTTGGGCTGACAACTAAGAAACAAACTCCAAAAAGGCGATTACACACAGAGAACAAGAAACCTTAGGAAAAAATCACAAGATTGCCGAGGTAGAATTTTTGGGGGAGGGCAAGGATTTTTCTCAATTTTGTTTCATGACGGTAAAGAAGTGTATTTTTTCAATCTATGGGGGGGGGGTTGTTTTCTTAACGATTATTTTTAAATCCAAAATTTATACAGAACACAATTTAAAAGAGAAGTGTGAAACTGTTACAGGACAAAATTTAAAGAAGAAATGTGAAATTGTGAATTCATTTTTGGAGGCGGGATCACTGCAAAGTGTGGAGCACAACTTGAATCAAGCACCAAAAGGTGCACAAAGCACAAAAATTGCAATATTTTTACATAAAAGGGTATTTCTTAAAATCCAGAGGGGATTTTGACTTTTTTATGACTATTTTTAAATCAAAATTGTTACAAGACACAGTTTAAAAGAGAAATGTGAAATCGGGAATTCATTTTTTGGGACGGAGGCACTGGAAATTAGTTGAAAGAGGGATTGAGCACAACTTGAAAAAAACAACCTGCTTATGCGGAGGGTATAAGAAACCTTAGAATAAAAAATCACGAAATTTTTAAGGTACAAAAAGGGTATTTCTTAGAATTTAGGGTAGGGGGGCATTTATGGTTTTCTCTACGCTTATTTTTAGATCAAAATTGTTACACACCACAATTTAAAGAAGAAATATGAAAGTTTGATTTATTTTTGAGAACGGGAGCATTGGGAACTGGGGGAGGAGGACTGGAGCACAATTCGGAAAAAGCACTAGAACGGCAATTATATGGAAAACATAAGAAACCTTCGGAAAATTTGCAAGATTTCTGAGGTAAAATTTCCGGGACCGGCAAAGATTTGTCTCAACTTCGTTTCATTAATATGCAAAACCAGTGTTTTTTTAAATATAGGGGGGTATGGGGCATGTTTGGTTTCTACTTACAATTATTCTCAAATCAAACTTTTTAAAAAATTAAAGGAGAAATGTGAAATTGTGAAAGGAAAAAGGAGAAAAGGAAAATATGTGCTTCTTTTTCTTATGTTATTTAAGACCACGCATCTGCATAGGGATGGTTTTTTGAGACGTTGAACATATATGAAAATAATTTTAGTGTTAACTTAATTTTGCAGCTATTTGTGTAAGTGATAAAAAGGGGGACAACACATTTGAAACGCATCAAACCCTTCTAAATATCATGAAGATCAAATCAAGTACTAAAGAAACGGTTTAATAGTATGCATATAAATACATACCATTGGAAAGTATACTATAAATCAATAATAAAACAAGTTATACAAAAAGAAGTAAGCATTTCAAAGAAACATTTTACGCAATTGGTCGAATTTCTGGACCAAGATTGGAAAGGTGGGTTGTTACAAACCCAATCAACTACCCATTTCTTTTGTCAGAATAAATGAATTATCTCAAAGAATTTAAACTGTTTTATTATTGCTTGAGCTGAGCTTATTACTTGAGAAAAATTTCTTATTGTGAGAGATTGCGTTAAAGTTAATAGGCTGAAATTTCCGTATGAGTCTTGGGCGCCCATATGGGGAGGGGCTTATGGGCGCCAATGCTATGACTGGTCAAAATCCTTGCTACCATGTATTCATAGAAAATTTTTGTGAACGTCATCTAAGTCAACAGCTAGTGTATACAATTTAAAAGTAACCCTGAGCTTTACCCAAAAGATAAATGTATGATTACAAGTTAAATTTAAAAGGCAAGTTCAAACAGCAACTTGAAAGGAAGAAGATGAGCTTAACCAACATCTAGATTCAAGGAGCTTTAACGATTCGAAATTTTGAATGGGGAAGTCAGAATAGATTCCTCCGGAAAATTTAGATAGTGTTCGACAGAAGTTCATTTATGAGGTGTCCGGAATCAAAATAGCATACGTTAAAAGTAACGTTAAGTGTTATAATAAGCATGAGTAAACAGTAATCTTAAAAGCAGTGCGTCTTTTCCCAAAGTACTATTTTTGTAACTTAAAAAAATCATGCTATTTTTCGTCATTATCATCAATATAGCACGAGCTACAGATGTTATGGCACACGTCAGAAACTTCTCCTTTAACTGAGCACCGTACTGTGAGCCAAAGGGCCATCTAATGAAATTACAAATCAAAACAAAATGTACAATAGATGGTGCTAAGGTAATCTTCAATGTAGACCTAACATTATTTTTTGGGGACTTTTATATGGGTGTATATTTTGTTGTTTTATTAAGCGTCACGGTAAAGTACAAATACATTGTTTTGATTTTGTTTTTTCAATGAAAGCGATTACTGCAGAAGAATAACCTCAAACAACTAGCAAGGTAAGTAATGCATATATGAATTTAGTGACCATTATTTGTAATGATACCCAAGGAAGCCAATGATACCCATGATACTCAATGATACCCAATGATACCCAAGTGATTGTATAAAGTTCAGATAGATCAAGTGCTTCGAAAGCACATGGCCTATTGGTCGAACGCGTCAAACCCCAAACAAAAACAAGAAATGTCCCTTCAATCTTACATGGCCCTGTTCGAGGCAAGCCCTGGTCAATCTTATTCTAGGTAAAGAAAAAATTAATGTCTATAAAGAAATTAAACTTTTTATTATTATGCCATGGATGCTCTGAAATGTTGTAAAAAAAAAAAAAAAAAAAAAAAAAAAAAAAAAAAAAAAAAAAAAAAAAAAAAAAAAAAACTTCGGGCGATATAAAATTTTTTAAAAATAGATTATACTAAAAGAGTCGAATTAAAAAAAAAAAAAAAAAAAAAAAAGAACAAATCAAAACAAGAATTCTGAACATAAAAAAAGTAACAACACTAGGCAATAAACTGACTTGGAACAATAGTTAAACAGTGATTTGGAGGTAAATATTCTGAATTAAATAATTAATTATAATCAATTAATTGTAAATATATCAATAATTATAATTATCATTATTGTTTGCTATTGAACTGCAGATAACGCCAGATTGATAAGACTCTCTGTGCCCAGGCGCTCCATTTCAGAGCTGGATTGTTGAAGGTAGCAAGAAACTTGATAATATTGCACTCCTTAGTCTGAGGGTCCACGCTCCTTTCGACAGCTTCGATTATGATTCGACCAACTGAACGTCGAGAAAGGCTCTATAAAGAAAATTTAATAACTGTCAAAGATAGCCTGTTATCTATTTTACTTTAATGAAAACACTGAACTTCGGCTTTAGGAGCCGGGGGGGGGGGGGGGGGGGGGGAGGGGGAGGGGAGGCATACTAAAGTTTCAGTTTAATTCAGTCATTAAAAACATGTTTCATGCAAGGAGTTACATACTCTCTATATTACATGTACATAACTTAATATCTCCTGTTTAAGACCACATCTTAAACAATTACATAACCCCTTGGTGTCGTATCTGTCCAGAGACTAAAATACAAACATTCAACATCGAAGATCAGAAATTTAGATTTTTGATGTAACTGCACTTTTAGTGACTTAATTAACTCGGACTAAGGAGGGGCGGAGTAGGGGGGGGAATCCTTCAGGCTTGCCTTTAAAAATCAACAAGAACATGTTTGAAAAGAGTTACACACAGTACTCTCTATCTTGCATGTACGCGTCTTTTACCACTTGCGTTTCAACTCCGCACCTCTGATGAGCGCGAAGCGACCAATTTCGCAACCCCTTGGTTATGAGTCTGTCTGGATACGTGTATGTAAATATTCATCATTGTAAAATTATAAACCGAGGCACAACTATCTAGTACCAAAGAGTATGAGCAACATATAAGAGTTGGAACTGGTGCTAGCGTCGAAAAGATGGCGTTGATTTTTACTAGCCTTGATAGAGAAATAGCTAATCAACTGGCGTTGATTTTTTCAACAAGCCTTAGATGGCAATGATGGCATTGATATTTGGCTAGATGGCGTTGATTTTTACTAGCCTTGATAGAGAAATAGCTAATCAACTGGCGTTGATTCTTTCAACAAGCCTTAGATGGCAATGATAGCGTTGGTATTCTTTGAAGCTATGAGATGATTTTTCTCTCAGGAACTGAAATCAGACACTTACTACTACACTGAAAGTTTACTCTTATTTTTATACTGAAAAAAAAAATGCTAAGTGTCACCAAAAAGAGTCACCTGGATGGCGTTGATAGTTTCTTTGCTTTTTTTGTCGACAATAGGGCCAGTTCCTACTCTCAAAAGTTACCCAAAATCTTTGTTCAGTTTTCGCCGTCTTAGAAAAAACTTGTTGGCAACACGTTTCTAACAATTGTGTTCACATGAGCTGACAGAGAAAATCTTAACAAACGAATTTAAAACCGAAAGTTTCGAAACAAAAACAAACGAAATGTTAATTTTTTTTATGAAAAGTTAAAAGAATTCAAAACATTACTGTAGAAAATTGTTGGCGGATTCTGGGCATGAAATTAAAAAATCTCAAAATCTCTAATGGTCAATAGTGGTCTAAAAAGGCAACGAACTAAAACCAACGATAAAAAAAAACTAAAACCAAAGAAATCAAAGACCAAAAAAAGACAAAAAAAAATATAAGATTATTTAATCTTAGAAAGGCCACTTCTACCGACTACCGGGCTATAAGTTCATAATCTGGATTGTAAATTCGTGGTTCTACTGATCTAGGTCAAGAAAATGATCTTCCTTTTGCAATCGAGGTCATGAATCTATGAACCAGGCTCTGAATTTGATAACTGAAAAATTTGTGGATCTGGATTGTGGATTTTGCCGGTTCGTGGATTTGGAATAGTGGGTTTATAAGTCTCGCTGTACCACATTTTGAAGTTCGACAATCCACTATTATAAACCTATTTTCTAGAATTATTTGTTCTTCTAGTAATTTTTTTTTTTTCAAGAATCTGGCTACTGATTGGGAAAGATGGCCATAAAAGGTGACAAACTAAAAAACAGAAAAAAATTAAAACAAAGACTAAAATCCAAAAAAAATGTACCTTTACTTAACTTAACAATAGATGCTATACATTTTTTTTTCTTTTAATTTCACCAGCTCCTAATCTTTACTCTTTTTTTCTCTCTCTTTCTTTTGTTGGCGCTTTCGACACGTCTCAAAAATACAGCGACGGTTTTCTTCTCTCTTGCGGCTGGGACAAACTCTTGATTAGCGCCCCCCCCCCTATCTTCCGCAAATTTTTAAGGCTAAATTTTAACAAAATGTTCATTTACTAACAAAATTGTTTTCAATTTAGTAATTAATTAATTATTTGTTAATTTATTATTTAAATTATTTAATAAAAAACCAACAGAGAGAAAAATCTCAATGAAAAAAACAACAAACGAGACAGCGGCCAGTAGAGAGACATGACAAAAATGTAAAACAACACGGATATTTCACCTGTATCAAAACAAGGCGTCTTCAGCACGAGAGAAACACAAGAAGAACAAGATAAAAAACCAAACTAAAACTAAAAACAAATAAAACCACCACCAAAAAAAAATACACAATTGCCGCAAACTAATCCACGTAAGGAAAAGATGCTATTAGAAATACTTCAGTGAGAACACCAGAGCAACCAAATATCCATGTTGTTTTACATTTTTCGTCTTTTCTCTCCACTGGCTGCAGTCTTGTTTGTCGTTTTTTTCATTGAGATTTTTCTCTCTGTTGGTTTTTCGTCATGACTGGCCAGTTCGGCTTAAGATCTTTCAAATCATTTAATTATTGTTAATTATGATTATTTATTTTTTTTATTTTAAACTAATTTTATTATTTAATTAATGATTTATTAATTATTTTCATTTATTACCGGCGCCCTCACTTTAATTGAATAAAAATAAAATTTAAACAACTACAAATGATTATAACTGTCAGACTATTTATTTGAAATTTTGCACCCCTAAAACTTTTTTACCCCTAAAATTTCATCTCCCTGGGCAAGTACCTCTTCTCAACCCCCCCCCCCCCCCCGCTAAAACCACCTGTGCATATATACTTATAAAAATCTCAAGTCTACCCGATGTTTACTTGTAAAAATCTCAAGTTTTCGTTGACTTTTTTTTATTGAAAATCCGAGCTCTGATTTAAAGACTACGTTGCACTAAAAATGATGAAAGCGATGAAATAATTAATTCGTACCATAGTGTGTAATGCAGCCATAGTTCGAAGCACAGATCTCAGTTTATCTTCTATGGTTCTTAGTCTCTCCACTTCGTACTCCGCTTCAAAAAGGGACTTAGTCAAAGTTTGTTTGTCTTCCTCGGACCTGGTCAGGTAATCCATTAAGTCGCTTCGATCCTAAAATAAAATTCATTGAAATATTTATGATTTTCTTGGATAATTAATAAAATTACAAAATCGTAAATTGAATTAATCAATTGGAGAAAAGCTAATTTATTGTAGTCATTCTAAACTATACTGTGAAAAATGTTTGGAAGAATACGAAAATAAGCCTTCGAACTAAGATTAGAATATTAGACCACCCGTTAATGACTGAAGTCAAGTATGAATCTAAAACGTGGGGGGACACGTTTCAAGTATGAAACGTGGGGGATTCGACAGGTTAAGAACGATTTGTTAAAAGTCCTCCAAACGAATTGTCTTAGATCCTCGGTATTTGTTTGATTGACCTTATATTAAACAATAAATTGTATGAAAAATGTGCTTCCAAAAAGAACAAGAAAAATCCCGATTTCTTGGGCTATAATGTAGGACAGGCTAAGACGGCTAGGCTAACTTTTACAATTGATAGATGACAGATTGCAAAATATTGTGATGACTATCCAACTGAGAGCAAACGAGAAGCACGTCGTCCCCGAAAGGGGATGGGAATAATCTCAGTGGCGCAAATTCACGTAAATTAGGGGGGGGGGGTGAAACAACAATGTATGTTTCAAAATCTAGAGGGGATGTCGATCTTTTTTTATTTTTGAATAAATATAACAAAAACATCCATTTTTCAATCAGAGTAACAAAAAAGAGGTAGTTTTGAATATCCAGGGGGGGGGGGGCAATATTGGGAACCTCCTGCCATCCCCCCCCCCCCCGATTGACGCCACTAAGAGGCTACAAGAAAGATTATAAACACAATTGGGACTTCATACGAGGGTGTAATGAGTGAAACTTTGAATAGATTAAATAAAAAAAAAACAAGTTTTTTTAACTGAAAGTAAGGAACGACGTTAAACTTAAATCGAACATAAATCATTCCTTATATGAAAGGGGCTGTCCCCTCCTCAACACCTCGCTCTTTACGCTAAAGTTTTTTTTATTGTTTTAAAAAATAGAGTTGTGAGAAAGTCAAACTTTAGCGTAAAGAGCGAGGCGTTGAGGAGGGAACAGCCCCTTTCATATACAGAATAATTTCTGTTCGTTTTAAGTTTTAACGTCGTTCCTTACTTTCAGTTAAAAAAAAACTTGTTTTTTTTATTTAATTTGTGACCATTTTTGAATTAATGCAGGTTTTGATTTTGGCTCACCGTACATGAATAATTAAAACAAGATTTGCATATTAATTTTACTTTTATTTGGTTAAATGGCTTTCTCGAAACTTGTTTAATTTTATTTACGAACGTTTTTATTAGTAATAAATACACGTAACTTACGAATTAACCTACGTAAGGAACTTCATATTCATAGATTTTTAATACGTACATTAGGAGGTTCACCCCATAGGCAATACCTTGCTCTTTAAGCTAAAGTTCGAATTTTGTACCAATTCTTTAAAAATGACCCCTTAATCACAAAGGCCGTTAATTAGAATAAATAGCTCTTATGAAAGTACTAAAAAATCTTTGGCTTAAAGAGCGAGGTATTGACCAGGGGGTGAACCCAATCATATACGTAATATTTTCTGTTCGTTTTAAGTTTTGATGTTGCTCCTTACTTTCAGTTGAAAAACTTGTTTTTTTTTATTTAATTTCTGATCTTTATATTTAAGAATGCTGGGAAATCCGGCGTCCCCTTCATAGCAATGTCCCTTCCTCCATGAAAACTTCCTTCACGGAAATATTCTCCCATATAACCCCCGACCCATCCCCCCCCCCCCCCACCTACCAGAAAAGAAACCCTGAAAACGTCTGTAACCACTTCCCAGAAACCAATACTATATGTTAACATTGGGTAAAGTTCATAACTTTCAGCTCTCCCCCCGGGGACTTCGGGAGCTTAAGTCATCCTAAAAGACATAGTTATCATATTTTCGACCATGCTGAACAAAATGGCTATCTCAAAATTTTGATCGGGTGACTTTGGAAAATAAATGAGCGTGGGAGGGGGCCTAGTTGCCCTCCATTTTTTTTTCACTTAAACAGGGCACTAGAACTTTTAATTTACATTCCAATGAGCCCTCCCATGATATTCTAGGACCACTGGGTCGATACGATCACCCCTGGAAAAAAAAAACAAAAAAAAAAAATAAACACGCATCCGTGATCTTTCTTCTGGCAAAAAAAGCAAAATTCCACATTTTCGTCTATAGGTGCTTGAAACCTTTACAGTAGGGTTCTCTTATACGCTGAATATGATGGTGTGATTTTCATTAAGGTTCTATAACTTTTAGGGGATCTTTCCCCCTTTTTTCTAAAATCAGCCAAATTTTCTCAGGCACGTAACTATTGATCGGTAAGACTAAACTTGATGAAACTTATATATTTGAAATCAGCATTAAAATCTGATTCTTTTGATGTATCTATTGGTGTCATAATTCCGTTTTTTAGAGTTTAGGTTACCACTGAGCCGGGTCGCTCCTTACTTACAGTTCGTTACTACGAACTGTTTGATTGGGGTGGAGGAGAAACCTGAGTAGCTCTAGTAGCATCAGGCAACTTGATGATGTCGTGAGTTTTTAGTAATGATAGTCGTGGTATAATGTGAAATGTAGTTTTGAAGCTTAAACTATTGGATAGAAGACGCTTTTCTATAAAACACACGTCAAATACGAATATATCTATATATAAATATAGATAATATATAAATAGTATATATAGATATATAATATAATATATATTATAATATTATATATATATATATATAGTATATCTATATAAATATATATTATACTATAATTATATCATATCATATATTATATTAATATATATATTATATGTATATATATATATTATATATTATGCTTCTAACCTAGCTGAGCTTAATTGGAATGATACATTTATCAAAAGATTCTTGTGTCCCATTTTGAGCAGATAGAAGATTTTCGAAGCAGCATTTTTGTAGGGCCTTCCACCTCTGAGTAAATACCTGCAGGAAATTTTGAATGACTGAATATTTTACAAACGAAATCTTACTTCTTCCCAATCCGCTTGTACATCCTGCAGTTGTTTCTGTAATATTCCGATTTGTTGTTGTAATGATTTGATTGTGCCACCCTGTTGAACTTCTCTGACTGTGGACAGTGTTTCGTTGCCAGAATTTTCAAAGTCAGCTTCTTGAGAAGGCCAAAGATCGTCCTCTAGGGCAAAAAAGTCTAAACAAACTAGCAAAAAATCGAGACTGAACATAAGTAAAAACAAATCCATTTACATGGGGGAGGGAGGCAGGTTGGATTGTTTGACTTGGGCTTCACTTATAGCAGAGATTAAACATGTTACCAGTACCTTATATTCAAAATTGTCTCTTTTTTACTCAATAATTCGAACTCCACTATGGCTTTGGCTTCAAACGCACAGTACAATCTGGAAACGCGGTTTTAAAAGTTTATTTCAGAAGTGGAATCACTCGTGTCTTCTGAAAGACAGGGTAAAACTTTACAGTTTGTATCATATGCGGCTTTAAGTACGTAGCTAGAAACCCCCCAAAAAATGAGTCTGGCAATGTAAAGATAGATTCAACTTAAATTACTTAAAAAACTGGGAATAAAAGCGCATATTTTGGCCCGTTTGGCCAAAAACGGGCCATATTTTAGCCCGTTAGCGTATTTGTATTTAAGCCTGTTTGGCCAACAAGGGTCATATTTTGGCCCGTTTGGCCCATTTCTACCAGTACTGTTCCAGGATTTTCACATGTTCATTAAAAACCAGGACGGTATCATGACTGTACTAGAATGTACCCCCCCCCCCCAAAAAAAAAAAAAAATCCCAGAGTAAACATATCTATTTGTAATTAAGTGTCCACAGATAGACAAATAAACTGTGAAGCATGTAAAAAATAAGACAGATTTCAAGCGAAAGATAAAATATACAAAAAGTGGCGGTTCTTTTGCTACGATGCACATGTTGAACACAACCTAAAACTTTTAATTTAAGATGATATAGGACCTAGATTTTAGGATGAAAAAAGTGAATATATTGTTTTTATTTTGCCTATTATAGAACACAAGGCACATCCAAAAGCAAGTCCAGTGTCTCAATTAATGGATATATTTATTGAACAAATTCTTTGCTGCCACATAACGTCAAAGATTTTGGCATTTTCCAGCACAATTGCCACAACTGTTTAGATATCTAACACAACAAAGACGAAAATTGAAATTTGTGGTTAAAGCATTGTCAAAATTAAGGAGTGAAAGATCCGGAATCCTACTTGGCGCAACCCGCCAGGAGTGACTCCACTGCTTTTCCATTGTAATGGCGAGCTTTGTTTCCGTTAATTACAATTTTTAAACTTATTTAAAGCTTACGTTCAGAATAGGAGTAGAAAAAAACCGTAATCTTTGATGCAAGTTATGATAAAGTGCGCTCTGCAGATGTGAAGCTGCTGTTTTTGTATTGTTTTTCTTAAACAAAATAAGCGTAGGCACACGCATGATTGGCCTCTAGATGGGGGAGGAGGAGGCCATAGAGAATTATTTCTGGAGGGGTGTTTTAAAATTTGAAAAATCAGAACTTTATTGTGGCGATTTTCAAAATTTTGACAGCTATGGCAGCTGTTTACATCCAGCTTGGTATTGTTATAGAGACGTCCCTTTACTTAGAGTATATTATTTGAAGTATTCTGACCTAACCCTCATACCTAGTGATTTTCATGTTTTTTTTTTCATGTAATTTCATATTTTATTAGAGGAAATCGAGTATGTGCAAAATTTTTTGTCGATCCCTCAGTGGTCAGGGCCTAAATTTCTAGATGAAAAATTACCTGACAATATTTTTGTACTTTGGTCAATTTGACGAGTTTAGACACTCAGGTCTCCAAACATTTGCGGTCCAAAAATCAGCGGCCAAATAAGAAAGTTGGGTTTAGTCCTTCCCTGTCCCAAATAAACACAAAAAAACATGAAAGCACATACTTTTTCCTTCTGTGTTGGCGAACCCACCTTTTCTAGAGATTAACCCTGTTCAAATTATTTTGGCCCTCTCCCCACCCCTCATGAAAAATACTGGGGGCGGGCAGTCTTAATGATATCAATTTAGGGCTATAACGAAAGAAAGGTTGAGATGGCTAGGACACGTTGTGCGAATGAAGGATGACAGATTGCCGAAGATTGTCCTTTTCGGCCAACCGTCTAGGGCTAAACGGAAAGCAGGCCGTCCTCATCTGGGGTGGGAGGACGTCATAAAGAAAGATTTAAAGAAAATGGGAACTTCCTGGGAGGGTGTAAAAAAAGAGGCTTTGAATAGATTGGGATAGAGGAGGAGCGTGTGTTGCTGTGTTGGTTTCAGGCGGCATGGTGCTGCGGTGAGTTGCTAGTAGTAGTAGTAGCAGTACTTCACTCTATTTAAAAAAAGCAATTTCAAATACTTTGATTATGTTTTTACTTAATTTTTTTACTTAATTACTTAATTTACTTTGTTTTACTTAGTTTAAATAGCTTACTTGACTACTAATTAAGTTAAAATTTAATGCTATTTTATTTAAAATTACGTTAAAAAAGTGGGAAAGTTTGTCCGAAAAGTGGTTTTTTACCGTATACGTTCCAAGTGTCATCGGATTTTGGTGGCGACAAATTTGATTTGATGTCTCCAAGAATTAAAAAAGAAGAAGAAGAAGCTTACCGGACAAACCTTCTCTAGATCTACTTCGTGAGCTACCATCGCCATCTTGTTCATCTTTATCACTCACTACGGGAGAATAGAGGCCACTATCATCAGTTTTAGGGGGCTCATTACCATCCATCCCGTCAGAAAAGGCTTCACCACTAAGAAAATTTAGTTTATTCAGTCAGTATAAATAAGATAACTAAAGTGACACAATTTATTTAATTACTAAAATTATTAACCTGTTTTAAATTAATAAAAATGTATCTAATGCTCATACTCAGAGGATGGAGCTTCGATGCAAAATTTAGAAAAGACTTAAAATAACTAGACAAAAAGGAAACGACGCTCCCCAACAATGGCGCCTATTTGCATAGATCTGGGGGGGGGGGGGGGGGGGGGGGGGGTAAGACTGTATTTTAAAATCTAGGTGCAGTTTTGTTGTTTTTTTTATCAATGAATTACCAAAAGGCCATTTTTCAATGAAAATCCCGAAAAAGGGAATTTTTTAAGCCTTAGGGGAATTTTGCGGAAATAACGTCCCCTACCCCCTCCCCCCTAAAAAAAATCGACAATGTTTTCATGATTGATCTCTAATAAAAACCCATAAAAATATTGTTTTCCTTGTCATCCAAAGTAGGAACATCCAAAGTAGGAACAAGCCTGCAACGAAAGGTTTTCAACAATTGGGATCTTACAAGCTTACTTTTATATCAATTGGGCTTCATTTTGAGGGGTCTCGGGCTCTTTTCTAAAAATGTAAACAGATATCTTTTAGTTACAAATTACTGTTCAGTAAAACCTTAATATATCAAGTAAACTTTTGAGTTGTATTTTTTGTTTCTTAGCATGTGTATGGGAAAGCTTAATTTTGCTATTGCAGAACGTATCTTAGTTATACTAAGTATCTATGCTACACTATTGCAGAACGTATCTAAGCCAAAAGTCTGAGAAAATTCGTTAAGAGCCTTAATTTTTGTTTTTGCAAATGACGTCATGTACTATGTTAGAACATCATATAAGCATTTCTTATGATATCATATAAGCATTTTCTTATATGGTGTCATGCATAGCATAATAAGTTTAATTTCACTATTGTAGAACGTATCTTCTCTATCTTAAGGAGGAGTTTTGAATTGTTTCCACGGATTTTCCACGGGAGAAACTTTCCATGGGCGAACTTTCCGCAGGGGAAAACTTCCTATGGGGGAGAGAGTTTGGGAACATTTTTTCGAGAAGGCGGGATTTCTGGCATAATTTGAAAAACGATCAGAAATTAACCAAAAAAGTTTTTTCAAATGAAAGTAAGGAGAATCATCTATGGAGAATTGGTCACAGGAAATTTTCCTGGGAGAATTTTTAGCAAAGGGTGGAATTTTCAGCTGGGAAGGGGAGGGATTTTAAGCGGCAGGACTTTTATATGGAGAATGTTTTGTGTCGGAGGATTTCCATGGAGGAGGGAGACGGATTCCCCAGCATTATTTGAAAAAAACCGTAAGAAATTAAATAGAAAGTAGATTTATTCAACTCAAAGAATGGAGTACCATTAAAACTTAAAACGAACAGAAATTATTCCATATATGAAGGGGTCTGTCCCCCTTAAGGGAGACTTTGAGGTTAGCTTTTGCTTGGCTTCACCTACATTTTCCCTGCCCAATATTAAACTTTTCAACTGTTTGATAACTCGAAATCAAAAGCCGGCAGATATTCAGTAATGGTAAAGTAAAACCAATAAGCATACATGATTTACAAGCATGAGCTTCTAGAGGTGGTTTCAATATAAGGCCGACAATTTAGTAGAGGTAAGATGAATTATCCTACCTGTATCGATGCTTAAAGTCTATGCAATTTGACCTTGCAATACGTTAAGCATATAAATGCCATTATCGTGACCTACTTAGGACATTTTACAGAATTTGTTTACAGCAAAAACAACCTCTTGGCGAAAGGTCAAGAGCGTGAATAAAACGTGTTAATTCTCTCATGGAAGAAATAATTATTTTTTGTTTATGATTTAAGCAGATAGACAGTAGATTCTCATTTACACTGTCACTTACAGATAATTTAAATCAGAAAAAGTAATTGATAACACTGATGCATGCAAGTATATCCAGAGTTGAGGTTAAAATCTAAAAATTAATTAAAATTAAATTTTTCCTGGCGAAACGGATATTTTCTTTAATATTAAATATTATCCAAGGTAGATTACTGAACATCACAAAGCTATTGAGGAACATATTACATCAGTTTAATAGGGAAGGTAGTTCCATCCCTCCGTCCTCGCTAAGGTACGCATAAATAATATACATTTTATAGATTGGCTTTTCAAATACCCTTTGCCGTACTCAGACAACCCCCAATTCCCCTAGAAATGGGGTAATTGTAAGTCTTCTACCTTGCATTATAATAGAAGAAGCATAAAACGTGTCAAATCTATAAGTTTCATTAAGTTTAGTCCTACCCATCAAGGGTTACAAGCCTGAGAAAATTTGCCTGAGAAAATTTTTGACAACAATAGATATATCAAAAGAATTGAGTTTTTATGCTGATTTAAATTATCAATATTGGGAGAGGGTTTCATTCAAACGGAAATCAAAAGTTGTAGTGCCCTTTTTAAGTGACCGAAAAAATCGGAGGGCAACTAGGCCCCCTCCCCCCTCCATTTTTTCTCAAAATCGTCCGATCAAAATTTTGAGATAGCCATTTTGTTCAGCAAATATACAAAAATTTAAGGAGATAGTTGGTTAAATGTTTTTTTGTAAATCTAGAAAGGGTAAATTTTTCGTTTTTTTTAAATAAAAATAAAAGTCATTTTTTAAGATTTTTTTCAAAATTTAGAGGAGGGAATATCTAGAGGAGGGCATAGAATCCTTCCGTCACAAATTTTGACGTTACTACTAAAGTGTGAGAAGATAGTCATGTCAAAATAATCAAACAGTTCGAGGTAAACAAACTGTAAGTAAGAAGCGACCCGACTCAATAGTAAGCGAAACTCTAAAAAACGGAATTTTGATAACAATCGATGTATCAAAAGAATCGAATTTTTATGCTGATTTCAAATCTATAATTTTTATTAAGTTTAGTCTTACCCATCAAGGGTTACGAGCCTGAAAAAATTTACCTTATTTTCGAAAAAAGAGGGAAACACCCCTAAAGGTCATATAATCTTAATGAAAATCACACCATCAGATTCAGCGTCTAAGAAAACCTTACTATAGAGGTTTCAAGCTTCTATCTGCAAAAATGTGGAATTTTGTATTTTTTGCCAGACAAAAAAAATCACGGATGCATGTTTATTTATTTTTTTTTTTTTTGCTTGGTTTTTTCCCTCCAGGGGTGATCGTATCGACACAGCGGTGCTATAATATTGGGAGAGGGCTTCATTCAAACGGAACTCAAGAGTTGTAGTGCCCTTTTTAAGTGACCGAAAAAATCGGAGGGCAACTAGGCCCCCTCCCCCCTCCATTTTTCTCAAAATCGTCCGATCAAAATTTTGAGATAGCCATTTTGTTCAGTAAAATTAAAAGGCCAAATAATTATGCCTTTGGAGATATCGTGATCCCCATAGCCCCTATGCATACATTTTTCGGGTAGGGGGGGGGGCTAATTTTCTGCTGGTGGTATTTTCAACGGGGATGATTTTCCATGGGGAGAGAAGTTTCCAGGGAGTGAATTTTCCAGGGGAAATTTTTCACTTGGGGAATTTGACAAAATATCTATACGAAATTCTGTTTAATTGTCTTACATTCTCATTGCCAACGCAATTTTGCATGTGCAGATATTCCGCGGGAATTATACGGGTGTTATTTTCCGTATGTTTTGGTTTCCGGAAAAAATTCAACGGAAGGGGATATCTCCAGAGTGATTGAGAAAACGATTAGAAATTAAAGTCTTTTTACAAATGAAAGTATACTAAGTAGAATTTTTCCATACTGAATCGTCTGCAAGACATTTTACGCGGGAAGGGGGGGGGGATTTTCAGCGAGGATGGAACTGCCTCGAAAGAATTTGAGGCAGGAGGTGCACTATACGTTGGATGAAATTTCCAGGGAGGAATTTCCTGTGAAGGGAGGGGGGATATATTTCATGGGTGAGGCATATTTACCGGTATTATTTGAAAAACGATCAGAAATTAAATAAATAAATCAAGATTTTTTTAACTGAAAGTAAGCAGCAACATTAAACTCAAACCGAACAGAAATTATTCCGTATATGAAGGGTTTCCCCCTCTTCAATGCAGCTATTAAACCGTTGGTAGCGAACTGTAAGTAAGGAGCGACCCGGCTCAATAGTAACCAAAACTCTAGAAAAACGGAATTTTGGTACCAATACATATATCAAAAGAATTGGAGGTTTGTGCTGATTTCAAATATATAAGTATGATTAAGTTTAATCTTACCTATCAAAGCTTACGAACCTGAGAAAATTTGCCTGATTTTTGAAAGAAGAGGAAAACACTCCCTAAAAGTCATAGAATCTTAATGAAAATCACACCATCAGATTCAGCATATCAGAGAACCCTACTGTAGAGGTTTCAAGCGCCTGTCTGAAAGAATGTGAAATTTGTAGTTTTTGTCAAGTTCAAGTTCAATCATTTTATTATTAACATATACATGTATATAATTGACATAGGCCCATGGGGAGACAAGCTCGAAGAAAGATGCGTCTTTTTTTTCAGGGGTGACCGCATCGAACCAGTGATCCTAGAATATCGTAAGAGGGCTCATTCGAATGGAAACTAAAAGTTCCAGAGCGCTTTTTAAGTGACCAAAAAAATTGGAGGGCAACTAGGCCCCCTCTTATGCCCCTTTTTCTCAAAATAGTCCGATAAAAAATTTGAGACAGCCATTTTGTTCAGCATAGTTGAAAGGCCAAATAACTATAACTTTGGGGTTATCATAACCCTCCCATAGCCTCTGGGGAAAGGTCTTAAAGCTACAAAATTTGCCCATTGTTTATATAAAGTATTTCTTATTGGGAAGTATGCATATATTTTTTTTTTGGGGGGGGGGGGGATTTTCTGCTGGTGAGATTTTCCACGTTGATAATTTTCCATGAGGAGCGAAGTTTCCAGGGGGTGAATTTTTCAGAGGAAATTTTACACTGGGGGATTTTGCCAGAATCCTATACGAAATTCTTCTTATGTCTTGCTTTTTCATTGCCGACTCAATTTTACGCGAGGAGATGCTAAGGGACATTGTCCGGGTGAATTCCCACCAAGATTGAATTGTCTAGAGAATAAATCCTTGGGGAGGAAGGATTTTTCCGTGGAAAAGTGGCTAGATTTCCTTGAATTTTTAAAAAAACGATCAGAAATTAAATAAAAAAACAAGAATTTTTCAACTGAAAGTAAGGAGCAACATTAAAACTTGAAACGAACAAAAATAAAAAAATTTAAATTCAACTGAAGTTAAAGTCGGCGCACATAAAAACAGCCACTTGCCACGTGGTGAGAGGGCAGAGCATACACTGAATCCGAGGAAGATCAAGGTTGTTCCAGCAAGAGCTGTTGCAATAATTGTAGTATCGACATTATCTTCGATCACAGGGACTAAAAAACCAAATAAAAAGCTGAAGGCAACCAGCATCGATAATCTAATCCAAAATGTGATTTTTGTTCCAAGAAAAGAAAATATCCCTAATGCAAGAAGGACAAACGAACCGCCGGTCAAGAGTATTGCATTTTCGCTCAAAGACTGGGTGTATGTGCCTATTGTGCAAGATAAAAGCAACATCGCCAAAGTACTATACACATTCTTGAGATGTTTTTGAACTGGTGCTTCAATGTGTGAATTGAAGTTTTTCTTCAAATTCTATATGTTTCTTATAAAATTTGATTCCATTCTGATATAACTGCAGTAATAGCCACTAGGACTTATTTGTAACGTCAAAAAGAGAAAATAATCACGAAACATAAATTAAAAAAACAAGATTATTTTTAACAGAAAGTAAGGAGCAGCGTTACAAGTTAAATCTAACATAAATTATTCCGTATATGAGGGGGCTGCTCTTACCTTAAAGCCCCTCTTTTCACGCTAAAGTTTTTAAACACTTTTGAAAAAGTTAGTATGACGGACAAGTTTGACGAACAAAGGGGTCAAAAAGAGGAAAATGAGCTCGTATATATGCACTGAACTAAAAATCTATCTCTTTTTAAATAGCTCATTTTTTTTTCTTGGAAATTATTATTTTGCTGTTAGTAACTTCCCTAGTTTTTGCAAATAATGAAGGAGAGCCACTTGTGGAGGTTCACAAACAGTTTTTTTTTCAGAAGCTTGTATCAAATGAACATTAAATAGCATTTATGACTCTGATGGCCAATTTCTGGGGAGCATTTCTAATGGAAGGAAAGACAGAATTTGAAATTTAAGACGAACAAAAATTATTGCTTGACAATTTGACAATTACACACCTTACCAAGGACAGTCACCTATTACTACGAACGATACATGAGTTACCAGTCAGGTTTCTAAGCCAAAACTTTTGATCGTCACATTACGTATTAAAAAGGTTTATTGAGCCTTCTGTAGAAAATACTGGTTTCAGTCATAGGGTAAGAAAATCAACTTTTTAGTATAAATAATGTGTTTTTTTACTAAAGACACATCCAAGCCGCGCATATTTCTGACTCAAAAATTGTCAAACACCAATAACCTCTACGCTGAAGGTACCTTGCATCTTGTCTAAAATTGATTGGCATATGGTGTTAAATCATTTACCAAAAAATAACTCTATTTGCAAAAAAGGGTATAGCATTTGCGAATTGGACTGTATGAACGATCTTAATTGTTGATTGAATAATAGGGGTGTGAATGATCCTAATTAGTGATCGGATCGTATGAAGGTGGTAAAAAAGGGTTAAACTGATTAGCAGTTAAGGTAAACCCGAATGGGTTGTTAACTCATAGCTTATTTATTATAAATTCGGAATAGCATCAATCTATAGGAATGGTTAACGATGATAAAGTGGCCCTGTTAGTTGACCTAGCTTTACTTCACCTATGTGTTCTGTACAATGCACAAGTACCGTTTGAACAGTGTTGTCAATATAAAATAAGGTCGAACGTTATAGTATACTAAAAACTTGATACTAATAGAGATGTAGATGTCAAGAAAAGAATCTTAATAATGAAATTCAGAACAACCCTTAGAAATCCATGAAAATCAAGTAGTGAGGTGTATATGAGTATGAACCGTCAAGGATCATAAGCACCAATGACCCTAGCCACCAGGGACCTCAACCTCCAAAGTTCCTTTATCCCCAACCTCCAAAGGACCCCTCCCTCAACTTTTTGCCCCTCCCCCCATTTTTTTGAATTTTTTTTGAAGTTTTTTTTTTAACTTTTTTATTACTTTTTTAACATGATATATTTTTTCAACTTTTTTTTACATCTCATAGAATGACATGAAACAAACTTAAAACAAAAAATCACATTTAATATTTTCCAAATTCAAAATGAGAATGATACAGAAATTTTAATCGTGACTTTTACTATTAGAAAAATAATGTTTGTAGTAGCAATTTTTTTTTATTGGACTAAATTATTTTTTTTTGGACTTCGAAACTATTCAACTTTTTTTTACGAATCTTAAAATGACATGAAATATGCTTATGGCTCTAACAATTGTACTCTATGCTTGCTCAGAGACACGATGCGGCTTTCCCACTGGTACTCTAAGGCCGGTTATTTAGTTTATTGCATGTATTAAATCAGTATTTTTTACACAGTGGAACGATAAACACATAACTAATATCTCTAAAAAGTGAAGATAAAGCATTTTAAGAAAGTGTGTTCACATGATAGTGTTATTGTAGCATTGTATGCTGACAAGGAGAAGTATTTAAACTATGAAATAAGCACAAGTGGTAGTACTATCGGAAATGTATGCGTGCATTGTCATGACAGTAAGGAATTAAATTTCTCTGGAAGTGCCAAAAAAATTCAACTCTTATGATGGTGGATATGCGAGATTGAGATCCCCGGAGGTGATTGCAGTCAAAGATAATGCCAACATAAAAATAATATTTGATGAAGAGGGGCATCTTCTTGCTAGTGCTTGTGATAACATGTTACCCAGTGTTAAACCATGTCGTCAGCTTTCGGGTATTAGCATTCAAATGAAAGCAAAGAGGAAAAGAAAGGCCTACTCTTCTCCTAATATCATAAACCATATCTTGTCTACGTGCCGAAACTGTTATCTGTGTAAAAATAATGTTGTAATAGACAGTGAAATTACCGGAAAAATAAAAAGGGCATTGGTAGAAAATATCACTAAGGAATATAAAGATAAATCGATAAAAAACTAAGTGCCATCAAACGTTACTACCATTGATCAAACAGTCAATGAACCAAATAATACCAAAGACGAAACGCATATTGAACCTGTCGGTGACACACCAGTTAAAAATTGTGTATGACTCAAAATGGAATAATGATTATTCTACTGATTACGAGCTAAGAGAAGACAATAGCTGCAATATCAAGAGAGAACATGGTGAACTATTTTATGGACCAGATTCAAAATGTCCAAAGTTGTTCATTGATATTAATAAAGTATAATAATATATTTTTTGTATTAATATTTTACATGACATTATTTCATTAAAAATATATTATCTATTACTTTGTTATATTTCCATTATTTTTAGAGTAAGCTAGCATATCAAACGTTTAGAATGTCTATTAAAACATCGGAGATGTAAGAAAAGGAATTTGCATACATCATATGTCGGGTAGATAGGTTAACATAGAGAAAATCTAAGTATAAGAATGAATAAATTCTCTATCAACATCTATTGACAGATACAGGGGATAGCATTGACAAAATCTAAGTATCAGAGTGAATAAATTCTTTATCAATGTCTTTTGACAGATACGTTTGATAACACTGACATAATTTAAGTATCAAATTGAACAAATTCTTTATTAACATTCTTTATCGATATCATTTATCGAATACGTCGGATAACATTGACAAAATCTATCTATTAGAATGAATAAATTCTTTATCATCATCCGTTGTCGGATTTGCCATTATGAAAAAATTGTAAGTAAGTAACTAACAAACTCTTTCTTGAATTCACCTCTTGGATACACAATACAGAAATTATGAAAAAAGTGTAATTTTCAGAATTCATTTGCATGCAATAGTTACCGACAGTTCTATGACTCCTCCCCACAATGAATTCTATGGGTTTTATGAGTCCTCCCCACAATGAATTCAGATGGTTTTAGGACACATCCCCCTAGCCATAACTCCATTCAACCTTGAGCGAAGGTATAAAAGTTTAATGAAGTACTTCGCTACTTAACAACTACATTAATAGCTTCCAAGATGATAGGACTGTATGACACAGAATTTATCGGTTTGAAAAAAATCATCTTGTGGTGTTATGTTTGAATGTGCATTTTTATTATTTTCTATGGAACTCGAAGAAATTGACTGTTATCATTGGATGGTGAGCTACAATATGTTTGAGTATGATAAAAGCTTGTGGAGCACTACATTCCGTCGTATAAACAGACTGGGATTCTACGATAGAGTGATTACACCACTTAATAATAGTGGTCAGGAACTGAGAAATGTTCAGGAGGAAGTCAGTGAAATTTGCAGCTTTTTCAGGGTTGAAGCACTCTACGTAAAGGGTAATGCACCTACAGATAAAGTTTTAATACAAAAGTGTGACCCTAGGATTCCACTTTTCAATCTAGAAGAATTTAAGTGTCCTAAATGTAAGGGGCTTATCACTGTCCTGAAGACGAGGTTAGGTTCTTCGTGCAGTGGATACCTAAGGACATACCTGATCGCGATAAATGCATAAGACACAGTAAAAACTATTCTATATCATGGGATCCTCGTTTCTGGATGTTTAAGAGTGAACTTTAAGTACTATTTTTATGTAAATATGTGTTTTTTCTCAAAAAATCTATTAATATGTTTAAGCACTAAATATCTTTAAGCTTAACCCGTCTTTATTCTTTAGAATAGTTCTATTCATTCATTAAATTATGAAGAAATTGTAAGTAAGTAACAATCTCTTTCTTGAATTCACCTCTTGGATACACAAAATGGAAATTTAACTCAATAAATTATGAAAAAATCGCAAGTAAGTAACAAACTCTTTATTGTTTTCACCTCTTGGATACACAATACAGATATTTCATTCACGAAATTATGACAAAATGCTAAATAAGTAACAAATTCTTTCTTGAATTCACCGTTTGAATGCAAAAACAGAAATTTGATTCAGGAAATTATGAAAAAAAATCTTGTAAACAAACTCTTTCTCGGATTCGCTTCCTGGACACACAATACAGCAATTTCACTCAAGAAATTATGAAACAATTGTAAGTAAGTAACAAACTCTTTCTTGAATTCTCCTCCTGGATACACAATACAGACATTTCATTCAAGAAATTAAAAAAAATTGTAAACAAACTCTTTCTTGAATTTTCCTCCTGGATACACAATACAGACATTTCATTCAAGAAATTATAAAAACAAATTGTAAGTAAGTAACAAACTCTTTATTGATTTCACCTCTTGGATACACAATACAGATATTTCATTCAAGAAATTATGAAAAAATCGCAAGTAAGTAACAAACTATTTATTGTTTTTACCTCTTGGATACACATTAGGGATATTTCATTCAAGAATTTATAAGAAATTGTAAGTAAGTAACAAACTCTTTCTTGAACTAACCTCTTGGATACACAATATAGAAACTTCATTCAAGAAATTATGAAAAAATTGTAAGTAAGTAACAAATTCTTTCTTGAATTCGCCTCTTGGGTACACAATTCAGACATTTCACTCAAGAAATTATGAAAAAATTCTAAGTAAGTAACAAACTCTTTCTTGAATTCGCCGTTTGAATGCCCAATACAGAAATTTAATTCAAGAAATTATGAAAAAAATAGTAAACAAACTCTTTCTTGAATTCACCTCTTGGATACACAATATGGAAATTTCACTCAAGAAATTATGAAAAAAAATTGTAAGTAAGTAACAAACTCTTTCTTGAATTCTCCTCCTGGATACACAATACAGGCATTTCATTCAAGAAATTATAAAAAAAATTGTAAGTAAGCAACAAACTCTTTATTGATTTCACCTCTTGGATACACAATACAGATATTTCACTCAAGACATTATGAAAAAATCGCAAGTAAGTAACAAACTCTTTATTGTTTTCACCTCTTGGATACACAATAGGGAAATTTCATTCAAGAAATTATGAGAAATTGCAAGTAAGTAACAAACTCTTTCTTGAACTCACCTCTTGGATACACTATGCAAAAATTTCA
The DNA here is from genome assembly GCA_027921565.1 of Artemia sinica. Taxonomy (NCBI): domain Eukaryota; kingdom Metazoa; phylum Arthropoda; class Branchiopoda; order Anostraca; family Artemiidae; genus Artemia; species Artemia sinica. Next base: position 40,376,462 of record CM051272.1, on the reverse strand, counting down.
TTCAAGAAATTATGGAAAAATTGTAAGTAAGCAACAAATTCTTTCTTGAATTCACCTCCTGGATACACAATAAAGATACCCATTAACAACTAGGTGAACGTTTGCATGAGCACAAAATTTCAATAGATAAGTCCCTGAGATTAAAAAATAACAATGACAACTTTGATTCGGCTTTGGCTTCGCATATTTTCGTAAATCCGACCCATCTAGTTCTGTTTGACGAGGCAACCTTAATATCAACTGCAAATGGTGTACCACAAACTTTTAAAGAGGTAATTGAGATAAAAAAATATATGAACCAAAATTTAGCAATAAATAGAGATACTGGAGATATTTCATTAAGCCCAATTTACGACAGTTTAATCTTGAAGGACTCAATCAATATTTTCACCCGAAATAACTTAAAAGAACCTATTTGCATATCTAATGAAAACCGAAATTGTAGACCAGCTAAAACAATTGTAAGGCGAAAGATCCTTGCCCAATCATCTTGGTAAATTCATTTTCATTGATTCCTGTCTGGTTTTTATTCAGTGTCTGTTCTGTCTTTGTAAGGTAAACTTCGAAAGGTTAGATTTTCGTTTTTTTTTTCTTTTTTGTTTAGCACTGAGGACGACTTGGTGGAGGTCCTTGTCGAAATATTTGCTTATATTTTCATCTTCATGGTTTCGCCACTGGCTGACAAAATTCTCGTTTTTTCACCCTTTTTGATTTTATTTTTCATTTTGTTACTTTCTCTCCTCTCTGAGTTTCATTTGACACAATAAAGACATTTCAGTCAAGAAATTATGATAAAATTCTAAGTAAGTAACAAACTCTTTCTTGAATTCGCCGTTTGAATGCACAATACAGACATTTAGTTCAGGAAATTATGAAAAAAATTGTAAACAAACTCTTTCTTGAATTCACCTCTTGGATACACAACCTGGAAATTTCATTCCAGAACTTATGAAAAAGATTGTAAGTAAGTAAAAAACTCTTTCTTGAATTCTCCTCCAGTATACACAATACAGACATTTCATTCAAGAAATTATAAAAACAAATTGTAAGTAAGTAACAAACTTTTTATTGATTTCACCTCTTGGATACACAATACAGATATTCCATTCAAGAAACTTTGAAAAAATCGCAAGTAAGTAACAAACTATTTATTGTTTTCACCTCTTGGATACACGATACGGAAATTTCATTCAAGAAATTATGAAAAAATTGTAAGTAAGTAACAAATTACTTCTTGAATTCACCTCTTGGATACACAATACGGAAATTTCATTCAAGAAATTATGAAAAAATTGTAAGTAAGTAACACAAGAAATTATGAAAAAATTGTAAGTAAGAAACAAACTCTTTCTTGATTTCTCCTCATGGATACGCAAAACAGACATTTCATTCAAGAAATTATAAAAAAAATTGTAAGTAAGTAACAAACTCTGTCTTGAATTCACCTCTTGAATACACAATACGGAAATTTTATTCAAGAAATAGTGAAAAAATCGCAAGTAAGTAACAAACTCTTTATTGTTTTCACCTCTTGGATACACATTAGGAAAATTTCATTCAAGAAATTATGAGAAATTGTAAGTAAGTAACAAACCCTTTCTTGAATTCACCTCTTGGATACACAATACAGAAATATCATTCAAGAAATTATGAAAAAATTGTAAGTAAGTAACAAATTCTTTCTTGAATTCGCCTCCTGGATAGAAAATACAGACATTTCATTCAAGAAATAATGACAAATTTCTAAGTAAGTAACAAACTCTTTCCTGAATTCGCCGTTTGAATGCACAATAGAGAAATTTAATTCAGGAAATTATGAAAAAATTGTAAACAAACTCTTTCTTGAATTCGTTTCCTGGATATACAATACGGTAATTTCATTCAAGAAATTAGGAAAAAAAAATTGTAAACAAACTCATTCTTGATTTCTCCTTAAGGATACACAATACAGACATTTCATTTCAAGAAATTACAAAAAAAAATTGTAAGTAAGTAACAAACTCTTTCTTGATTTCTCCTCAAGGATACGCAATACGGAAATTTCATTCAAGAAATTATGAAACAATTGTAAATAAGTAACAAACTCTTTCTTGAATTTGCCTCATGGATACACAATACAGAAATTGCATTCATGAAATTATGAAAACATTGTAAGTAAGTAACAAACTCCTTCTTGAATTCACCTCTTGAATACACATTACAGACATTTCATTCAAGAAATTATGAAAAAATGTAAGTAAGTAACGAACTCCTTCTTGAAATCACCTCGTGGATACACAATACAGATTTTAGATCAGGAAATCATGAAAAAATTGTAAGTAAGTAACAAACTACTCAAACTCATAGTGAGAGAGATATGCAAAAAGTTGGGTTAATTTAGGTTAATCTAAGTGAACCTAAATTAACCCAACTTTTTGCATATATACTTTTGCATATATACTGCATATATACTTTTTGCATAATTTCTTGAATGAAATGTCTGTAGTGTGTATTCAAGAGTCTGTAATGTGTATTACAATTTTTTCATCATTTCTTGAATGAAAATTCTGTATTGTGTATCCATGGGGCAAATTCAAGAAAGAGTTTGTTACTTACTTATAATTTTTTCATAATTTCTTGAATGAAATTTCCGTATTGTGTATCCTTGAGGAGAAATCAAGAAAGAGTTTGTTACTTCCTTACAATTTTTTTTTAGAATTTCTTGAAATGAAATGTCTGTATTGTATATCCTTGAGGAGAAATCAAGAATGAGTTTGTTTACAATTTATTTTCATAATTTCTTGAATGAAATTACCGTATTGTATGTCCAGGAAACGAATTCAAGAAAGAGTTTGTTTACAATTTTTTCATAATTTCCTGAATTAAATTTCTGTATTGGGCATTCAAACGGCGAATTCAGGAAAGAGTTTGTTACTTAATTAGAATTTTGTCATTATTTCTTGAATGAAATTTCTGTATTGTGTATCCATGAGGCGAATTCAAGAAAGAGTTTGTTACTTACTTACAATTTTTTCATAATTTCTTGAATGAAATTTCTGTATTGTGTATCCAATAGGTGAGTTCAAGAACGAGTTTGTTACTTAATAACAATTTCTCATAATTTCTTGAATTAAATTTCCCTAATGTGTATCCAAGAGGTGAAACAATAAAGAGTTTGTTACTTACTTGCGATTTTTTCATAATTTCTTGAATGAAATATCTGTATTATGTATCCAAGAGGTGAAATCAATAAAGAGTTTGTTACTTACTTACAATTTGTTTTTATAATTTCTTGAATGAAATGTCTGTATTGTGTATCCAGGAGAGTTTGTTACTTACTTACAATTTTTTTCATAAGTTCTTGAGTGAAATTTCCATGCTGTGTATCCAAGAGGTGAATTCAAGAAAGAATTTGTTTACAATTTTTTTATAGTTTCCTGAATTAAATTTCTGTATTGTGCATTCAAACGGTGAACTCAAGAAAGAGTTTGTTACTTACTTAGAATTTTGTCATAATTTCTTGAATGAAATTTCCATATTGTGTATCCAAGAGGTGAATTCAAGAAAGAATTTGTTTACAATTTTTTTTATAGTTTCCTGAATTAAATTTCTGTATTGTGCATTCAAACGGCGAATTCAAGAAAGAGTTTGTTACTTACTTAGAATTTTGTCATAATTTCCTGAATGAAATCTCTTTATTGTGTATCCAGGAGGCGAATTCAAGAAAGAATTTGTTAATAAATTACAATTTTTCATAATTTCTTGAGTGAAATTTCCATATTGTGCATCCAAGAGGTGAATTCAAGAAAGAGTTTGTTTAAAATTTTTTAGAATAGTTTTTTACCGTGTCTTATGCATTTATCTCGGTATGTTCCTTATGCATCAGGTATGTCCTTATGTATCCACTGGGCGAAGAACCTAACCTCGTCTTCAGGACGGTGATAAGCCCCTTCAAATTTAGGACACTTAAATTCTTCTAGATTGAAAAGTTGAATCCTAGGGTCACACTTTTGAATTAAAACTTTATCTGTAGGTACATTACCCTTTACTTAGAGTGCTTCAACCCTGAAAAAGCTGCAAATTTCACTGACTTCCTCCTGAACATTTCTCAGTTCCTGAACACTATTATTAAGTGGTGTAATCATTGTATCGTAGAATCCCAGTCTGTCTATACGACGTAATGTAGTACTCCACAAGTATAATCATACTCAAACATATTATAGTTCACTATCCAATGATAACAATCAATTTCTTCGAGTTCCATAGACAATAATAAAAATGCACATTCAAATATAACACCACAAGATGATTTTTTCAAACCGATAAATTCTGTGTCATACAGTCCTATCATCTTGGAAGCTATTAATGTAGTTGTTAAGTAGCGAAGTACTTCATCAAACTTTTATACCTTCGCTCAAGGTTGAATGGAGTTATGGCTAGGGGGATGTGTCCTAAAACCATCTGAATTCATTGTGGGGAGGACTCATAAAACCCATAGAATTCATTGCGGGGAGGAGTTATAGAACTGTCGGTATCTATTGCATGCAAATGAAGTCTGGAAATTACAATTTTTTTATAATTTCTGTATTGTGTAATCAAGAGGTGAATTCAAGAAAGAGTTTGTTACTTACTTACTTACAACTTTTTCATAATGACAAATCCGACAACGGATGATGGTAAAAAATTTATTCATTCTAATAGATAGATTTTGTCAATGTTATCCGACGTATCCGATAAATGATATCGATAAAGAATGTTAATAAAGAATTTGTTCAATTTGATACTTAAATTTTGTCAGTGTTATCAAACGTATCTGTCAAAAGACATTGATAAAGAATTTATTCACTCTGATACTTAGATTTTGTCAATGCTATCCCCTGCATCTGTCAATAGATGTTGATAGAGAATTTATTCATTCTTATACTTAGATTTTCTCTATGATAACCTATCTACCCGACATATGATGTATGCAAATTCCTTTTCTTACATCTCCGATGTTTTAATAGACATTCTAAACGTTTGATATGCTAGTTTACTCTAAAAATAATGGAAATATAACAAAGTAATAGATAATATATTTTTAACGAAATAATATCATGTAGAATATTAATACAAAAAATATATTATTATTCTTTATTAATATCAATGAACAACTTTGGACATTTTGAATCTGGTCCATAAAATAGTTCACCATGTTCTCTCTTGATATTGCAGCTATTTTCTTCTCTTAGCTCGTAATCAGTAGAATAATCATTATTCCATTTTGAGTCATACACAATTTTCACTGGTGTGTCATCGACAGGTTCAATATGCGTTTTGTCTTTGGTATTATTTGGTTCATTGACTGTTTGATCAATGGTAGTAACGTTTGCTGGCACTTTGTTTTGTATCGATTTATCTTTATATTCCTTAGTGATATTTTCTACCAATGCCCTTTTTATTTTTCCGGTAATTTCACTGTCTATTACAACATTATTTTTACACAGGTAACAGTTTCGGCACGTAGACAAGATATGGTTTATGATATTAGTAGAAGAGTAGGCCTTTCTTTTCCTCTTTTCTTTCATTTGAATGCTAATACCCGAAAGCTGACGATATGGTTTAACACTGGGTAACATGTTATCACAAGCACTAAAAAGAAGATGCCCCTCTTCATCAACTATTTTTTTATGTTGGCATTCTCTTTGAGTGCAATCATCTCCGGGGATCTCAATCTCGCATATCCACCATCATAAGAGTTGAATTTTTTTGGTACTCCAAAGAAATTTAATTCCTTACTGTCATGACAATGCACGCATACGTTTCCGATAGTACTACCACTTGTACTTATTTCATAGTTTAAATACTTCTCCTTGTCAGCATTCAATACTACAATAACACTACCATGTGAACTCACTTTCTTAAAATGCTTCATCTTCACTTTTTAGAGATATTAGTTATGTGTTTATCGTTCCACTGTGTAAAAAATACTGATTTAATACACGCAATAAACTATGTAGTGTCGATAACCGGCCATAGAGTACCAGTGGGAAAGCCGCATCGTGTCTCTGAGCAAGCATAGAGTACAATTTGTTAGAGCCATAAACATATTTCATGTCATTTTAAGATACGTAAAAAAATTGAATAATTTCGAAGTCCAAAAAAAAATTAGTCCAATAAAAAAAAGTGCTACTACAAACAATATTTTTCTAATAGTAAGTCACGGCTAACATTTCTATATCATTCTCATTTTGAATTTGGAAAATATTAAATGTGATTTTTTATGTTTTAAGTATGTTTCATGTCATTCTATGAGATGTAAAAAAAAGTTGAAAAAATATATCATGTTAAAAAAATAATAAGAAAGTTAAAGAAAAAACTTCAAAAAAATTCAAAAAAATGGGGGGGGCAAAAAGTTAGGGGAAGGGGTCCCTTGGGTAGGGGATAAAGGACCTTTGGAGGTTGAGGATAAAGGAACTTTGGAGGTTGAGGTCCCTGGTGGTTAGGGTCATTGGTGCTTATGATCCTTGACGGTTCATACTCATATACACCTCACTACATGATTTGCATGGATTTCTAAGGGTTGTTCTGAATTTCATTATTAAAATTCTTTTCTTGACATCTACATCTCTATTAGTATCAACTTTTTGGTTATATTATAACCTTAGACCTTATTTTATATTGACAACACTGTTCAAACGGTACTTGTGTATTATACAGAACACATCGGTGAAGTAAAGCTAAGTCAACTCACAGGGCCATTTTATCATCGTTAACCATTCCCATAGATTGATGCTATTCCAAATTCATAATAAATAAGCTATGAGTTAACAACCCTTTCGGGTTTACCTTAACTGCTAATCAGTTTAACCCTTTTTTACTACCTTCATACGATCCGATCACTAATTAGGATCATTCACACCCCTATTATTCAATCAACAATTAAGATCGTTCATACAGTCCAATTCGCAAATGCTATACCCTTTTTCGCAAATAGAGTTATTTTTTTAGTAAATGATTTAACATCATATGCCAATCAATTCTAGACAAGATGCAAGGTACCTTCAGCCTTGAGGTTATTAGTGTTTGACAATTTTTAAGTCAGAAACATGCTCGGCTTGGATGTGTCTCTAGTAAAAAAACATTATTTGTACTAAAAAGATGATTTTCTTACCCTATGACTGAAACCAGTATTTTTTACAGAAGGCTCAATAAACCTTTTGAATACGTAATGTGACGATCAAAATTTTTGGCTTAGAAACCTGTCTGGTAACTCATGTATCGTTCGTAGTTATAGGTGACTGTCCTTGGTTGGGTGTGTAATCGTCAAACTGTACATATATCGATGCTTCAGGCTTGTGTAATTCCATGTGTAATTCCGCGGTACTAGATGCATTACTACTAACATATACCTGCAAAACTAGTTTAAATAAATTGTCTCGTGAAATTTCCCTATATTTTTTGAGTTCCGTAAAATTAACACTTTAGTGAAACCAAAAAGCCGATGCAAAGAAATGATTTGGATCAAAAAAGTTCACAATCAAAGTCCATACAAAAGTAGATCTATCAGATCTAAAAAAAACTCAAGCAAGCTCAGTTTTCAATAACTCTTGAGTCGTTTTTCGCTCTGTACTAGTTTATAGCCATAGCTAAAACCGTGATTTAATTCTTAGCTAAAAACAGAAATTTTGTGCTTTACGAAATAGTGTTTCTAGAACAAAGAAAAATGTGCTTGGTGCACTTGGAAGGGTTTGCCTTAACCGCGGCTTCAAACCAGAGAGGTTTCCAGAATAATAAAGGATTTCCCAAAAGAACATTTTAACTATTTATTTGACGCATTTTTATACCAACTAAAAAGGATAAATCTGACGAAAACCACAGTTAAATTTACAGTTTGAAATTTTTGACGTAAAAGTTTTAACTTTATTTTTGTTTTGCAGCCATTCAACGGCCTCAAAAGAGAATTAAACAGCTCTCTATGATGTTCCACTTCCCCGCTAGCCGTGGAGGGAAAAAAAGAAAAAATTAGAGGACATACCAGTGATACCCATGCAAAAAAAGTAATTTAACTTGTTGTTCAAGCCAGAGGACTGTAAGTCTCCTGTATAAGATTTTCGGTCACGATTTACTTCTCAGCTCAAAACAGGAAATTTGTGCTTTGTATAATAGTATTTCAAGAAAAAAAAGGAAAACAGTGTTAGGCGTACATAAAAGGGTTTGCCTTAACCACGGCTTCAAATTATAGAGGTTTTCAAAATGATAGAGGATTTTCAAAAAAAGTTATAATTTATTTCTTGGGCACTTTTTTATAGCGGCCTTAAGTGGTGAATGTCACAAAAAGAAATCCGTAAAATTTATAATTTTAATTTTAGTGACTTAGAGGTTTAAACATTATTTTTTTGTACAGCCATTCACCGATCTCAAAAAAGGTTAATTATATCAGATGAATATTAGCACTTAGGTATCGATAAATAAGATTTGTGCTTTAAGAAATAGTGAGGGATTATACACAGATCAGAAATCACATATACTAGGCGGCGAGTGCCAAGCGTATCGAAAGTAACCCAAGCATGGCGAAACTGCGTGGTGCGCTTGGTGTTCTAAGATGTACACCAGGTGGTGGAAAGGGGGCACCCCTCGACAGGGGTGATTCTCCAGCATTTTTATTGTGGGGAGCAAGAGGGGTCCATATCTGGATAGTCAAAGGACATGGGATGTATAATATTTTTTTCTCCACACTATTAGGGGGGCAACTACCCCCCCCCTTGCCACCCCCAAACGACGCCCCTGCCCCTCAAGAAAATAGTGTGCAAAAAAGGGATAAACTGTCAGGTGCACTTAAAAGGGGTTGCCTTAACATCTACTTAATATCAACAAAGGTTGCCAGTACAGTAAAGAGGTTTCCACGCTAATGCCCAACCACTCCTCTAACACAATTGTGGTCTAGAATGATGAACCTCTTGAAAGACAACATCTTATTTACTCTTTGTATTGGTAGACTCAGGTTTATATGTTAATTTTAAAAATATTAGATTATTTTTTTAAATAAAAAAAGGGCATTTTCTTGAAATAAAGCATTTTTGTTAGGCTTTTCTTTTTCTTAAAGAAACTCCTAGGTTTTGAAAAACCCAATTTTACGAGCTCTGTAAAATGCGTTTTAACATAATTTGCTTAAAGTCGCCTCTATTTCGGAAACCTCTTGATTATCTCATTTATATTAGATGAACAAAAAGCTAGCATTCAGCCTTCTGATCTTCACTTTAAACAAACTACACTTAATATATTCATACATTCTTCACTTAATACATTCCAAAAGCTCAAGATTATGGATGAAGATAGAAGAAAATGGCTAGTCAATCTACTCTTTAAAAGCGATTTTATTATTACTAACTTTTAACCTTAAAACATACCATCCATTTTAAAAATACGTATGCATCATGCTTCGGCTACATATGCCAAATGTCAATTTACGCCATGTAAAAATTATCGTTTAGAACCAATGACAATCCAGTAATATGCAAACAACATACCTTTTTCTTCTTTTTTTCAAATTAGCATATGAGCGAAAGACAGTTAAAAGCGGTAGTCTGTGTTGACATGGTAATTGATGTTTGCAGCAAGCAAGATAAGAAATGAAAAATGTTTGCTTTTTACTGAATAAGTAGCATATTATAACAGGTGCCTTTTTTCTTTAAATCAAAACTCAGCTTCTGAAGGGCAAGATGATAGGGTTGCTATGTCAAATACAACTATATCGTAATTTAGAATCATGACTCTGGAAGTTGCAACAAAAGAGTCGAGCTTAACCATGTTCAACTAATTTCTTAAATTTCGTTGCGACACAACCTAAAACACTGACAGCGTTGCGCTGAGATCGAGGGGTCACTCTCTCTAAAAAATCATACATTAGGTGGCACGTGCCCGGTGTGGCGGAACAGTGCCAAGCGTTTTGAGGAGTGTGGCGAAATTGGTGGCACACGAGACGTTTTCGAGATGTGTACCAGGCGGCGGAAAGTCAGCGCTCCCTCGGCTGAGATTTCTTGACAAAAAATTTTATAATCATGAGAAACATCTGGACTTATCTTCCAGAACGAAAACCGGGGTATGTTACAGGTCGAATTAAAAAGAGCTGCATGTCGCAAACTAAAAGGCGACGGGTAGAGGCCAGTTTCCAAGTGTTGCTATGGTTGTTACCAGAAACGTACACAAAAGTTGATGGCCTTGTCTGCAGGGCTTGAGCGTAGTTATGGTGGCTCAACATACAAACTCCAGGCGCTCTTAAGACTTATCACCCTCTTTGCTCAGAATCCATCTGAGGTCAGAAATTTTGAGGAAATTGGGGAATGTTTCTTTATTATTATGTAAATCCCAAGACGGGTGACACAGTATTATGTAATTGCTAACGCAGTATATCTTACCATCACAAAAGAGAGGCAATCGGCTGGCAGATACCATGGCTGTACGGAGCTCAGTTGGTATTTGGAATCAAGGAAAATTTGGAAGATCAGCAAAAAAAAAAAAAAAAAACAGGCTGCAGCAAACAGGCAATACGTTAAAAATGCGCGATGATTCTGGCAACAGGTGCGCTATTAAACCTCCAATATTTCTAGCATGGGTAAATTCCATAAATGTGGAGCTAAAGTCGTTCGTGAGTCAGGAGCGTGACCTCTCTTCCAAAACCAGAAGTTGTGGAGGAGGAATGAAAGTCTTGCGGCTGGTACTCCTATTCACAGTGAGTTTTACAACCCATTATTGGTCAACAGGGATAAGGTGAGGAGCAGGGATAAGGGAGGGATAGCAAAGTTAGTGTTAGCTTGGGAACGCCGTCACAGATACAGGGTCCCTCACTGGTAATCATATTCTTCATTGGTCTCTTCGGACCACATTTCTGGATATGCTAAGCCATTTCTTTTGTGTTCTACAGATAAGGGTATCTTATGGAAGAAACCCGACCGGTAGGTCTTCCCATATGTAAATGAAAAGTACAATAAAAAATCACTGACTAATCAATAATGCAATTTCCATATTTCCGTGGTAGGAACAACTCGTGTCAAGACTGTTAAAACCAGCATTCTTTAAAAGGATTAATCGACTAAAACAATAGATACTACTAATTTTTAAATGATAACAAATTGGCGAAGCAGGTTAGAGGTCTCTTGCCTTATGCTTCAATTTACAACTTAATGGCCAGATTAATGCGACCATATTAAGTGGAATTTATGATGATTATCTGAACGATCGGCGATAGAGATCATGTCAGTTAAGTTGTTATAGGCCGTCGAAAACCTCTCCATAGTTACTATGGAGGATCTATGAGCTCTAATGTGCATATCTCACAGTTGGATAACTAATCCGTCAGCTCTACTATATTATCATGTGCAAAATGAAAGGACGTATCTAACAATTTTCAGTGATACTTTTCAATTAGCTTGGTACCCACACGATATATTGTATAGGGAAGATACTAAAGGAAACTAGTCAAACGGGTATCTTTCAATAGAGAATTGGATCGCAAACCGTGGTTTGTCATTGCGTTTACAATGTTTAAAGTCTTTTTTGGGGGGTTTTGGGCGAAAAAGGTACCTAGGTTAGGTTAGGTTACGTATTTAATATATGTTATGCGTTACCCCCCATTCCCCTAATGTGAAAACATACAGCCCAAATTAGTTTCTAGACTATTATATTTTCCTCTTATTTTGTTTTATTTCATTAACATTAACCAAACTTGACTTCTAGCATGGGTACCAGCTAATTGAAAAGTACCTTTTCAGTGTTTACGGGAAAGCGAAAAAGAGGTTTATTAAGCTTTTCGCGGGAATAACTTTTGGTCGGGGTTTTAATTAAGAAATAATCCGTAAACATTACAATGTGAGGCCCAGGCACGTACGAGCAAGGGGGAAGCCGTTTATGTTCATTTTCTCCGGAAATATCGAGGTGCTGGAGATTTTGCAAATAATATATTCTCTTGTTCATATAATTCACCTTCTTGGCAGTTCGGTACTTGTTTATTATATAGAACACACTCGAGAAGTGAAGTTTGGTGAATGCTATTGAAATAAAACAAAATTATGATGAAAATATAATAGTTTAGAAACAAATTTGGGCTATATATTTGCACATTAGGAAGGGGGGGGGGTAAAGCATAGCATATATAAAATATATAACCTAAACAAACCTATTTTAACCTAACCAAACCTATTTAAACTAATGAAAAAAATTATGAAAATAGAATACTTTATTAGCAGAATTCTGAAAACTACAACTTGGAAATATGCTCCCAGAACGGAGAAATGTCCTCAAGAATCACGTTAAAATGAACTAGGTCAAGAATCGCGTTAATAATAAACTTTTCTTTTGTCTTTGAGACGGTCAGGCGACTAAGAAGCTCCCAATTTAACAAATCACAAATGACCTTCACAATTTTACCAATAAAGTATTCTATTTTCATCATATTTTATTGTCACCGAACTTCAATTCTCGAGAGTTTGTTATATAATAGAGAAGTACCGGCAGTTCTCCCCTTTCCACCCAAACACGGAAATACCAATGTACATGCTAGATTTTGCAAACTGCCCTTTTTGTACCTTCATAAGAAAACTGGAAGAAAATCCTTGCCCCCTCCCTACATTTTGATCAAAAATTGCCTCTCTTTCTATGAGTGGGAGTAGAATATATAGCTAACTTAGAAAAAATTGATCTTCTAAATATCTGTGAATCTTGTAAACCAAATAAAATAAAAGAGAGCGGGGTGATTGAATGCCCTTTGTCTGAGAAGTCAATTAAGTCTAAGCTTTGTATATATATATATATATTATATATATATATATATATATATATATTATATATATAATATATATATATATATATATATATATATATATATATATATATATTATATATATATATATATATATATATATATATATATATATATATATATACATATATATATATATATATATATATATATACATATATATATATATATATATATATATAATATATATATATATATATATAATATATATATATATATATATATATATATCTATATATATATATATAATGTCTCTTAACACCTTATGTAGCCACCGTATTTAACCGTAACCAAAATACGATGAGTGGATATACGGTAAGTTCACGACAAAACATTGTCGCTGTCAAATAGATCCTGGGATCTAGGTGTACTTGAACATACATTGTGCAGGTGATCCTCTTCTTCAAAGTAACGGTAGTTTAGGAAATGGTTTCTAATAATTAGCTGAGACAGGCCTTGGCGATATTAATTTCATTATGATAGTCGTTCGACTTACAAGTGCCCAAGCCGATTTTTATAATAATTAATTAAAATAAAATTTCAACAAAATAAGTTTTAAAAAAAGTAAATAACTCTATTAAACCAAAATGAACAAAAATAGAATCAAATAATCTACCAAGAATACAACTACCACAAATCAGTATCAATAAAAAAATAAAACCCAAAACAAACAGAAATTAAAGTAAATAAGAGTCAAACTCAAAACGAGCAGAAATCAATATGAGTAGGATTCTAAACCCCAAGCTTTCTAGAAGCCAGAATATAATTTGTACTTTACTTAAAATAAATTCAAATGAATTTACTGAAAAAAATATGCATTGCCAGTTTAATATACTAATGCTGATATTTATTCCTTAAAATCTTAATTGATTTTGGTTTCTTAAAGTTAAAAAGTGAAAACATTTAAAAGAATTTCTTTCAGCAATGTACAATTATATTCTGGCTTTTAGAAAGCTTGGGGATTAGAACCCTACTCATATTAATTTCTGCTCGTTTTGAGTTTGACTCTTATTTATTTTAATTTCCCATAGACCTAATTTCCAGAACTTTCAACTACGTTCAACAAAATGGCTATCTCGTGTTTGGGGAAATGGTGAGCGTGAGAGGGGGATTTGTTGCTCTCCATTCATTTTTGATTATTAAAAAGGGCACTAGTGCTTTCATTTCCAATCAAATGAGCCCTTTTTGATGTTTCTACGACAAAACTTTCTATTAAAACCTTATATACCCCCAGGGCATAACTTATAACCCTTGCCCTGAGGGGGTTATCATCCTCAAAGACCTAATTTCCAGATCTTTCAACTACGCTGAAAAAAAATGGCTATCTCAAAATTTTTATTGCATGTTTTTGGGGAAATGGTGAGCGTGAGAGGGGGTTAGCTGCCCTCTAATCATTTTCAACTATTAAAAAGGGCACTAGTCATTTCAATTTCCAATCGAATGAGCCCTTATTGAAGTTTTTTACGACAACTTTTTCTATAGGTCTATAGAACATTTTTATAGGTACTATATAGCCAACTTTCATTTGAAAAAGACTTGTTTTTCATTTAATTTCTGATCGTTTGGCAAATCATGCCAGGTATCTCCTCCTTCGTGGATTTTTTTTCTAGGATTCCCCCTCCTAATGAAAGTTTTTCCCGCGGAAAATTCCCCCATGGAGAATTTATCCCACGGAAAATCCCTCCCCATCCCACAAAAATATCCCCAGACAATTCTGACCGGAAATTTTCCTGGGACAATCCCCCCTCCAAACATATCCGTGTGTAAAATTAAGTCAGCAAAGAGAAAGTATGACAAATAAAAGTAATTTTGCATAGGAATTCTGACAAGTTCCCCCCGCTTAAAATTTTTTCTGGAAAGTCCGCCTCTAGAAACTTCCCTCCCATGCAAAATTCCCCCCGCATAAAATACCCCCCCCCCTAAAAATTGCTGTACACATCCCAATAACAAATACTATATGAAACAATGGGCAAATTTCATAACTTACGGTCCATTCACCAGAGGCTGTGGGGAGTATGTCTCTGGGGTTATCCCCAGAGGCATAGTTTTAAACCTTTCAAAAATGCTGAACAAGATGGCAAGCTAAAAATTTTCATCGGACGACTTTGGGGAAAAAAAGGGCCGTGAGAGGGGGTTAGTTGTCCTCTAATCTTTTTAAGTCACTTAAAAAGGGCACTAGAAATTTTGATTTACGTTTGAATGAGCCCTCTCCTTATCTTCTAGGATCATTGGCTCGATACAATTATCCCTGGGAAAAACAAAGAAACAAATAAACAAGAATCTTTATTCTGGCAAAAATTGCAAAATTCCACATTTTTTCAGATAGGAGCTTGAAACATCTACAGTGGGGTTCTCTGATACGCTGAATCTAATGGTGTGATTTTCATTAAGATTCTATGAATTTTGGGAGGTACTTTCCCTCTTTTCGAAAAATATCGCAAATTTTCTGAGGGTCGTAACTTTTGATAGGTAACATTAAACTTAATAAATTTTATATATTTGGAATCAGCATAAAAAGCCTACTCTTTTGATATGCCTATTGTTATCAAAATTTCAGAGTTTCATTATCACGAACTGTTTGTTATATAAAATTGTTAATTTCTTGCTCTATATATAGAAGACTGCATACCTGTACCAAGATATACATTATTGACTATACTCGGCTTTATTATGTATTAATTTAAAAAAGATAAATAAATAAACCGTAATATGAACTCTGGAAATCCAGTTATTTCTCTCTAAAAACGGAGATTTTCAAGTTGTGATACAAATCCTAAGCGAGTCTGTAGTCTTAATATTAATAAGATTCCTTCACTTCGAACTTGTCTACAAAGAAAATCATGAAATGTCCTTTCCTGATCAAAAATGACAGTCAATCATTGAAATGAGCTCATTGTGCAGAAGTGATGGCAAATTAAATGAAAAAAATAAAAAAATGAAAGCAGCAATCAAAAATACTTTACTTTTATACAGATAAAGGTGTCCTTACATGGTTTATATTTACCGTACCAAAACTCCTATATTGTCTGGTTTTGTGTTTTCAGTAAAGCGCTAGTCTTCTGTAATCCTACAAACATAGGGGAATATTACCAGCTGATTTATTTTTACTATTTTTATTGATATCCGTTAGATAGGCTAGGAAGTAATAATTTTTGCCCTTTTTAAGCTTCAACTTCGCTCTTTACATCCCTCGGAAAGATTTCGTTTTTATAAATTAATCTTTGCTCGTTTTTGACCAAAATTTGATTTACAAACAACACTGTCATGATCTTTTTTATTTATACGGAAAAATAGTACAATCCCATTACATGGGCCTCTCGGCTTAACCATTATAGACTGGCAATGGTAAAACCCGTTTTGTGACGTCTTAACTGTTGTAGAGCAGGCAATGATAGCAAGGTTTTCATTGCGTATACGATATTAAACTGTGTTTTTTTGGATTTTAGGGGGGGGGGGAAAGGTACCTAGGTTAGGTTATGTATTTAATATATGCAATGCTTTACCCCCCCCCCCCCCAATGTACAAATATATAACCCAAATTTGTTCTAAACTATTATATATTCATCCTATTTTATTTTATTTCATTAGCATTAACCAAACTTGACTTTTTAGAAAGGCCCATATAATGGGATTGTACCGGAAAAATTTCTGTTCGTTATCAGTTTTAATGTTGCTCCTTAGTTTCAGTTGAAAACTTATTCTTTTATGTAGTTTCTAATCACCTCCAATGTAGGGGAGATAAGACACCTCAACCCTTATTAAGGAGCTGAAAGAAGAAGCCGTTCAAGAATTGAAGGAAAAAAAGAAGTTTAGAGTGGAAAAGAAAATCAAAACATAGTGTCGTTTCTTTTTGAAAAAAAATAAGAATGAAGAAATAGATGTGTAATTTTTTGTTTAAAAAAATTAAATTTAGTAGCACTTAAGAAAGTAGCTCAAGGCGAGTAGCTTCGACAAAAAACTAAACTAAGCAGACAGGTTTGGATATCGAAATGCTTGTGGAAAATTTTGCTAGCTCAACGAAAATGTGTCTTTAGGCTTAGGGAGTTATTTGACCTGTCCCTATATAAAAAAGCCCCTTATCACTTAGATATGAATCGAAATTTCAAAAAAGATTATTTCTTGTGTAGGTACGATAAATGGTATTATAAACTAAGTTTGTTTTCATTTCAGAAATTTTGGGAAGAATTACCTGAATTCTCCTACAGAAATGTTTTCATTTGTCTTTCTTCCTCTTTGGATGCACAATCTTACATATGGAGAGAATATTACGTTGGAACTAGATCCTGGCGCCGCACCGGCGGATCAACCGAACGCCGCCGACAAGAGGCCCGGTCGAACGCCATCGAAGTGTCGCGACACCGCCGGAGCGCCGCAGGCGCGCCGCCGCCGGCAAAGGCGGCGGCGTTCGGTCGACCTTAAATTAATTTTGCGGCATTTCTTTATTGCGTCAACCGCAAAGTCGGAGCTTTTCCTTCTCGTGTGGTTTAGTATTTCGATTTTCCTGATTAGAAATCAAGCAGGGCTTGCACTATCCCCGAATTTTCGAGTACTTCCCCGAAAATCTATGCGTCACCCCAAAAAAAAATTTGGTTCCCCGAATCCCCAAAAATCACGCAATCACGGTGCCACCCCTAGCGATTTATCACCAGTGACTTTCCCTGCCAAATATTACTTTGCATACCATAATTCTTCACTACTCTCTGGTTCGTTAATTTTCGTCTCTTGTTACTTTGCATAAGAACCAGACAGATGCAATATGCAATTGTATTGCAAATATTGCAATATACACAGTTCTTCATATGTTGACAAAAAAGTATCATCTTTATGAGATGAATTTAAATCATTTCGAATCCAATTTCCCACTTGCAATTCCTTATATCATTCGTAGTCAAGAATTTTATTTTCAAGTTGAATAGAATTATAGAACGCAACATTCGCTACAGTTTGATTTTGAAATTGATAGCAGAAAGATCGTTTCTACAGCTGAATTGTAAGTTTGCAGAATTTTTTTTTCTTTTGCTGTTTTTAGATAATAATTTCTTAATGTTTCATATTCAATTGTTGAACGCGTGATAGATTAAAAAGAATACAATCTTCTGTCTGAAAAACATTCCCCTCCCCCCAAAAAAAAAAACTTCTATTGAGATAAAATTTAGCTATAGACTAAGCTATGTACAAGGTTGGGGAAATTAAGATTGAAACGGAGGTTACCCCAAAAATATGATTTATAAAAAAATTGTAAATTATTGCCTATAGGGGGCTATCATTTTTAAATGATAATACCTCATTTTTTATATTGAAAGCAGGGATGCCAAAAAGATGTTTTTTTTTTCATTTAAAGCGGAGATGGAAGAAAATACTATCAAATTCCCTGGGAAACCACTGAAATATTTTTATAGACCCAGGGCCCCCCATTGGGACTTGTTCATTGTCTTGGGTATTTTGCGATTTCTCATAGGCTACTAGCCTAATTTGGCTTTTGTGTGTGCTCCATTTAATTAGATTCTTTGGATCTTATTGAATGCCACGGCGAATCTATGACTCAGTTTTCCAATAGTTTGAGGTATATCTGAATAATTTCGCCTTTTTGTTGTTGTCTTTGTACCCCTTTACTCATACCCTCAATATTTTTCAAGGAACACTAAGCTGTTTAACGTTATTTCGCGTGTTTGTTTGAACCATATAGTGACCTAGTTAATTATTAAAAAAATTATTTTTTTAATGTAAAGCTGAGACGGTATCCTAGCAAGGTGGTATCCAGAGGGGGGGGGGGCAGTAGAGAGGTATTGCATTTAAATGATCATATCTCGAATTTTTTTTAATGAAAGCAGGGATGCAAAAAAGTTATTTTTTTTTTAATTTAAAGCAGAGACGGCATCCTATCAAGGTGGTATACAGGGGGGGGGGGCTATCATATTTAAATGATAATACCACGATTTTTTTTGAAAGCAGGGATGCCAATAAGTTAATTTTTTTTTTATTTAAAGCAGAGACGGTATCTATCAAGATGATGGTATCCAGAGGGTGTGGGGCATAGGGAGTTATTATATTTAAGTGATAGTACCTTGATTTTTTTTATTGAAAGCAGGGATGCCAAAAAGTTGTTTTTTTTTAAATTAAAGTGGAGACGGTATTCTATCAAGGTGGTATCCAGAGCGGGGCGGTAGGGAGATATTATATTTGAATGATAGTATGTCAAATTTATTTATTTTTTAAAGCAGGGATGCCAAAAAGTCAATTATTTTTTTAATTTAAGGCAGAGAAGGTACCCTATCAAGGTGCATGGTATCCAGAGGGGGGGGGGTGGGAAGTATTATATTTAAATGATAATATCTTGAATTTTTTTATTGAAAGCAGGGATGCCAAAAAGTTATTTTTTTTAATTTAAAGCAGAGACAGCATCCTATCAAGATGGTATCCAGAGGGGGGGGCATAGGGAGTTATTATATTTAAGTGATAGTACCTTGATTTTTTTTTTTATTGAAAGCAGGGATGCCAAAAAGCTATTTTTTTAATTTAAAGTTGAGACGGTATCCTATCAAGACGGTATCCAGAGGTGGGGGCATAGGGAGTTATTATATTTAAGTGATAGTACTTTGATTTTTTTTTTTTATATTGAAAGCAGGGATGCCAAAAAGTTATTTTTTTTAATTTAAAGCAGAGACGGTATCCTATCAAGGTGGTGTCCAGAGGGGGGGGCATAGGGAGTTATTATATTCAAATAGTAATATATTGAATTTTCTTATTGAAAGCAGCCTCAGTCCACACAAAGTGGATAAGTTGATTTTTATTCATGACAATTATAGCCACATCCCGCAGTTAGAATAGACTTCCAAATTTGACTGAAGGAATTTTTTTCGACCAGTTGACCCCTAGATTTTTTGTCCCTCCACACTATTTTGAAATATGCCCTTTTTTTACACATAGGCCTACTAAAATTTGGACTTTCATTAGTATACCAGCTTACCCGTCACGCGTTGCCACGATCTTAAAAGAAAGGAAATTCAATGAGAATACCCCTAAGGAAAATTTCTAAACGTTCACTGTCTTAGTTCAGAGTTTTTAACGTCATAATATTTTCATTTTAGTTTAATTATAATTAAGAAACATATTCGAATCATACAAGATTACGTTGAATTGCTATGCATGCTCTTCGAAAAGCTGTTCAATTTCCTGATATCGTCCATTATATAGATTCATTTAAGTTCGACCAAGCTAATTGGTTGAGACTGACACATTGATAGGAAATTAACTTCCATTTTCCTTCCAGTACTGAGGTGGGTAATCCACATTTCGTCATTGGGAACTGATGCTTGATTATTTTTTAAGGTTAAATTTTAAGTTATCCTATTCAAAATGATTATAAATGATTGTGGAAAAAATTGGTAGGACAGGTTGATATTTTTACATATATTTCTGCTTGCAATTGTATGTTCTTTTGTGTATTGTAAATATTGTTTTATGTTTTATGTATGGTATATTTCGACAGTTGGATAATGTTTTGAAATATGAATCAACACATGTAAATTAAAGAAGGAAGAAGCCAAGCAAAAATACTCCGTACAACATAGTTGTCCAACCCCTATGATAATTTAAAAATTAACAAGATTTTCATGAGTTATACTTGATGTATTTTTTTTTAATTGTTATTAAAACCCGTTTTTAATACAAGGAAGGCTTTTTAGGAATCTAAAAGAGCAAAAAAAACGATCAATATCAAGTCGCCCATTTCAACTGTTTTAAAGGTGACAAAGCAGATATTGGCAAAGGGCATTATGAAAAAATTATGCTTCTAAGTTCAAACTTATATTCAAAGCTTTTACCCAGATAACTGACGAATTTTGCGATACGGTATTTGAAGTTTTGTATGCAGTAGGCCTAATGCTCTATGAAAAAAACTACTAATTTTGATAATTATTTATGTTAAGAATACATAGCTAATAGATACTTCAACTATTATGCAAGGGTTCTGAAACGCCACAGCCATTTCGTTTCTGATACCACATTTCTACTTCTCTTGATAAATAACAAAGAAGACCAGTTTCCAGCCAGCGACTTGTGAAGTTTTGAACTCATGAATAGGCTCGAATCTGTTGTGAATTTAAGCTGTGATTTGAGAAAGACAGATGAAAATATTAATGTTTGCGGTCAACATTGATCGCGCCGGCGGTGCGCCGCCGACATCTTACCGGCGGCGCGCCACCGACATCTTACCGGCAGCGCGGTGCGCTGTTTTTGGCCCCGCCGTCGCCGGTCTTCCCTCATCGGCGTTGCGCCGGGGTCTAGTTGGAACTGTCAAGTAAATAATTTGAATAAGTAAGTATAATAATAAGTAATCCTGCTTTAATACACAGCTGAATAGTTCCAGAACCCCATGCCTACACTTCTCCAACCACTAAGTGGCAAGAGGTTGGGGTCAGAGGTGTAATTTAATATGGGGCGGACGGGGCAACTGCCCCTCCCAGACCACAGTTTTCCCCTAGATCCCAGTTTGCTCCCCCCCCCCCCCCTGCTGAAATTTAGTTTCTCCAAAAGTGTTGTCAAAACTAAGATAAGAATGCATAATTCAAGCATCCACTGAAACAGGTCAGTTTTCTTTAGTACATCTTTACCTTTTTTATTACTATACGGCTCGTTTCTCAGTTTGCTCTGTCATTTTCATGTAATTTGAGAAAATTGACTCCAACTTTGAACCCCCCACCCCCACAGGATTTTGATAAAATTACGCCCTTCGTTTTTGGTATGGATTTAGTGATCTACGAAGAATATTGTTGCAAACCATGAACTGAATGACCTCTATTCCCTTTTTAATCAAAATGCTTGAAAAAATACCTTCCCGGCTATGCGTTAAAAAAATGAGTGCATCACATTTACAAAAACAGAGAAATTATCTAAAAATGATCGTATAGAAGGAATAAAGCCGTGACTGAAAAAAAAAACAAAAAAACAAGCAGGAATCGAACACAACACTCTAATTTGAAGCCAAACGCTGTACTAACAGAACCACGCCTCTAATAATCTAACTTGATGTATTTATGTTTGTACCTTAATTTCGTAGCTTATTAAGGGAGATTGGAGGAGAAACATACGGGAGGTGTTCTTGCAAACCTCCAGCTAAGGGTTTTGGACCATAATTATTACAATGATGATATCGTTTTATACTTCCAAGCCTTTCTGCTTAAGAAGTGACACCAAAAGCGTTGTTTTTAGGGCTATATTAATTTAAAAAAGCTAAGTTTTTTCCGAGGGAAGTAAAGAACGAAGTTCAAACCTAAAACAAACAAAAATTATTACTTCCCAGCCTATCTAAGATATATGAATAAGACTAGTGCAAATAAATCAACTGGTGATATTTCCCTACGTTTGTAGGATTACAGAAAACTAGCGCTTTACTCAAAACATCAAAGCCAAGTATAAAAAACAAGGGTATTGATTTAGGAGTCAAAATTAAATGCGTAGCCTCACAACAACAAACTAATCTATAACGCTTTTCATAGTCCTACAGGAGCTGTGACATCAGTAACTTTCAGTATACAATTACGATTATCTTAAAAACTTAGGCATAATAATAATATGTTTAGATTCATTAAACAGCATACAAAATAATGGACTGATTTATCAGGTAACGTCTTGGTTACCTAGTATTACTCGAAAGGACATATCAACCGTAATATGAACTCTGGAAATCCAGTTATTTCTCTCTAAAAAAGGAGAATTTCAAGTTGTGATACAAATTCTAAAGCGAGTCTTTAGTGTTAACACTATTAAGATTCCTTCACTTCCAACTAGTCAACAAAAAAATCATCATATGTCCTTTTCAAACAGTTCGTGGTAACGAACTGTAAGTAAGGAGCGACCCGGCTCAATGGTAACCAAAACTCTAAAAAACGGAATTTTGATGCCAATAGATACATCAAAAGAATCAGATTTTAATTCTGATTTCAAATATATAAGTTTCATCAAGTTTAGTCTTACCCATCAAAAGTTACGCGCCTGAGAAAATTTGGCTGATTTTCGAAAAAAGGAGGAAAGCCCCCTAAAAGTTATAGAACCTTAATGAAAATCACTCCATCATATTCAGCGTATCAGAGAACCCTACTGTAGAGGTTTCAAGCTCCTATCTACAAAAATGTGGAATTTTCCTTTTTTTTGCCAGAAGAAAGATCACGGATACTTGTTTATTTGTTTTTTTGTTTGTTTTTTTTTCTTTTCCCCAGGGGTAATCGTATTGACCCAGTGGTCCTAGAATATCGTGGGAGGGCTCATTGGAACGGAAATTAAAAGTTCTAGTGCCCTTTTTAAGTGACCAAAATAATGGAGGGCAACTAGGCCCCCTCCCACGCTCATTTTTTTCCCCAAAGTCACCCGATCCAAATTTTGAGATAGCCATTTTGTTTAGTTGGTCGAAAAGTGATACTATGTCTTTTAGGATGACTTAATCCCCCGAAGCCCCCGGGGGGAGGGCTGAAAGTTATGAACTTTACCCAATGTTCACATATAGCAGTAGAGATGCCTTATTGACTCCCACTGGGGCACCAAATATGGGCATAGAGTCCCTAGAGAGAACACGTGGTTAATGGGTCAATGACCTCTTTCTCCAGGGGTGTTTTGGCCAAGTGCCGGCTAGGGAAGAATGTTATGATGTCAGGAAAGAGTATTTGTTGTTTTTTGCCAAGTGCCCGCTAGGGAAGAATGTTATGATCTAGGAAAGAGTATTTGTTGTTTTTGGTCAAGTGCCCGCTAGGGAAGAATGTTATGATCTAGGAAAGAGTATTTGTTGTTTTTGGTCAAGTGCCCGCTAGGGAGAATGTTATGATCTAGGAAAGAGTATTTGTTGTTTTTGGTCAAATGCCGCTAGGGAAGAATGTTATGATCTAGGAAAGAGTATTTGTTGTTTTTGGTCAAGTGCCCGCTAGGAAAGAATGTTATGATCTAGGAAAGAGTATTTGTTGTTTTTGGTCAAGTGCCCGCTAGGGAAGAATGTTATGATCTAGGAAAGAGTATTTGTTGTTTTTGGTCAAGTGCCCGCTAGGGAAGAATGTTATGATCTAGGAAAGAGTATTTGTTGTTTTTGGCCAAGTGCCCGCTAGGGAAGAATGTTATGATCTAGGAAATAGTATTTGTTGTTGTAAGCTCGAGGCAAATGTTATGATCCAGAAATAGTATTGTTGTTGTAAGCTCGAGGCGAATGCTATGAGTTTCCAGAGAATAATGTCTGACAGGTACTGTCAATCATTAATCAAATTGTTTCCAGGCGAAGTTTAATAATGTCTGAAATGTGATGTCAAGATTGATTGATATGTCCCGAAAGGGGAATTAATTTGTTGTTTCTAAGGGGATTAATTTGTTGTTTCTAAGGGGAATTATTGATTCACGAAAGGGGAATTAATTGTTGTTTCTAAGGGGAATTATTGATTCAAGAAAGGGGAATTAATTTGATGTTTCGAAGGGGAAGGTGGGGAAGAGATATATTGATTGCGTAATCGAAGGGAGAGAATTCCCGAGAAATTGATTACATAATCGGTAGAACCCTATAAGGAGCTCGTGACGGGAATCCATTTATGGGCATAGAATGACGTAATCAACTAGGACAAATGGATTTCTGAGAAATTGATTACATAATCGGTAGAACCCTATCAGAAGGTCATGACGGGAATCCATTTATGGGCATAGAATGACGTAATCAACTAGGACAAATGGATTTCTGAGAAATTGATTACATAATCGGTAGAACCCTATCAGAAGGTCATGACGGGAATTCATTTATGGGCATAGAATGACGTAATCGACTAAGACAATTGGATTTCTGAGAAATTGATTACATAATCGGTAGAACCCTATCAGAAGGTCCTGACGGGAATCCATTTATGGGCATAGAATGACGTAATCAACTAGGACAAATAGATTTCTGAGAAATTGATTACATAATCGGTAGAACCCTATCAGAAGGTCATGACGGGAATCCATTTATGGGCATAGAATGACGTAATCGACTAAGACAAGCAAGTTACTTTCTTAATGTCCCTCCTAAACCCATTTTGCAACTTGAAGTACTTATCTTTTTCACTCACAACTATACTTTACAGCTTTTTGGTTACCTCAACACCAAGAAATACCTTTCAAAGACCATTTCAGAGCAAGTTACTTTCTTAATGTCCCTCCTAAACCCATTTTCCAACTTGAAGTACTTATCTTTTTCACTCACAACTATACTTTACAGCTTTTTGGATACCTCAACACCAAGAAATACTTTTCAAAGACCATTTCAGAGCAAGTTACTTTCTTAATGTCCCTCCTAAACCCATTTTGCAACTTGAAGTACTTATCTTTTTCACCCACAACTATACTTTACAGCTTTTTGGATACCTCAACACCAAGAAATACCTTTCAAAGACCATTTCAGAGCAAGTTACTTTCTTAATGTCCCTCCTAAACCCATTTTCCAACTTGAAGTACTTATCTTTTTCACCCACAACTATACTTTACAGCTTTTTGGATACCTCAACACCAAGAAATACCTTTCAAAGACCATTTCAGAGCAAGTTACTTTCTTAATGTCCCTCCTAAACCCATTTTGCAACTTGAAGTACTTATCTTTTTCACCCACAACTATACTTTACAGCTTTTTGATGTCCTCAACACCAAGAAATACCTTTCAAAGACCATTTCAGAGCAAGTTACTTTCTTAATGTCCCTCCTAAACCCATTTTCCAACTTGAAGTACTTATCTTTTTCATCCACAACTATACTTTACAGCTTTTTGGATACCTCAACACCAAGAAATACCTTTCAAAGACATTTCAGAGCAAGTTACTTTCTGAATGTCCCTCCTAAACCCATTTTGCAACTTGGAGTACTTATCTTTTTCATCCACAACTATACTTTACAGCTTTTTGGATACCTCAACACCAAGAAATACCTTTCAAAGACCATTTCAGAGCAAGTTACTTTCTTAATGTCCCTCCTAAACCATTTTGCAACTTGGAAGTACTTATCTTTTTCATCCACAACTATACTTTACAGCTTTTTGGATACCTCAACACCAAGAAATACCTTTCAAAGACCATTTCAGAGCAAGTTACTTTCTTAATGTCCCTCCTAAACCCATTTTGCAACTTGGAGTACTTATCTTTTTCACCCACAACTATACTTTACAGCTTTTTGAGTGCTCCAACACCAAGAAATACTTTTCAAAGACCATTTCAGAACAAGTTCTTTTCTTAATATGCTTCTTAAACCAATTTTACAAATTCTAAATTTTTCCATAGTAGATAGAAAAAGCTATATCATAGCTGTGAATATTTTCTCGAAAGATAAGGAGTTCTATTTCAATTTTAAATTTTCTCAATGAAGTGAAGGAAAGTTCAAGTTCTCTTCTGAATTTTCTCAATGAAAAAGAAATTAGTCTTTGATCATTTCTATTTTTCCAAATAATATAAAAATTTTCCACTTTAGTTCAGATCTGTCTCGAAGGGATGAAAAATTTAAAATACTGTTCCAAATTTTTCACAGAAGATAAAAAAGTTCAAGTTCTCTTCGGAATTTTACCAAAGAACACAATTGAATTCTAATTTCTCCAGAGAAAACAAAAATCTTCCACTTCAGTTCTTTATTTCACAAAGACATAAAGAAATTTAAAGTTCAATTCTAATTTTTCGGTGGAAGATAGAAAAAGTAATACCATACTTGTGAATATTTTCACGGAAGATAAAAAGTTCTAGTTCAATTTAAAATTTTCTCAACGAAGTCAAGAAAAGTTCAAGTTCTCTTCTGAATTTTCTCAATGAAAAAGAAATTAGTCATTGATCATTTCTATTTTTCCAAATAATATAAAAATTTTCCACTTTAGTTCAGATCTGTCTCGAAGAGATGAAAAATTTAAAATACTGTTCCAAATTTTTCACAGAAGATAAAAAAGTTCAAGTTCTCTTCGGAATTTTACCAAAGAACACAATTGAATTCTAATTTCTCCAGAGAAAACAAAAATCTTCCACTTCAGTTCTTTATTTCACAAAGACATAAAGAAATTTAAAGTTCAATTCTAAATTTTTCGGTGGAAGATAGAAAAAGTAATACCATACTTGTGAATATTTTCACGAAAGATAAAAAGTTCTAGTTCAATTTAAAATTTTCTCAACGAAGTGAAGAAAAGTTCAAGTTCTCTTCTGAACTTTACCAAAGAACACACTTCAATTCTAATTTCTCCAGAGAAAACAAAAATCTTCCACTTCAGTTCTTTATTTCACAAAGACATAAAGAAATTTAAAGTTCAATTCTAATTTTCTCGGTGGAAGATAGAAAAAGTAATACCATACTTGTGAATATTTTCACGGAAGATAAAAAGTTCTAGTTCAATTTTAAATTTTCTCAACGAAGTGAAGAATAGTTCAAGTTCTCTTCTGAACTTTACCAAAGAACACACTTCAATTCTAATTTCTCCAGAGAAAACAAAATCTTCCACTTCGGTTCTTTATTTCACAAAGACATAAAGAAATTTAAAGTTCAATTCTAATTTTTCGATGGAAGATAGAAAAAGTAATACCATACTTGTGAATATTTTCACGGAAGATAAAAAGTTCTAGTTCAATTTAAAATTTTCTCAACGAAGTCAAGGAAAGTTCAAGTTCTCTTCTGAATTTTCTCAATGAAAAAGAAATTAGTCATTGATCATTTCTATTTTTCCAAATAATATAAAAATTTTCCACTTTAGTTCAGATCTGTCTCGAAGAGATGAAAAATCTAAAATACTGTTCCAAATTTTCTCAACGAAGCGAAGAAAAGTTCAAGTTCTCTTCGGAATTTTACCAAAGAACACACTTCATTTCTAATTTCTCCAGAGAAAACAAAAATCTTCCACTTCAGTTCTTTA
Source organism: Artemia sinica (assembly GCA_027921565.1). Taxonomy (NCBI): domain Eukaryota; kingdom Metazoa; phylum Arthropoda; class Branchiopoda; order Anostraca; family Artemiidae; genus Artemia; species Artemia sinica. The sequence continues at coordinate 40,348,818 of CM051272.1, read as the reverse complement.
TTTCACAAAGACATAAAGAAATTTAAAGTTCAATTCTAATTTTTCGCTGGAAGATAGAAAAAGTAATACCATACTTGTGAATATTTTCATGGAAGATAAAAAGTTCTAGTTCAATTTTAAATTTTCTCAACGAAGTGAAGAAAAGTTCAAGTTCTCTTCTGAACTTTACCAAAGAACACACTTCAATTCTAATTTCTCCAGAGAAAACAAAAATCTTCCACTTCAGTTCTTTATTTCACAAAGACATAAAGAAATTTAAAGTTCAATTCTAATTTTTCGGTGGAAGATGGAAAAAGTAATACCATACTTGTGAATATTTTCACGGAAGATAAAAAGTTCTAGTTCAATTTAAAATTTTCTCAACGAAGTCAAGGAAAGTTCAAGTTCTCTTCTGAATTTTCTCAATGAAAAAGAAATTAGTCATTGATCATTTCTATTTTTCCAAATAATATAAAAATTTTCCGCTTTAGTTCAGATCTGTCTCGAAGAGATGAAAAATTTAAAATACTGTTCCAAATTTTTCACAGAAGATAAAAAAGTTCAAGTTCTCTTCGGAATTTTACCAAAGAACACAATTCAATTCTAATTTCTCCAGAGAAAATAAAAATCTTCCACTTCAGTTCTTTATTTCACAAAGACATAAAGAAATTTAAAGTTCAATTCTAAATTTTTCGGTGGAAGATAGAAAAAGTAATACCATACTTGTGAATATTTTCCTGGAAGATAAAAAGTTCTAGTTCAATTTAAAATTTTCACAACGAAGTGAAGAAAAGTTCAAGTTCTCTTCTGAACTTTACCAAAGAACACACTTCAATTCTAATTTCTCCAGAGAAAACAAAAATCTTCCACTTCAGTTCTTTATTTCACAAAGACATAAAGAAATTTAAAGTTCAATTCTAATTTTTCGGTGGAAGATAGAAAAAGTAATACCATACTTGTGAATATTTTCACGGAAGATAAAAAGTTCTAGTTCAATTTAAAATTTTCTCAACGAAGTCAAGGAAAGTTCAAGTTCTCTTCTGAACTTTACCAAAGAACACACTTCAATTCTAATTTCTCCAGAGAAAACAAAAATCTTCCACTTCAGTTCTTTATTTCACAAAGACATAAAGAAATTTAAAGTTCAATTCTAAATTTTTCGGTGGGAGATAGAAAAAGTAATACCATACTTGTGATTATTTTCACGGAAGATAAAAAGTTCTAGTTCAATTTAAAATTTTCTCAAGGAAGTGAAGAAAAGTTCAAGTTCTCTTCTGAATTTTACTAAAGAACACAATTCATTTCTAATTTCACCAGAGAAAAAAAAATATTCCACTTCAGTTCTTTATTTCACAAAAGACATAAAGAAATTTAAAGTTCAATTCTAAATTTTTCGGTGGAAGATAGAAAAAGTAATACCATACTTGTGAATATTTTCCCGGAAGATAAAAAGTTCTAGTTCAATTTAAAATTTTCTCAACGAAGTGAAGAAAAGTTCAAGTTCTCTTCTGAACTTTACCAAAGAACACACTTCAATTCTAATTTCTCCAGAGAAAATAAAAATCTTCCACTTCAGTTTTAAGTTCCCCAAAGAAATAAAGAAATTTAAAGTTCTATTCTAAATTTTTAGATGGAAGATAGAAAAAGTAATACTATGACTGTGATTGTTTTCCATGAAGATCAAAAGTTTCACTTTATTTATAATTTTTCTTAAATTCAGTTCTGATTTTTCTCAAAGAGATGAAAAATTTAAAGTTCTGTTCCAAATTTTCATAGAAGATAGAAAAAGTTATACATTGATTGTGAATATTCAACATGAAGATAAGGAACTCCACTTTAATTCTGAGTTTTCTCGAAGAAGTGCAAATTGTTCAAGTTCTCTTCTGAATTTTCTTAAAGAAGAGAAAAAAGTTAACTCAATTCTGAATTTTACCAATGAAAATGAAAAAACCTTCCACTTCAGTTCTTAATTTCTCAAAGACATAAAAAATTTAAAGTTCAGTTCTAAATTTTTCTGTAGAAGATAGGAAAAGTTATACTATGATTGTGATTATTTTCCAGTGAAGATAAAAAGTTTCACTTTAATTCTAATTTTCTTAAGTTCACTTCCGATTTTTTGCAAAGAGATGAAAAATTTAAAGTTCTGTTCCAAATTTTTCATAGAAGATAGAAAAAGTTATACATTGATTTGAATATTCGACATGAAGATAAGGAGCATCACTTTAATTCTGAGTTTTCTCGAAGAAGTGCAAAATGTTCAAGTTCTCTTCTGAATTTTCTTAAAGAAGTAAAAAAAGTTAGCTCAATTCTGAATTTTACCAATGAAAATGAAAAAAGCTTCCACTTCAGTTCTTAATTCCTCAAAGACATAAAAAATTCAAAGTTCTCTTCTAATTTTTCCAAGAAAATAAAAAGGCTACACTTCAGTTCTGGTTTTTTTCTCAAAGAGCTGAAAAATTTAAAGTTCTATTCTAATTTTAAATTAAATTTTAGCTCCTTTGTCTTATGGATTTACCCATCAAATTTTTAAATTAGAAAATGAGTGACTCGTTCTATTATTAAAGACAATCGTTCAAACTCCTTCATCTAACCTCCAAAACAATAGGTTAGGTTAGGTATAAATAAATATTAATAAATAAATAGAAACATTTCTACATGTTTAAGTTAGGTTAGGTTAGGTTAACTTATCATGAGTGCTCATGATAAGTTAACCTAACCTTTTCCGGCGAGTATGGTTAGGTTAGGTTAGGCTAGATTAAGTTAGGTTAGATTAGGTTAGGTTAAGTTAGGTTAGGTTAGCCTACGGTATAGCTTCACGTTAGGCCTTACGCGTACGTAGGCTAACCTAGCCTAACCTAACTTACCTAACCTAACTTAATCTAACCTAACCTAATCATACACCTAACTTTTTGCCTGTCTCTCACCTAACCTAAGCTAACCTAAGTGAAGCGTACGTAGGCTAACCTAACTTAACCTAACCTAATCTAACCTAACTTAATCTAGCCTAACCTAACCTAACCATACTCGCCGGAAAAGGTTAGGTTAACTTATCATGAGCACTCATGATAAGTTAACCTAACCTAACCTAACTTAAACATGTAGAAATGTTTCTATTTATTTATTAATATTTATTTATACCTAACCTAACCTATTGTTTTGGAGGTTAGATGAAGGAGTTTGAACGATTGTCTTTAATAATAGAACGAGTCACTCATTTTCTAATTTAAAAATTTGATGGGTAAATCCATAAGACAAAGGAGCTAAAATTTAATTTAAAATTAGAATAGAACTTTAAATTTTTCAGCTCTTTGAGAAAAAAACCAGAACTGAAGTGTAGCCTTTTTATTTTCTTGGAAAAATTAGAAGAGAACTTTGAATTTTTTATGTCTTTGAGGAATTAAGAACTGAAGTGGAGCTTTTTTCATTTTCATTGGTAAAATTCAGAATTGAGCTAACTTTTTTTACTTCTTTAAGAAAATTCAGAAGAGAACTTGAACATTTTGCACTTCTTCGAGAAAACTCAGAATTAAAGTGATGCTCCTTATCTTCATGTCGAATATTCAAATCAATGTATAACTTTTTCTATCTTCTATGAAAAATTTGGAACAGAACTTTAAATTTTTCATCTCTTTGCAAAAAATCGGAAGTGAACTTAAGAAAATTAGAATTAAAGTGAAACTTTTTATCTTCACTGGAAAATAATCACAATCATAGTATAACTTTTCCTATCTTCTACAGAAAAATTTAGAACTGAACTTTAAATTTTTTATGTCTTTGAGAAATTAAGAACTGAAGTGGAAGGTTTTTTCATTTTCATTGGTAAAATTCAGAATTGAGTTAACTTTTTTCTCTTCTTTAAGAAAATTCAGAAGAGAACTTGAACAATTTGCACTTCTTCGAGAAAACTCAGAATTAAAGTGGAGTTCCTTATCTTCATGTTGAATATTCACAATCAATGTATAACTTTTTCTATCTTCTATGAAAAATTTGGAACAGAACTTTAAATTTTTCATCTCTTTGAGAAAAATCAGAACTGAATTTAAGAAAAATTATAAATAAAGTGAAACTTTTGATCTTCATGGAAAACAATCACAGTCATAGTATTACTTTTTCTATCTTCCATCTAAAAATTTAGAATAGAACTTTAAATTTCTTTATTTCTTTGGGGAACTTAAAACTGAAGTGGAAGATTTTTATTTTCTCTGGAGAAATTAGAATTGAAGTGTGTTCTTTGGTAAAGTTCAGAAGAGAACTTGAACTTTTCTTCACTTCGTTGAGAAAATTTTAAATTGAACTAGAACTTTTTATCTTCCGGGAAAATATTCACAAGTATGGTATTACTTTTTCTATCTTCCACCGAAAAATTTAGAATTGAACTTTAAATTTCTTTATGTCTTTTGTGAAATAAAGAACTGAAGTGGAATATTTTTATTTTCTCTGGTGAAATTAGAAATGAATTGTGTTCTTTAGTAAAATTCAGAAGAGAACTTGAACTTTTCTTCACTTCCTTGAGAAAATTTTAAATTGAACTAGAACTTTTTATCTTCCGGGAAAATATTCACAAGTATGGTATTACTTTTTTCTATCTTCCACCGAAAAATTTAGAATTGAACTTTAAATTTCTTTATGTCTTTGTGAAATAAAGAACTTAAGTGGAAGATTTTTATTTTCTCTGTAGAAATTAGAATTGAATTGTGTTCTTTGGTAAAATTCAGTAGAGAACATGAACTTTTCTTCACTTCATTGAGAAAATTTTAAATTGAACTAGAACTTTTTATCTTCCGTGAAAATAATCACAAGTATGGTATTACTTTTTCTATCTCCCACCGAAAAATTTAGAATTGAACTTTAAATTTCTCTATGTCTTTGTGAAATAAAGAACTGAAGTGGAAGATTTTTGTTTTCTCTGGAGAAATTAGAATTGAAGTGTGTTCTTTGGTAAAGTTCAGAAGAGAACTTGAACTTTCCTTGACTTCGTTGAGAAAATTTTAAATTGAACTAGAACTTTTTATCTTCCGTGAAAATATTCACAAGTATGGTATTACTTTTTCTATCTTCCACCGAAAAATTAGAATTGAACTTTAAATTTCTTTATGTCTTTGTGAAATAAAGAACTGAAGTGGAAGATTTTTGTTTTCTCTGGAGAAATTAGAATTGAAGTGTGTTCTTTGGTAAAGTTCAGAAGAGAACTTGAACTTTTCTTCACTTCGTTGTGAAAATTTTAAATTGAACTAGAACTTTTTATCTTCCAGGAAAATATTCACAAGTATGGTATTACTTTTTCTATCTTCCACCGAAAAATTTAGAATTGAACTTTAAATTTCTTTATGTCTTTGTGAAATAAAGAACTGAAGTGGAAGATTTTTATTTTCTCTGGAGAAATTAGAATTGAATTGTGTTCTTTGGTAAAATTCCGAAGAGAACTTGAACTTTTTTATCTTCTGTGAAAAATTTGGAACAGTATTTTAAATTTTTCATCTCTTCGAGACAGATCTGAACTAAAGCGGAAAATTTTTATATTATTTGGAAAAATAGAAATGATCAATGACTAATTTCTTTTTCATTGAGAAAATTCAGAAGAGAACTTGAACTTTCCTTGACTTCGTTGAGAAAATTTTAAATTGAACTAGAACTTTTTATCTTCCGTGAAAATATTCACAAGTATGGTATTACTTTTTCCATCTTCCACCGAAAAATTAGAATTGAACTTTAAATTTCTTTATGTCTTTGTGAAATAAAGAACTGAAGTGGAAGATTTTTGTTTTCTCTGGAGAAATTAGAATTGAAGTGTGTTCTTTGGTAAAGTTCAGAAGAGAACTTGAACTTTTCTTCACTTCGTTGAGAAAATTTAAAATTGAACTAGAACTTTTATCTTCCATGAAAATATTCACAAGTATGGTATTACTTTTTCTATCTTCCAGCGAAAAATTAGAATTGAACTTTAAATTTCTTTATGTCTTTGTGAAATAAAGAACTGAAGTGGAAGATTTTTGTTTTCTCTGGAGAAATTAGAAATGAAGTGTGTTCTTTGGTAAAATTCCGAAGAGAACTTGAACTTTTCTTCGCTTCGTTGAGAAAATTTGGAACAGTATTTTAGATTTTTCATCTCTTCGAGACAGATCTGAACTAAAGTGGAAAATTTTTATATTATTTGGAAAAATAGAAATGATCAATGACTAATTTCTTTTTCATTGAGAAAATTCAGAAGAGAACTTGAACTTTCCTTGACTTCGTTGAGAAAATTTTAAATTGAACTAGAACTTTTTATCTTCCGTGAAAATATTCACAAGTATGGTATTACTTTTTCTATCTTCCATCGAAAAATTAGAATTGAACTTTAAATTTCTTTATGTCTTTGTGAAATAAAGAACCGAAGTGGAAGATTTTTGTTTTCTCTGGAGAAATTAGAATTGAAGTGTGTTCTTTGGTAAAGTTCAGAAGAGAACTTGAACTATTCTTCACTTCGTTGAGAAAATTTAAAATTGAACTAGAACTTTTTATCTTCCGTGAAAATATTCACAAGTATGGTATTACTTTTTCTATCTTCCACCGTGAAATTAGAATTGAACTTTAAATTTCTTTATGTCTTTGTGAAATAAAGAACTGAAGTGGAAGATTTTTGTTTTCTCTGGAGAAATTAGAATTGAAGTGTGTTCTTTGGTAAAGTTCAGAAGAGAACTTGAACTTTTCTTCACTTCGTTGAGAAAATTTTAAATTGAACTAGAACTTTTTATCTTTCGTGAAAATATTCACAAGTATGGTATTACTTTTTCTATCTTCCACCGAAAAATTTAGAATTGAACTTTAAATTTCTTTATGTCTTTGTGAAATAAAGAACTGAAGTGGAAGATTTTTGTTTTCTCTGGAGAAATTAGAATTCAATTGTGTTCTTTGGTAAAATTCCGAAGAGAACTTGAACTTTTTTATCTTCTGTGAAAAATTTGGAACAGTATTTTAAATTTTTCATCTCTTCGAGACAGATCTGAACTAAAGTGGAAAATTTTTATATTATTTGGAAAAATAGAAATGATCAATGACTAATTTCTTTTTCATTGAGAAAATTCAGAAGAGAACTTGAACTTTTCTTCACTTCGTTGAGAAAATTTTAAATTGAACTAGAACTTTTTATCTTCCGTGAAAATATTCACAAGTATGGTATTACTTTTTCTATCTTCCACCGAAAAATTTAGAATTGAACTTTAAATTTCTTTATGTCTTTGTGAAATAAAGAACTGAAGTGGAAGATTTTTGTTTTCTCTGGAGAAATTAGAATTCAATTGTGTTCTTTGGTAAAATTCCGAAGAGAACTTGAACTTTTTTATCTTCTGTGAAAAATTTGGAACAGTATTTTAAATTTTTCATCCCTTTGAGAAAAATCTGAACTAAAGTGGAAAATTTTTATATTATTTGGAAAAATAGAAATGATCAATGACTAATTTCTTTTTCATTGAGAAAATTCAGAAGAGAACTTGAACTTTCCTTGACTTCGTTGAGAAAATTTAAAATTGAAATAGAACTCCTTATCTTTCGAGAAAATATTCACAGCTATGATATAGCTTTTTCTATCTACTATGGAAAAATTTTAGAATTTGTAAAATTGGTTTAAGAAGCATATTAAGAAAAGAACTTGTTCTGAAATGGTCTTTGAAAAGTATTTCTTGGTGTTGGAGCACTCAAAAAGCTGTAAAGTATAGTTGTGGGTGAAAAAGATAAGTACTCCAAGTTGCAAAATGGGTTTAGGAGGGACATTAAGAAAGTAACTTGCTCTGAAATGGTCTTTGAAAGGTATTTCTTGGTGTTGAGGTATCCAAAAAGCTGTAAAGTATAGTTGTGGATGAAAAAGATAAGTACTTCAAGTTGGAAAATGGGTTTAGGAGGGACATTCAGAAAGTAACTTGCTCTGAAATGGTCTTTGAAAAGTATTTCTTGGTGTTGGAGCACTCAAAAAGCTGTAAAGTATAGTTGTGGGTGAAAAAGATAAGTACTCCAAGTTGCAAAATGGGTTTAGGAGGGACATTCAGAAAGAAACTTGCTCTGAAATGGTCTTTGAAAAGTATTTCTTGGTGTTGAGGTATCCAAAAAGCTGTAAAGTATAGTTGTGGATGAAAAAGATAAGTACTCCAAGTTGCAAAATGGGTTTAGGAGGGACATTAAGAAAGTAACTTGCTCTGAAATGGTCTTTGAAAGGTATTTCTTGGTGTTGAGGTATCCAAAAAGCTGTAAAGTATAGTTGTGGGTGAAAAAGATAAGTACTTCAAGTTGGAAAATGGGTTTAGGAGGGACATTAAGAAAGTAACTTGCTCTGAAATGGTCTTTGAAAAGTATTTCTTGGTGTTGAGGTATCCAAAAAGCTGTAAAGTATAGTTGTGGATGAAAAAGATAAGTACTTCAAGTTGCAAAATGGGTTTAGGAGGGACATTAAGAAAGTAACTTGCTCTGAAATGGTCTTTGAAAAGTATTTCTTGGTGTTGAGGTATCCAAAAAGCTGTAAAGTATAGTTGTGGGTGAAAAAGATAAGTACTTCAAGTTGGAAAATGGGTTTAGGAGGGACATTAAGAAAGTAACTTGCTCTGAAATGGTCTTTGAAAGGTATTTCTTGGTGTTGAGGTATCCAAAAAGCTGTAAAGTATAGTTGTGGGTGAAAAAGATAAGTACTTCAAGTTGGAAAATGGGTTTAGGAGGGACATTCAGAAAGTAACTTGCTCTGAAATGGTCTTTGAAAGGTATTTCTTGGTGTTGAGGTATCCAAAAAGCTGTAAAGTATAGTTGTGGGTGAAAAAGATAAGTACTTCAAGTTGGAAAATGGGTTTAGGAGGATCATTAAGAAAGTAACTTGCTCTGAAATGGTCTTTGAAAGGTATTTCTTGGTGTTGAGGTATCCAAAAAGCTGTAAAGTATAGTTGTGAGTGAAAAAGATAAGTACTTCAAGTTGGAAAATGGGTTTAGGAGGATCATTAAGAAAGTAACTTGCTCTGAAATGGTCTTTGAAAGGTATTTCTTGGTGTTGAGGTAACCAAAAAGCTGTAAAGTATAGTTGTGAGTGAAAAAGATAAGTACTTCAAGTTGCAAAATGGGTTTAGGAGGGACATTAAGAAAGTAACTTGCTTGTCTTAGTCGATTACGTCATTCTATGTCCATAAATGGATTCCCGTCATGACCTTCTGATAGGGTTCTACCGATTATGTAATCAATTTCTCAGAAATACATTTGTCCTAGTTGATTACGTCATTCTATGCCCATAAATGGATTCCCGTCAGGACCTCCTGATAGGGTTCTACCGATTATGTAATCAATTTCACATAAATCCATTTGTCCTAGTTGATTACGTCATTCTATGCCCATAAATGGATTCCCGTCATGACCTTCTGATAGGGTTCTACCGATTATGTAATCAATTTCTCAGAAATCCATTTGTCCTAGTTGATTACGTCATTCTATGCCCATAAATGGATTCCCGTCACGAGCTCCTTATAGGGTTCTACCGATTATGTAATCAATTTCTCGGGAATTCTCTCCCTTCGATTACGCAATCAATATATCTCTTCCCCACCTTCCCCTTCGAAACATCAAATTAATTCCCCTTTCTTGAATCAATAATTCCCCTTAGAAACAACAATTAATTCCCCTTTCGTGAATCAATAATTCCCCTTAGAAACAACAAATTAATTCCCCTTTCTTGAATCAATAATTCCCCTTAGAAACAACAAATTAATTCCCCTTTCGTGACATATCAATCAATCTTGACATCACCTGTCAGACATTATTAAACTTCGCCTGGAAACAATTTGATTAATGATTGACAGTACCTGTCAGACATTATTCTCTGGAAACTCATAACATTCGCCTCGAGCTAACAACAACAAATACCATTTCTGGATCATAACATTTGCCTCGAGCTTACAACAACAAATACTATTTCTGGATCATAACATTCTTCCCTAGCGGGCACTTGGCCAAAAACAACAAATACTCTTTCCTAGATCATAACATTCTTCCCTAGCGGGCACTTGACCAAAAAACAACAAATACTCTTTCCTAGATCATAACATTCTTCCCTAGCGGGCACTTGACCAAAAACAACAAATACTCTTTCCTAGATCATAACATTCTTCCCTAGCGGGCACTTGACAAAAACAACAAATACTCTTTCCTAGATCATAACATTCTTCCCTAGCGGGCACTTGACCAAAAAACAACAAATACTCTTTCCTAGATCATAACATTCTCCCCTAGCGGGCACTTGACCAAAAACAACAAATACTCTTTCCTAGATCATAACATTCTTCCTAGCGGGCACTTGACCAAAAACAACAAATACTCTTTCCTAGATCATAACATTCTTCCCTAGCGGACACTTGGCCAAAAACAACAAATACTCTTTCCTGACATCATAACATTCGTCCCTAGCCGGCACTTGGCCAAAACACCCCTGGAGAAAGAGGTCATTGACCCCATTAACCACGTGTTCTCTCTAGGGACTCTATGCCCATATTTGGTGCCCCAGTGGGAGTCAATAAGGCAACTCTACTTATAGCATTGAGATTTCAGATCCAAAACGACAGTCAATCAATGAACTGAGCTAATTGTGCAGAAGTGATGCCAAGTTAAATGAAAAAAAATAAAGCAACAATCTAATTAAAAGTTTACTATTATACTATTAAAAGTGTCCTTAAACGGTTTACATTTGCCGTACCAAAACTCCTATATTATTTTGCATTTTCAGTAAAGCACTAGTTTTCTTTAATCCGACAAACATAGGAAAATATCACCAGATTTATTTGCACTAGTTTTATTGATATGTGTTAGATAGGCTGGGAAGTAATAATTTTTGTTCGTTTTAGATTTCAACTTGGCTCTTTACTTCCCTCGGAAAAACTTCGTTTTTTACTTAATCTTTGCTCGTTTTGGAATGAAATTTAATTTAGAAACAACACTGCCATGATCTTTTTTCTTTATACGGAATAATTCTTGTTCGTTTTAAGTTTCAATGTTGTACCTTAGTTTCAGTTGAAAACTTATTCTTTTATATAATTACTAATCACCTCCAATCTAGGGAGATAAGACACCTAAACCCTTATTACGGAGCTGGACGAAGAAGCCGTATAAGAATTGAAGGAAAAAATAAGCTTAGAGTGAAAAGAAAATTAAACATAGTGTCGTTTCTTTTGTAAGAAAATGCTTAAGAAGGAAGAATAGATCTTTAATTCTTTGTTTTTAAAAATTAAATTTAGTAGCACTAAAGAAAGTAGCTCAAGGCGAGTAGCTTCGACAAAATTTTCAGACTGGCATGTTAAACATTGAAAAATGGATGAAGGTTAACAGACCAGCTAAACCATGCAAAATCCAATTTCATAATGTATGGGAGAAGTAGCAATTACTACCCTTGGATTGACAAAATACAGTTCGGTGAAAATATTCTGTCTCGGGGAGTTTCGACAAAGTATCTAGGGGTGATTATTGATGAGTGCCTTAATTTCAAAGAACACATTTCATGTGTTAGTGGCAAGCACAGTTCATATAATTATCCAGTAAGCTTATCGCAGATCATTTCTGGTCTTCGTTCTTTTTGCGAACAAAAAGCTCCTCCCACTTATTTCTGCATTAGCGGGAATGCGGGTTAGTCTGTTTCCGATTGTTTCCAACAAAGTGCATTATTCGTAATAGCGGGTTTCCACTTGTTTCCGATTAGATCACAGTCTGACTTGTCTACCCATGAAAAGATCTGACTTCGCTTATGTTTATATCTGCAAAAACGTTCTCCGGAGCACTCGCACCCCGGTCCGGGTTTTTATAATGGGTGAGATAGAGAATGATCATACTGGATAATTATATGAACTGTGGTGGCAAGGTTGCAAGAGATGTTGGGAAGATGCGGAAACTGAAGCACTTTTTCCCGAAAGATATTATGACATTGCTTTATTTTTCTTTTGTTCGCCCATACCTACTATATGGTTGTCTTGTGTGGTCAAGTACGTTTTTAACTCACCTTCGTCCCCTTAGAAGTTTACAAAATAATGCCCTACGTGTTTTTAACTGGAGATAATCATAATATGTCTGTTAGACATAGATATAATCAAGTAAATATATTACCGATTGTTGGATTATTCCGTTTTTATAATGCTCTTTCTATGTTTAAATATACACACGCGTTACGTATTACCTGAGTGTTTTAGGGAAATGTTTACAAGTGGTGTTAATTTTCATAATTACTCGACTAGAGCATCAATACTAGTTCGGCGACCTCAGGTTATTACAAAGCGATCCGTTTTTTTTTTTTTCCATAAGACATGTTGGCCCTCGGGTGTGGGAACCATTACCTCAGGCAATTTCAACAATTGATGAGCTAAATGAATTTCGCAGTAAACTAAAAGGACAGTGTTTGTCTTGATGAGCGAATTTTCTCTCGAGTGACTGTGAAACTTTTTTGGGGGAGGGCGACAAGGAGGTAGAATAGAAGAATGATTTCCAATTTTGTGTCTTCGGTATCCAATTAGGTCGTGAAATTTTAAGAGATTAATTTATTTCGTTTACTTTTATTTATTTATTTTATTATTATTATTTTTTGCCCTGTTTTTTTTTTTTTTTGGGGGGGGGAGGGGGCCTAAGGATGGCTGGTAGTAATTGTGTATGTATGTTTTGTAAAGGGTGATGTCTGCCAATACAAGTTTAATAAACTTCGGGTTTTGTTGTTAGTGTGTTTTATTTTTTTAAAATAAAACCCTTTTCTCTCTAAAAAAAAAAGGTTAACTAAGCGGCAGGGGGGTCGTTTGGGGGTGGCAAGGGGGGAGGGCAGTTGCCCCCTCCCCCCAATAATGTGGAGAAAAAAATATTATACATCCCATTCCCTTTGACTATCCAGATATGGACCCCTCTTGCCCCCCCCCCCCCAATAATAATGCTGGAGATTCGCCCTTGCTAAGCGGACAGGTTTGCGTATCGACATGCTTGTGGAAAATGTTACTAGCTCAACAGAAATGTGGCTTTAGGCTTAGACAGATATTTGACCTGTCCCTATATAGAAAAGCCATTCATTACTTAGAAATGAATCAAAATTTCAGAAAAAGATCATTTCTTGTGTATGTACGATAAATGGTATTAGAAACTACGTTTGTTTTCATTTCAAAATTTTGGGAATAATTACCTGATTTCTTTCTTCCTCTTTGGAAACACAATCTTACGTATGGAGATTATATCATGGTGGAATTGTCAAGTAATTAATTTGAATAAGCAAGTATAATAAAAAGTAATCCTTCTTTTAATATACAACTTTGAGTAGTTCCAGAACCACATGCCTACACTTCTCCAGCCACTAAGGGGCAAGGGGTTGGGGTCAGGGGTGTAATTTGCTATGAGGCAGAGGGGGGCAACTGCCCCTCTCAGACCTCAGTTTTCCCCAACCTCAGTTTTCTCACAGACCCCAGTTCCCCCCCCCCCTGCTAAAATTTACTTTCTCCAAAAATGGTGTCAAAACTAAGATAAGCCTGCATAATTCAAGCATCCACTGAAACAGGTCAGTTTTCTTTAGTACACCTTTACCTCTTTGTTACTATATGGTTCGTTTGTTGAGTTTTCTCTGTCATTTTCACTTGATTTGAGAAAATTGGCTCCAACTTGGCCCCCCCCCACGCACACACAGGATTTTGACAAAATTACGCCATTCATTTTTGGTATGGATTTAGTGATCTACTAAGAGTGTTGTTTCAAATCATGAACTGGATGACCTCTATTCCCTTTTGAATCAAAATGCTTGACAAAATACCTTCCCGAGACATCCTTTAAAAAATGAGTGCAGCAAATTTACAAAAACGGTGAAATTATAATATAGAAGGGACAAAACCGAGATTTAAAAAAAATCCAAGCAGGAATCGAACGCAAGACACTCTAAGTTGAAGTCCAATGCTGTACTAACAGAACCACGTCTCTAATAATATAATTTGATATATTGGTGTTTGAACCTTAATTGCGTAGCTTATTAAGGGGGCTTGGAGGAGGAACATACGGGAGGTGTTCTTGCAAACATCCAGTTAAGGGTTTTGGATCATAATTATTAGGATTATTTGGATCACATAGAAGTGACACCAAAAGTGTTGTTTTTAGTGCACTTACGGATGGTAGAATTGATAAAGATCATGTAGATATGAGCAATAGCTAAAAAGGAGCCATTAAACGTCACTCTAAAAAAGTTCTGGTAGGCCACTAGCCCCAGCTTTTCCACTTGAGACATGGCACCAAAATGGCTCTTTTTAGTGTCATTTGGAACTTACTGATGGTGGAATTTATAGGAAGAACGTAGATATGAGCAATATCTTTTATACAAGCTATTAAAAATCTATCTAAGATACCTGCACTACCAATACGCCCATACCGATACGCGTGATATCGATACGTCCGGTGCCGATGGACTATGGAGGGTCATATCATCACCAAAACCAAAGATAGTGGACCTTTGAACTATGTTGAACAAAAGGGATATTTCAAAATTTGGTTGAATAACTATGGGGGGAGGGGGTCTTTAGGGAGGGGGGCTAGTTGCCCTCCAATCTTTTCAGTCACTTGAAAAAGCCACTAGCAAATTTAATTTCCATTCAAATGAGCCATTAAACATCTATCTATGATGTTCTGGTCATTCGCAAGCCCTGATGAAAAAAAAAGAAAAAAAGGACACACCAGTGCTACCCATGCAAAAAAGGTTTCAGGCTCTTTTTCTAAATCATCATAAATTTTTTTTGCAATAAACTTTTATCGCGAAATAATACCGAAACAACACAATCAATAACCTTAACAATAGTTACCATTCCTGATTCAGTGTCAGATGACAATTTTTTTCCCTAGGCAGTTAAAAAAAAAAAAAAAACAAGTTTTTCAACTTTTGGTCACTATGGGCTGTGGTTCGCTCTTTACTAGGTTGCTGCTACTGCGGCAACTATGATTTGACCGACTCGCTAATAATTTTAACGGTAATACCGGTGGCCTAGCGCTTAGAACGGTAATCCACCCAAATACGGAATAATTCCTGTCCGTTTTGAACTTTAATGTTACTTTCCATTTTCATTTGAAAGGTTTTTTTAAGTTATCTATCAAGGACTGAAAAAGCCTTCATTTTTTTTTAGTTGTAACCTAGTAATGAACGACCCACGGGGAATCAGGCAGTGAGGTCACTCAGAAATAAGATCATAAAAGGAACTTTTCAAAAGATACGTGTGTTATATAGTTTTGTACGTGAAGATACAGTTTTTGTCAAAAATTATATTCTATTTTAATATTAAAATTATATAATTTTATTTTAATATTACCTGTCACGAGTTGCAGCGATCACAAACAAAAGAAATTCAAGGGAAATCCCCCAGAAAATCCCCGTACAGAGAAATTCCCCCTCAGCGGACAATTCCCCCAGGAAAATTCTCCTCCGCAGAAAATTCCCCCTGCGCATCAATAACGATTGTACTTTTAAATTTAAAAGCATTTGAAAAATTCCCCCCTGGAAGATCCCCCTTGTAGACAATTTACCCTCCTACCTGAAAATTACCCCGATAGTTCCCCTTTATTGGGGAATCGCGTCCATAAATCATGAAGCATGACAATGCTCGATAATATAAACATTTAATATTGATATTTTAGAATATAGATTAAAACCAACCAATGTCATGAATTAAGCAAGTTCTATCAAAATCCGTTTACTGCCATCCTATCTGTTCCACAATATATTCAAATTGTTCAGTTTTTCTTCAAAAAGGTTTAAAAATTAACTTTTTTCATGAGAATAAATACTTGCGAAACAAAAATTTTGATATTTGAAGAAAGTTTACACTTTGACATGCCAAGAGTACGCACAAGCCAAATATAAGAATGATCTTTTGAACTATTTTTAGAAAAATATATATATATATATAAACTTGTCATCGTTGCCAAATAAAAAGAAAAAAGGAGTTTTGGCAAACTCTTTTGAAATTTCAACATCTCGAACATAAGTGTTGAGAAAGCGTTTGTTTCAGAATTCTATCTTCGCCACCTACACACAGCCAATGTAAACAAGTTGATACCATGCGATAGAATATACACGTAAAGATGTCTACACAAATACATGTGAGGATATATTAACGTAAAAAGAGAATGAATAAGGTACACGACAACAAAGTATCTATGCATATTTATGTATTTTACTATATAGATATATTATATCTGCAGTATGTAGATATAGTAATATTTTTAGGGACGTAAAGTATAGACAAGGAGGGAAATTTCCTAAGATTTCGAAAAAACTTTAAATGTCAAGGTTTTATAGTGCATTTTTCAACTTTATTTCGGAATGCTACTACTACTAACAACTCACTGCATCACCAAACCGCCTGAGGCTAAAGCTGCACACGCACCTCCTCCACCCCAATCTATTTGAAGCTATTCCAAAACCTGCTTTTTTTGGCCCTAAATGGTAGGCCAAAAAAGACAATTCTTGGCAACCAGTCGCCCCTCATCTGCAGAACATGCCCTAGCTATCTCAACTTTTCACACACACACATTTTACAGCCACGATTTTCGTACAACTTACTGCTTGAAATGCGGTTAGTCAGACGGATACCCAAAAGAATCTGTAGACTAGTCCTCTTGAACACAACTAACATCCTCCTCCGTTTTTTGAAGTGCCCATGTCTCAAATCAATACTTGACCACTGTCTTCACTGTAACTTCAAATATTCTAACTTCCTGCATCAAATTTGTCGGTGGACCGTCGTATCTCAGCGGAAGAGCATATGTTCATCATAATATTCATCATTATTATTAACTATTTCTTCTTTTCTGGAACCTTCTTTACTTATGTTTTATTTTTTTGCAAGTCCGCGTCCTCATAAGGTCCTTTGTCGGAATCACTGCCTTCAGTGTCATAGTTTCTGTTACTCTGTTTATTTTTTGTTTTTGTTTCTTATTGAATTTTGTTGTGAAGTTGTTCGTAGTAAGTAGACGTTTTTCAAATAGTCTCTTTCGGTTGTTGTTGGCATAAGAATGACATCATCTTTTTGTTCGTAAGGATCGACGTCACTACATTCTTCAATATCGTCTTTACTGTTGATTTTTTCGCTCCTTTAGTTTATTTTTTTTTTAACTTCCCAAAAAACCTTTTAAGTATGGTGATTCGTCATCATATTCTTCTTTTACACGATCTTGCTCATAGTTTTGTCCGTATTCAAAAAATGATTCCAATATACATTGATAACTAGGAAATTGAAACAAAAAGGATAAAGATCCTTGAACCTCGCGTGAACCGAAATTTTTGATCCTGTCAAAGCAGCATAGATTTTTGTTCAAGCTGTAGAGACAGGCCAGGATTTACCAATAGGCCCACTAGGCTCGGACGTAGGGGCGCAATAAATAATCACTGAGCGATTTTTTTAAACAAAAACTGGACTGATATTGTTTATCTTCAAAGTGTCAGGTGCACTTCGCCACTGCACAAGTTACGCCTCAGAAATCACAAAACATGAAAGTGAGCTATTGAGTTTTTATCCCAACTTTCTTAAGCCTAACATTGTAGATGAATGCTTGCATTTGAAACCCTTCTTAATACCCCCAGCGTACAAATATTTGATTCTAAAATGATTATCACAAGTAATATTATTTTGCGATAAAATAAAAATTGCCTTAATAAAGATTATTTTCTTTAGTAAATGGGCCCTCCCTCCTATGGCATGAATACGGAACGGCAAACCGCTTGGGCCTAGAAGCGTCAACACTTTAAATCCGGCCCTGCGTAGAGATTCATGTTTTTATGTACACCTTCCAGATACTGCAAAGGAAAATGTTTATCCCTTGGTTTCTCATATATGTCTATCATAGCGCGGATTGCCTTAAGCAACTTTTCGTCATTCTTTCGTTTTGTTCTTCTCCAGCAGCCAGTTTCCCATACCCGAAAAGAAATGGGAGACACCATTCATTGGCTAATAAACTCAACTTAGCCGAAACTCATCAACTGGATATATTCACTTTCGACAGTACAGATTATATTTTTTCATATTCATTTACATATCCTCGTTTGTGGTGTTTTGGCGTCCACTCATATATAGCTTTTAAAGCCTCTGAGGCCTCAAATGCTACGTCAAGATAGGAACGAGGGAAAATACCATCTTTGATCTGAGAAGTCGGCTTATGACTTCCGTTCGGGTCTTCCCATTTCTCCGCTGTCTACATTCTTGTATGTATGGAGGGCTACTAGACACCGTTCTAGCAAAGATATACACAGTTTTAGATGAGCGCTCACTTGAGTACAATTTCGCTGTCTCGAATCTACTTGCAATTTTTCTATATTCATGTACATAAAACAAATTGTATCGGATTAACTTCATATGTTTTCATTTTTATAGTTAAAGAGAAACTTACTTTTTGGTATCTATGAGGCAAGCAAGATTACACAAGAAGAAGAATTATTTCAAACAGCTAAACCAAAAGACTTGGGACAAACGATAGTGAGAATCACATTAAATTGCAACAGAAAATGTTGCACAACGAAATCTGTGGTCAAAAGAAAAACCAAAATTACAATGGAATGAAGGACTGTAGTATTTTATCGTCTGTGAAGGATGAAACGTCTGTGAAGGATTCACGCCAGAGTTTCTTAACTCAATTGAACTTGGTAATGTTGTATCCTATGACCTACAACTAAAGAATAACCCAATAATTATGCTAATGGAATGAAGAAACGTGCTATTTTAGCGTATATGGTATGGAAAAAATGCCTGAAGTAATGATGAACACAACTGAAACACAACGAGAATTACACTGGATTGCAAACGAAAATGTTGCACAGCAAAACTACGGATAGAAGACTAGTAAAAATTACAAGGGAATGAAAGAACGTGTTATTTTAGCGTCAGTGAAGGATAAACGGGAAGGAGGAATTCAACTCACTTCAGAATTCCTTAACGTAATTGAAATTGCTGATTTGCAACCCTGTGAGTTACAACTAAGAATAATACCATAATCATGCTAATACGTAACTTAGATATTTCAGAGGGTATACAGAATGGAACATGCCTGGTTGTTACTGAATTATAACTAAGTAATTAAAGCAAAAATTTTAAAAATGCGAAAAGCTGGAAAATACTTTTTGGTATCTATGACATCATGCAAAATTATACAAGATGATGAATGGATCCAAACAGCTAAAGCAAAAGGCAAGGAAAAAATGTCTGAGGCAATGAAGAACGAAAATGAAGCAAGATGAGGTATGTGGTTACGAGACATGCGATAACAAGCATCGAAATAATCACAAATGAAAATTATTTAAAACGAAATCTGCGGTTGGAAGACAAAAGACAGCGTAAAAATTTATCACATAAATGACGTCACATTCATATCGTGAAGTTTTTTCAACTGAAAGCAAAGAGCAAGATTAAAACTTAAAACGAACAGACATTATATGACATTCTCCCTTATATGAGGGAGAATGCCCCCTTCTCAATGCCTCGCTCTTTACACTAAGTATTAAAAAGCTTTATTTTTTGTCGCAATTCTTTAAGAACGACTACTGAAACACAATGGCCGTTTAATTAGAACAAGAACCTTTTTCAAAATAATTAATTAAAAAAAACTTTCCAAAAAATAAGTTTTTCAAAGAAAAGTAAAGTCCATTTTAAATTTAAGCTCAGCAGATACAAATACCTTTTAAAATTCAAACGACCAGAAATTACTATTAAAGAATAAATGAAACCCAAAACGAACAGAAATTAAATAAACAATCATAGCAAAAACATACAACAAGTAATAATATAAATGAATAAATAGACCTTAAAGCGAGTAATGCTTAGATTGAATAGGAAAATCAAGCTTAAGACGAAAAAAATATTTTCCTATTGAAGTACAAATGAAACTTAAAACGAACAGAAATTAAATAAACATTCAATGCAAACAAACATACAATAGATATTAATATAAATTAATAAATAAATCTTAAAACGAGTGAAACTTGAATTGAACATGCAAATCAAGCTTGAAACGAACAAAAATCACCACAAACAAGAGTTTGGGTATGACCTCCTTCTCTCACTGTAAAAGTCTAAAACCTACTGCGTCATTTGCTCCCCCTGCCCCATTTGCCCCTCCCCCTGTTCCAGAGAAAATTACGCGCCTGGCTAAAGAATGAAGGTTTGAATTGGAAAAGGAACCTGTGCGCCAGTTTTAGCCTTAGGCGGCTTCGTTCTGTAGTGAGGTATTAATGAGGTATTAAGTGAGTGTAGTGAGGCTATAGTGAGTACTAGAAATAAATTCATTTTGCATTCTGTACGTAAAATACCAAACAAAAACGAAGATTTAGAATAACTTCACTGAAAGCATATTCTATTAGTTGCTATGAGAAGTGTTTACTAAACATTTCAAATGAAAAACAAAAAATAATCACGAGGAGAATCGGAGATCTCCAGACCATAGCGCCGGGAAACCTGACATTAAAAAAAGAATTAAAAAATAATGACGATGTATAAAATAATTTTGACTAAAAGGTAGACGCTCTTAATATTACAATGAAATGCAGAGATGGTATTTACCTTTCTCTGTGAGGGATCTCTTCATCAGCTGACATTACTTGTAATAACTCTAATTGCTTCACCCTTGATAAACACTGAGCTAACAAATCCCTAGTTCTTGCCAATTCATCCAGTAGCCGATCACTAGAAAATAAAAAAAAGATTAAAAATGAAATGAAAAAAGAAATGCAAAATGGGAAAAAAATTAAAATAGAACATGAAAAAAAATTAAATTTCTGACCAATACGGAGGTCTTTAAGATTTTTTTTTTCTTGAAAAGTTGACTTTTTCAACCAGGGCCACATCGAGGGGAGATACCAGGTTTGAATCTCCCGATTCCCTGAAATAATTCTACAGCTTTTAAAACAGTCCTAAAAATGCATGTACAAAGACCATTCGTCCTAAAAACTAAAAAATATCTCTCCAACTTGTAAAGTTGGTGTTAAAAATACAGATTAAAAAAAAACCTTGAGCTTTCCGAACAAAAATTCTTCTGGTGGTCTTCTTCAAACAAAAATTTTTTTGCTACACCCCCCAAACAAAAAATTCTTTTGCTACACCCCCCCAACAAAAAATTCTTTTGGACCCCCACCGGGGAGGATACATTTTTCTCCTACATGATACACAAGAATAGACTAAGCCTAAAAATAACCTGTAGGGCAGCATTGTAGCCTATCCTACACAGATTAAAGAGGGTTTGAGCTGATTAATGGTTGTCCTACATCAGATCCAAACTTATGTTCCTACATTGCTCTTAGAACAGTGGTTCCCAAAGTTGACTGGCTCCGACCCATTTAACAAAAATTTCCACACCTTTTTGCTGCCTTAGAGAAGGGAGATAGAAAATATTATGCTCTACAACTAGATGAGTTTACCAACGTGCAAGGCCAATCTCAACTGCTTATTTTTGTGCGTTACATATGACAGCACGACGTGCATGAAGATATCTTGTTCTGCAAGCCAATAAGTCGTGGAACTACTGAGGTAATTTTTAATGCAATTGACTCCCATATAAAAGAAAAAGCTTTACAGTGCAAGAACTGTGCCGGTATATGCACAAATGGTGGGCGGGCTATTTGCGAGAAAAATAGTAGTGTGGCTACGAGAGTTTTTGCACAAAGTCCATGTGCACCAGTCACCAGTCTGGTGTGCACCAGTCACCAGAAACAATGCTTTGGAAGTACTGGTTTCCAAAACATTGCCCGATGATTTTAAAACAGTACTTGATACAGCTGAGAAAATTGTAAATTATATTAAAACAGAACCCTTACAAGCCCGCCTTTTTCAAAAACTGTGTGAAGAAATGAGTAGCCGTGGTACATCTCTTCTTCTGCATACTTAAGTTCGCCGGTTATCCAGGGGAAAAGTACTGACAGGATTAGTGGAATTGCATAATGAAGTTACAATTTACTTGGAAGGAAAAACTGAACACGTTACACACCTTCTGGACGGCAAATTCGTTCTAAAGCTCATTCATTTGGGGGACATTTTCTTCCAAATAAAACGAAATCCAAATGAAACGTATTTGCAAGGTTCAAACGGATCAGATATTTTTGCAGTTCACTATAAATTTGAGTGTTCATAAAAAAGCTTATGCTGTGGAAAAATGGTAATGGCAAGTATGATCGTTTTGAAGCACTTGAAACTTTTATAATTAAAAACTAAGTGCAGCCTAAGATGAATGTTCTGTCAGAAATTCCCATTCATTTATCGCTGTTAAAAAAATAATTTTGACGATTATTTTGGGGAAGGGATGAAAAAGTTTGATCCGTTGAGTTGGATTTGTAACCTATATCAAGACGACTTACCAACTAGTGAGTCAACAAAAACAAGAGAAGAACTCATTAATTTATCAGAAGATACGTCACTGAAAAAAAGTTTTAATCGTAAACAGTTATCAAAATTTTAGTTCTCAGTTACTAATAACCATTCTTACCTGTTTCATGAAGCTATGAAAGTCCCCCTCCTCTTTACTAGCTCATATCTATGTGAGGCCAGATTTTCGGCTATGGTTTACATTAAAACTAAGTACAGAAATAAATTGGGTATATCAAACTCACTGCGAATAAAAGTAACTAAAGTTGAATTTGATGCTAAAACTATTATGAAGAAAAATCGGAAACAAATACATCCTTCCCATTGAAATAACTTTGTAAAAAAAAACTTGCCAGTGTACTTGTGTAAGTAATAAAAAAATTATCTAAGTCGTGTTTCTCATTTTAACAGTCTTTCACTCATACTGGTAAAACTTGTAATTCTTTTTTTCATTTTGATTAGAACAAATAATTTCCACTATCCACCACTACGGAATCTGAGCATTACCAATATTAATGCTCAAGACCGCGACCCACTCAATATTCGCTCGCGACCCACTGGTGGGTCGCGAGCCATAGTTTGGAAACCCCTGTCTTAGACCATTGAAATCTTAAAGTTTTTCCCTTATTGCTAAAATACTCATATGCCAATTGATTAGTCAACAAAGGACTAAGGAGTTTTTTCAACATAGGGCTTAGTTTACACCATCAAATTGTTGGTCGACTTTCTTACAGCATATATCTAAACCATTATTATTCTTGGTCGACTACCTTGTTTTATCATTCTAATAGTAAAATAGGACCATGATCTTTGTACTTCCTTTTGTCATCTTATTCTTAAGAATTTTTTTGTACCGAAGGTTAATATTTTATTAAAAGAAGGGGCCAAATTACCGGGAAAAGCAAAATCAAATATTTACAATCGGGTCGTAATGGTCTGAAACCATAAGTCTTGAGCCCCCATATCAAAAAATAAGGGAATCGCTTTTATGCTTGGTTAGCATGCTTCTAATACTAGTACTACTGCTACTACTAAGCATTTTGGTGAACAATAGACAAAGCATGCAGTTTTATTTTGAGTTTTACAGTTGCAGGTAATGGTATATATTTGGGGTTAAACTGGTTTCAACTGGATATACATTCCTTCTTCAGATCCAAGTGATATACATTGGCTGGAAGACAAATTATGTTTTCTCTTTATGGTATTGCTTCTAAGTTCTTTGCACACTGGTAAGGTTAGTCCACTCTCGGAGATTAAGGAGGTTTGAGCCGGATATTTGTTACCCTTCCGCAGATCATAATGTGATATAAAGAAAAAAAAAGAAAACTTTTGGTTTTTTCCTTATAGTCATCAATCAATCATTTTATGAAAATTTTTAAACCACATTGGCCTGACATAACATAAAGAAAGAAAAGCGAGCAAAAATGGAGTTTTTAAAGGCCAAATGAAAAAAAAAGTTTTGGCCTTTAAAAACCCCATTTTTGCTCTTTTTTCTTTCTTTATGTTGCAATCATTTTATTAATACTAAAACAATATTACAAACGCGAAACGTTTATTCGGCCCAAGAGCTTGGCTTGTTGTGGGCCACACAGTACAATAATAGAACACTGAAAGAACCATAAGCAACACGCTATCACAAAAATACATATAAAACAAAGATAAAGGAGAATACACACTAGAATATAGGAAAACAAAAACTTAAAGAAAAAAAAAATATAGTAATAATAATACTAATAATAATAATAATAGGGATGAACAGAAACTAAGAAAGTACAGAAAACCGGAAAGAATAAGTTGTCATTAGAACACGAAACAAAAATAAGAGAAAAGACGAAGACTTTAACAGTTAGGAAGGTTCCTGAAAATAACTTTAAAAGAAGAGAAGAGAGATATATCAGTTGAGATAGAATTCAAGAATAAAGGAGAAACAATAGGGAAAGATAAAAGGAAGAAAATAAATAAAAGAGGAAGACCCATCGAGAACCACAAAGAAACTGCCTTCGCGGAGAGATATAGAGGGACATCTGAAGGGATGGAGTACCATAGTAGAATGGATTGATAATCCTCTGGGCTGCTGTTGATGATTGTTCAGGTACAGTAAAAGTGGTAAAATAAAGTTAAGTAAAATAAAAGTCAAAAGTGGGATCTGTCTCTAGCAGGTACTGCAGCCCAAGCCTTGTAGACCTAAAGAAATTTGAGCTGAATATACCATACAGATTTAAAGAAATTTGAGCCAGATATCAGTTGTCCTACCTCAGATCTAAGATTTAGCACCCTGACCTTACAAAGTCCATTTTGTTATCATAAACAAATAGAAACAGCTACGGATCGAACTATACAGTCCTCCCTTGTAGCAGCTTCCTTGCAGCTAGAAGTTGGAATTGTCCATAGGTTGCCATTCTTTTTTACAAGTTATAGATATCAAAGCTGAATATACGTTCTGGCCACTTTTTTAGTAGCTGATGCTTAACTATTCAATATTGTATAGCTGTATTACTGTACAAACGGTCTACAATAACCATTTATGCTCTGCAGACTGAAAACACATACAGAAACATGTTTAAGATTAAATGTTCACTGCAGAGTAGCATGGACTCCGAGACTGGGAGGCCTTGCAAACAGCTCTCGGATAGTTTCATCGATATTTATCTCAGAGCTTTCTCTCGATGGCATTTTGGCCTTTTTTTTTCAGACCAATAGTGTTGTGATACGGCCCAAGATGGTAGAACTATGCACTTTACTTTGGCTCGATCTTTGTTGTTACTTGAAAGGGCGCTCGAAATTTGGTTACCGTTCAAATAAGCTGCATCCGGATACTGCGCGATGTTGGTTCAAAATAATATAAATTGTTGAAATCAGAATTTTGAACCGTCAGCTACCAGCTGGTCCCTGCAACCCTTCCTTGTAGCATTTCCTTGTGGCCAGTTAAAAGTTGGAATTACATATAAGTTGCTGTTATTAGTCTAACAATTTCAGAGCAAAAGGTTTCTGAGCTATATATGTGTCGTCCTAGCTCAAATTTAAAGAGCTATTTAATTGACATATCGGCCTTATCATACTTTGTCCGTTAATAGTTATTTGATTCTAAGTAGACATTAATATTTTCTCATTGAACCTTATTCTGGTTAAGCAGGACTATTGACTAGAAATATAATTCCTTTTATATTCCTTTATTTCAGTTTCATTAAATTGTGCCCATCTTTGTTATTTTACCTATTGTTGAACTAAATCAAAACACACTATATGCATCCAGGGTATCAAAAGGGCGTATCTGTAATATCTTAGAAACGGCTAAGGGTATTAAGTTGAAACTTTTGAACTTTGTTTTTGGACTTTTGGGATGAAAAAAACGAAGCTTTACTATTGTATTACTGTATGTTTCTTCTCCGCTTTTGCCCTAATTTTCCGTTTAATCTCTTGTTTCTTTCACTAATTTATTAACAAATTGCGCTTACGACTGAAAAGCTATTATCTTAAAACTATCTTAAACGCCTTAAATAAAATTTTATTTGAAGTTGGGCAGTGAAGGATCCAGTTTTTTTTAGGAGGGGGGGGGGACAAAATAGGTTGATCCGATAAACTTGCGTTAGGAGCAAGTTTAATGAATGCAATCTTGCGTTAATTAAGTAAATTACACTACTTTAGACTACGTTAGGGGGCGCGCACCCCCCTCACCCCCTGGATCCGCTACTGAGTTGGGTTTATCATAAGTTTCTTTCAAGAAATAATTTATCTTAAGACGTACTATCTTCTATTGAATGATTAGCTAATAATTCAGTTCTTTTACATAGCTGCATTTATGGTAATCAATTTTTTCGCCTTTACCATTGTTCTTTGGTTTTATGATGTCATTTTAGTAAGCAACTGCTGTGATCATTATTGTCAGACTGGGATGTTCAAGTCTTCAGCAACAATGGCCTTTTAACTAGCATATTGTTTTTTGTACTGTGATGGATATTTTTTTCTTTCAAAATTAGTCTTTTGAAAAATTTTTTCAAAAAGCACAAGGATAAAATTGAATTTTTTATTGATTCGTTGTTGACAGATGGAAAAAAAAGTACGTCACTTACTCTAGAACCGTGATTCTCAACCGATCTGCAGCGAGACATCACTATGCCAGTCTCAAATTTAACAATCTTTTCTTTAAAAACATTAATACCGAAAATCAGGACTTTGTGATTTGTTGTACAGTATCAGACTACAATATAAACTAAACTCCTGGAAAAGGAAAAATTCCACTTTTAATTTTTTATTTGATTAGACATTAGCAAGCTACATTTACTCCAGGTCCTGAAGTTCACCCCAGGTCACCGTGGAGGGAAAAGGCAGAAAGAGTCCTAAAATACCAAAATTTGATATAAAACAAAAACGCTGAGCCTCTTCTTTGTTCGTGCTGTAGAAGCTATACCATAATTATCAACAGTGCAAAAAACTGGAATTTCTAAGAAGGCTATTTTTGAGAAAAAGGAATTTAGAACAGTTGATAAGACTTCAAAAGGACGCAGCACAAAAATACAGGCTCTCAGCTCAAACAAAAAGGATCGGATGTGGAAATCATTATTCAATAAAAAAGCTCAAAATAAGAAAACCAACAAATAAATCTTGAATTGTTCCAGTGGCAGAATAATTTTGATATTTTACTGAAAACGACAAAAAAATCATTCCTGCATATCTTCCTCATTAAATTTCCTCCCTGAGTGTCAGCAGAGGCTACACAAAAGGTATCTGAGACTAAGACAAACGTGCACATGTAAGACTCAATCAAGTGCTTTGAGCAGGGTTGTTACTAGCCAAACTGTTGGGGGGAGGAGGAGCAAGAGATTTTACCAACTGGCTGGTTATTTTTACCGACTGTTTTTGTCAAAAATTAGCATAATGTCCGTTTCGAATACAATACGTAAAATCACTGCACGAGTCAGTAAAACCGCTGCATTTATAGACCGAGATTCAGCTTTCAATAGATATCATGTCACTATTTTAATGCTGTTTATTTAACCAAATGGAAAGTTATGGCACCATCTGTAAAATCACGGCCAGAGTCGGTAAAACTGGTGCGTTTACCGACCAAGTTCGAAATTTCTGTAGATGATATGTCAGTATTTTCGTGGTCTTCATTAAACCGAACAAAGAAATTTAGCGGCGTCGGAAAAATCGTGGCACGAAATGCCACTATTTTAACGACTTTTTTTATCGAGTGACCGAAAACATTAGGGGAGGGCGTTCCTCCCTCCCCCCATACGTGATGGCCCTGGCTTTGAGTTTAAGATTCTAATGATAATATTTTGTACTGAAATTTAATTAAACTAACGAAAAATAAAATTTATTGTAATAAATAAATAAACCATAGTTCGTAAAAGAGTTAGGAAATTAAATGGTAAAAAAGCAAGGTCTGAAAAAAATATGGTACTTATGTATTATATCTTAAACACGAAAGAAGTCAGTTGGGTTAACAATAATGAATTAAAATAAAATAGGATGAAATATAATAGTTCAGAAACAAATTTGGGCTATATATTTGTACATTAGGGAAGGTAGGGGGGGAGGTAAAGCATAGCATATATTATATACGTAACCTAACCTAACCTTAACCTAGGTACCTTTTTCCCCCCTAACCCCACCCCCCCAAAAAAAATAGTTTAAATATTGTAAACACAATGAGAAACCACGCTTTGTGATCCATTTCTCTATTGCAAATACCCGTTTGACTGATTTCCTGAAGCTTTTCCCTATACAATATATAGCGGTGTCTAAGATATAATGCATAAGTACCCAAAATGTTTTTTAATACAACACTGAGGGGCGGTCAAAACCATGGAAACCTTATCAGGCTACCAACAAATACCACCCCCCCCCCTTCGACCAATAAATTGTCCATCCCCTTTCACACTCTTCAGGTGCCATAAACATTTTAAATGAAGCTCTTGTACGAATTATGCCACACATGGTACAAAATGCCCCATGTATGGCAGAACAACTCTTCGAAATGTACACCATGATGCAGAAAGTAGGCAACTCCTCAAAAACTGTACTAACATGCGCTATAATGAGGGTAGTAAAAACAACCAAAATTTAAAATAACCAGCCAAGAGTATGACTGAAGTTCAATGGTTAAATAGTCAGGCTAAAATAATATTTACTAAAATAGTCAAAATATAGCCAAGAGAAGGGCAGGCGAGGCTACTTTCAAAAATATTTGTTTCACCAGTTAATTATCTACTTATGAAGTATACATGAACAAACAAAGAAATGTTTTTATAACCTTTTTCACTGCCGGTCCACCTGCTTTACTTATGAAAAATCAACCAATTTGCTTATACAAGTTTAATGTAATGGCATTTTACAGTCAAAACGAATAGACATGGAATAATGCATTCACAGTCATCAGAGAATAAATTTTGACAACACATTTCTTATGTCAATCTTACCTTTGTTAAATCCAAAATTTTATATTCAGTACCTTCTATATGGTCATAAAAAAGATTAAAATAGGACCGTTTGAATTTTGAAGAGTTGTCTAGACGGATAGAGAACCTCAGCAGTGGTCCACCCAAACAATAATCGCGTGAAAATAAGGAAGTGAGAAACGCATAACTAGACAAAACAAACCCAGAAGATAGCAACATTTGAACATTTACATGTCTCGATTATTAAATTCATCTTCAAATCAAAACATTGTTTGCGCTTGGCTCATTACATTTACCTTTAAGAAAGGGGCAAAACAGATATCGGTTTATTTAGAGCTTTAAACCAAGAATTCTAGACTGTTTTAATATCTAGTTTACGCAGGCTCCTCAGCTCCATGCTCACGTAACTCCTCGTCATACAGCCACCTAACTAGCTTCCCATCCCACAATTAGCCACCCAAAAATTTCACCTAAATCAAATCCTCGCAATCAGAAATCTAAATAGTTTCTATTTTGCATCAAATCCAAACATTCCCTGAATAGATTTAAAATGCTAAAACTACAACATGATAATCCCAAAACAAAACACAGTATGTAGCCTAAGTTTTCCCCAAATGGCTTATTAGCATCACCATAGTTTGTATTCAAGGGTCTCTGAGCTTGTTGATTTTAATATGAAGTTCACAATCAAAACACGGTAATTACAAACTTGAATTGAATTCCGAGAAAGTTTGTATTTGAGCATTTTTGGAAGCACAGGTCACATATACAACGCTAAAATTACAATAGGACTATCCTAAAACAAAATGCATTATTTAGCCGGCGTTTTTCCCAAATAGCTTTCAAGTGCCAGCATAGCTCCTATTCAAGGGTTCTGACCTTCAGGATTCATTCCTTAGTCCTTACTCAAAACTTGCATTCAAAGAGCTAAAATGAACTTAAAGTAATGCCTTAAAATACCGTTTTTTCTAAGGAATTTTAAAAGTTTTCCGTTGGTTGGCTCAAGGACCCCCAGTCAGCAACCCCCCCCCCCCCATAATTTTTTTTCTGAGTGCACCACTGCTGAGCTTGTTTATCACAAAGCTAGCATTACAATATGAAGTCCAAAACTAAAACATGTTAATCTGATACTTTGCAAATACTATCCGATTTCCGACAGAGTGGCCTCAGAGTCATATATTGGAAATATGAGGAATTGCTAAAATTGCAATTCCAGCTTCGTAAAAGAAACCTGGTATATAGCTATTGCTTCACTCGAGGCCTCACTTGGTACCACTGCCTAGCATTCAACAACCGATCTGAGCAATAATCGAAGTCTGTTGCGAAGTTGAAATTTTACCGAATTTTAGCAAAAGTTTGTACCATCCCGATGAAACACAAAACTTGAACATATCAGATGGTTAGACAGGGTACAGAACATGGAAATTCTCCGGTCCTTTAAATTGCCACCCCCTGTTAGTGCAGCAGGCGTATCGCTCACTACGTTGATATGGCCATCTACTTCATCTGTTCCCATAAGCTCTCGCCCAACTCATCTTCGCTTTTGTTTTAAATGGCAGATGGATGGAAGTACACTATAGGAAAACCACACACCAGATAGGTGACTTTCATTCGAGGTTGACTCCCTTACCAAAACACTGACCCCATATAAATCTTTAACCCATTAAAAGACATGAGAAGACTATCTGACATCTGGCTTCCTTTACCCTGGTGACGATGCCGAGCAAGAGCTTTAAGTCAAGTAAGTTAAGTTTGTACCAGATTTAGAAAATATTTTGTAGTAAATTCACCAGTTTTACCAAAATTACGAAATTATTTGTTGTAAACTACCAAATTTTACTTTATTGTGTTTTTTCTAATATTAATTTGAACATTACAGAGTAAAATCGGTAAATTTATTAATCGTATTTGAAATATTTACAAAATTTGTAGTAAGATCAAGTGTTGTTGGGAAATAGAATAAATTAGGGCTCATTGGTGACACTAACTTGAGATTGTAAAATAAGAAATTTTTTTACGCTGCATAAACTTTAAAAGCGCAAAAGTAGTTGAGCAATAGAGCCCTTGAACAACCGAAAAAGGCATCAATGTTGCAAAAAATTTGTAAGTAAATGACAGCAGCAGCTGGATAAAATACTTCTCTTGAAATAAAAACGTCAAAAAATATTAATTGAAAAAGCTCGTAATGAGTTCCTTGGTAAATGTGTTTTATTGAAACAACAACACACTACCAAATAAGGCATACAAAGGTGGGAAATCCAAGCAAAATGAAGATCTCCACAACTTAATGAAGATGGTATAGGACTTAACATAAGCTACATATTTCTTGGCTTAGTCAATATTTTTCCAGCATTGCTGCTTACACCACCCACGAGCCCGCACAAAGAGGGGGGACACCGGTCGTAAATGAGACCCCCCCCCCAGAAGTCAAAACAGTATAAAACAAGGCAAAACAGCCCAGGTTTGCGCGATAATCTATGGTTTATTAAATTCTCTTGGTATCACATTTTTGATTTTTATCGCTTCCTGATATTACTCTACAACCTAACCTTCCACTTACGAGAAACCAAGAGAGAAAAACAGGTTTAGTTTAAATAGAGCAGTGGAACAAAAACGAAACAATAAAAAAAAGACATTAATTAATAAGAAAATCTGAATCTTTCAGCTCCACGTCCGGGAGTCTTTCTCAAGGGAAAGAAAAAAAAGATGAAAATCAGTTTTTAAAATAAAACCGTCTAAAAGAATGACAAACTAAACACACGGGAGACAGAAAATATTAGGATTTTTTTATTAATTAATGTTTTGTAGTTGTTTTTTTTTATTTCGTTTTTTTGTTCCACTGCTTTATTTAAATTAAACACGTTTTTCTCGCTTAATTTTCCGTAAATAGAAAAGCAGTGTGGTCTTAGAAAATATTTTCTAACCTTCCACATATCGATTCTTGCATTTCTGCAGCCAGGTTAGAGCCAACTGCCCATGTTTCTGCTCAATTGTCCGTCCCTTTAGGTTTGCACAGACAGACAAACAGACACTTGAAGCGCTTTATTTTATATTAAATTCAAGAACTTGTTTCTTATATGATCCCTTACAGAGCATTTACCCTAATTCCCCCCACCCCTCCTTCCAGAAAGATTGGATATAAACAATGCCGATATAATAAACTATATATTTTTATAGCTGCAAGTGTACATTTGATATATATATATATATATATATATATATATATATATATATATATATATATATATATATATATATATATATATATATATATATATATATATATATATATATATATATATATACATATATATATATATATATATATTATATATATATATATATATATATATATATATATATATATATATATATATATATATATATATATATATATATATATTATATTATATATATATATATATATATATATATATATATATATATATATATATATATATATATATATATATATATATATATAATGTATATATATATATATTGCTTAGCTTTGCAGTGCTATAAAGCTAATAATTTTTGCAGGTATATGAACAAAAACATGCCTTAAACAAATCACAGCTGTCCCAAATACCAATTATAAATTACCAAATTTATTGATTACACTGAGTAACAGCCAAAAAATCGCCAGGGGTTTCTCATCTGATTTAGACTAATTTTGGTGTTCTGAGTCCGAATATCACATTCATTTTGCTCTATCAGGTCAACTTTTTGAGATACAGCCATAGGCCTACCTGGCGAGCTATACATATCCAATCTAGACCATATTATTAGCTGTAGTTCTTTGCCAGTACGCGAGGTTCTTGGCCTTCCGAATAGTTTCACTTCAGATCATTTCCCAGTTCAGTGTATTATCAGTAAGCCTACCTCGTTTTTCGCTGCGAATAATTCGTCTGTATTCACTCAGAGGTGGCATGAGGTTCCGGCTTGGCGTAAAATTGATAAAGAAAAATTTTAAGATTCTTGTGATCTTGTTCTGTCAAAAATTCGCGTACCGTTTGACTTACTTACAAAATTCTCTCATCGTGATGACAGATATGCGCGGATACGTCTTAATAGCTTTGCTTTTTAGGGGAGGCAGCAATAATTTTTTGTTGATATGTTTTTTTTTTCAATAAATCCTTCTTCTTCTTCTTCTTAATATTTATTACGCCGAACTGACCCATGCTCTTCTGTTTGCAGAATCTCGGGGAGTGCCCAAGTCTCGTCCCAGACAAAAAACTCAAGAAAAGGGATGGTCTTCTAACCTTTTTGTTACAATTAGCATGCAACCGAGCTACATTCTGGTACGCGATATGGGAGGAATGTGGTAGACCACACTCAGGAGTAGTTAAAGAGATTAGACTTGCATCTAACCGTAGGTTTGGGAAGGAACTTGCTCGTCACCGTGTGCAGTTGAAATCTGAGCTTTCTGGAAAAGTAATTAAAAATCCTAATCTGTTATGGAAAATGTTTGATAAGAAGGATTCAGCGGGTCCCGAATCAGATATCCTATCTTTGATATCCCAACATGGATAAACTTTTACCTTGATGAGTTTTCAGTCCCAAAACAGGATCTTAACATTTCTGTTCAAGAAAAGCTTTCATCCCTCCTCTCATCAATTCCAGATACAGATTTCCTAGTTACCCAATCACAGATTGCGTCCGCGATCCGACAGTTGAAAAAGAAGAAGTCGGCTGGCATTGACCGTGCATCCGACGTCACCTTAGCCATTGCAGCCCAACTTTCATGGGACACCTAACTTTTCTCTTTCAGATGATCTTTACTACTGGACTCGTACCATCTGCATTCAGTACTGGGTCGCTTAGGCCAGTCCCGAAGAAAGGAAAAAGTACTTCGGAATGTGCTTCGTTCAGACCGATCACAGTAGCACCAACGCTTTGCAAAATCTTCGAACTTTTGGTCATTGATGAAATCCAGGAAAATTGCTGGACTCCCCCTTCCCAGTTTGGGTTCCAGAGGGGTCTTGGTTACGGCCACGCCATTTCTGATTTGGCTTCAGTCTTGATTGACGCTGATGAATCAAAGGAGTCAATTGGTATGTACCTACGACTCACTTCTCCATGACAAACTCATTCTGGATATGGGAAAGAGAGGTGTACAGAAGGACATCCTACTACCCATTAAAGACACGCATGTATGACCACCTACAGGCTGAACTCCTACTTCCTGGCCATGGTCGAGCCCTCACCGAATATACACCAGACGTGATGCTGTCCTACCGAGGGAATCCTGTACTCCCAGTAAAAAAAGGGTGGTCGACAAGGATCAGTCACATCTCCTTGTGCCTTTAATAATTGTATTATTGAACCACAGTCTACTATCGAGACAACATGCATAGCTCGTGGCATAGACATTACAATGATAGCCTACGCCGATGACATTCTGAACCCCAGCCGCACAGTCTTAGGTACAGAGACCACCTTCTCCACACTACAATCAAATTACAGTCGCATTGGCCTTGAATTTAACCCGCAGAAGTCGAAGATTCTTCTGTTCAACTGGCACCAAGAAGAGGTCTCGTCTGTGAGGCTAGGAGAACTGTCTATAGCCCCTGTCCCGAAAATTATTTACCTTGGCTTACCAATTGGAAAGGATCTAAAAACTACCCGCTCCCTTCTCATTGATCATCTCCGTAAAGGCCTGGCTTTTGCTTACAGTAGAGTAGTTTCATCTATAATCCGTTTCAACCGTTTAATTCTGGCTCGACTTTATAACGCAGTATCCCTTCCCCATTTCCTGTATCTAAGCCCGTTTAGGAGAATTTTTCCCGAGCCAGAGAAAAGAAAGCTCAGATCCGCGTTTTTTAAGTATGCGAAGTTCTTGTTGCGGCTCCCGTCGTGGACAAGAAATTCGCACCTTGTTAAAAAATTTTAAATTGCGGACCCGACGGCAGCTATAATTGAACAAATTAAACGGTACAACGAGAAAGTTTCTTCCCACCCTTGGTACCGTTTGCAAAGGCAGTAAATCGCTATCCATTTAATTTTGTTTGCACAACTCTTGTCATATTTAGTCTTTTTACCGTCTCTTGTCATATTTAGACTAGTTGATTGAGTCCGTTGATTTTGAATTGAAGTTATGAAGTATTTTGCTATAGGTTAAGTTAGGTTAGTTGAATTGATGTTATCAATCATATTGCTTATGTTTCTTCAGTACTTGGGAGTTTAAAAAGTGAAATTTCTTACGTACCTGCGGTGCGTCTTTGTAGTTTTTGAGTTTTTGTTTCTCGTCTTTGTAATTTGTTCGATTATGTGTAATGTGTTGTAATTTGTTTTTTGTGTGTGCTTTTTTTTAGTGATACTCCGTCTTTTGTACCTTTTTTTGACGGGTAATAAATAAATAAATAAATAAATATGCTAATATCAGGGGTTTTGAGTTCAGTCGTATTTTGATTGTAGAATATATTGAATTACAACATTAGTTTATTTCTCTAAAGAATCTACATTCGTGTATGCGTGATTTCAAGGCTATTTAATTAACCCTTAGCCAATAAAATTGATTCAAAAGTTCACTGCCTGACATTAACCTGCATTTTTCTATTTCTTTCACTTGATCGATATGGCTTTGGCGCGACGGTCATGAACGAATGATCCTCACGTTTTCTGCTACATCTACAGAGATTACACGCTGTCAGTGGACAGGAGAAACATCATAGGATTCGTAAAGCACACCTACGAGGCTTACTTTGAAGTCAAACTGGGTGACCAAGATAATTCCTGGGCACCACACATGGTAAGCAAGACGTGTGTGGAATACCTCCAGCAGTGGACAAATGGCGCGATAACTTCACTGAAGGTTGGGATTCCAATGGTTTGGAGGGAGCTATTAGACGATGCATCGGATTGTTGTATCTGTGCCATCAATACTACTGGCATCAACCAGAAGAATTGACAAAGCCTCCCGTACTCCGACCTTCCATCTGCCCACCGTCCAGTTGCTCATTGCAAAAAATTCCTATACCAGCGTTCACAAAACTTCCCGACAGTGACGACAAGGCCATCAGTGCAGGTGAGGGAGGATATACAGAAGAGGAGTATAAAGCACAAGATAGTCTGCAGCTCTTTTCACAATGTAAGCTAAATGATTTTGTTCGGATCTCAACTTGTTGAAGACTTCTTCAGAGCTGTTGGCCTCCAGACTCAAAGAGAAAATCTATTTGCTGAGGACGCACATATCACTTAGTTTCGTAGAAGCCATGAGGACTATATGGGGTACTTCTGCCACGAGTAAGACCTTGTGTACTGCCGAGATGTCACCAGTTTTCTTTGTAAACTCGTCGCTCCTCAATACGATCCAAGGGATTGGCAACTCTTCATTGACAGCAACAAGCGCTCTTTGAAGTGTTTTTCTCCTCCACAATGGGAACTAATTAACCTCAATCTCTCTTGTGCACTCCAAAACTCTCAAAGAAAAAATATGAAGCAGTGAATTACGTGCTCGACAAAATCCAATATGAGCAATACCAATGGATCATCTGTGTCGACTTAAAGACGATGCACTTTCTACTTGGCCAGCAGTCCGGGTTCACGAAGTAACCATGCTTTATATGTATGTGGAACAGTCGAGACAGATCCCAGAACTATGTAAAGAAAGGTTGGCTGGCACCAGAGCATTTAGTACCTGCGGCGAGAAACATCATAAACGAACCTCTTGTTGACTGGGAGAAGATATTGATCCCACCGCTACACATGAAGCTCGGATTAATGAAGCAGTTCACGCGCGCTCCCCCTGCGACGAGCAGGGAGAAAGATTCCACCAAGACATGCGCCAAATGAAGGAGAGGTACCAGGGAATATGGAATGCAGTCATGATGGCGGACTACTGCTGGTTGCTGAAGATAGACAACCCAGCTGCTGCTCACACACGGGAATCAAAGAAACACCGATTTATGCTGTGAACTCTAAAATTTTGTGTCACGCAACGCTCATTCTTTTATTACAATTATGAATAATACTTATCAATTTTGATGGAGTAAATAAAAATTAAATTTTAATATATTGACGGTTATTTCTTGAGGAAAACGAAAAGAATAGTCAGGGGTTTCTTAGCTGACGATCCGCGGAAATTTGTTTTTTTACACAAAATTAATTTTTTTTTAAATCTCTATAGCAAATAATCTGACCTGATTGAGAAAACCAAGGTCATTTTCAGACTCAGAGCATCAAAATTAGTCTAATTTAGCTGGAAAATCCTGGACGATTTTCAAGAAGTATTTTATTGTTACCCTGTGTTATACACTACATTTGTGTCATTACTGAGAAAATTTATGTTTATCTAATCAATATGTGGTATACGTTATGTCTCAATAAGAAAAAAAAATTGCGGCAACCAATTAGCACAAATTTTCCAAGGAAAAAACTAGTTGAACTAATCTGAAAAAAAAAAGAAATTGCGGCAACCAATTAGCACAAATTTTCCGAGGAAAAAACTAATCTGAAAAGCAGGACAAAAAACGGTACTTATGTATTGTAGCGACCCCACTCAATAAGTGAAGTGTATAAAGTGTATACTCGAAAGAGTATGAAGTCATGTTGTGTCCATTGACGCACTGTTTTGTTTTGGGTAACACTCCCTTATCCTGGAAAAGTCTAATTGCCTCTTCTTCAGTCCTTGGCAAGTCCCAAATCTTCATTCTCAGATCCATGGTCAGACACTACTCTCTTATCCCTACACATCGCAAAGTAAATGAATTTCATCCATGGGTAGAGAAACAGGTTCTACTCAGACTAGGAACTTGAGTGGGGTCTCTATAATACATAAGTACCAAAAAAACTTTCGCTGTTTATAGCTTTGGTAAATACAATCATTTTTTAAGAAGTTATTTTAAAGCTTTATTATAGCATACTATTTTTAGTCTTGCAGTGTTTTAGTACGTTATTATACTCTCGTAATCAAGTTTTTCCGGCATAAAAGTCAAATCATTTAAGAGTCGTTGCTTTATACTTACGATTTCACTTCCAAAATTTCATCTTGAGTCCACGCCTGCCTCTCATTCCGACAAAGAATTGCAGAACTACACGTAAACCGGTACTTGATCTTCCATATACGATGACCTAAGCAACGAATTAAATAAAAAACGTTTAAAAAGAACAGTATTCATACCGGCTATTAGCAGATTCAGCAAGTTTATTGTTCATATCTTGCAATTGAAGCTCCCTTTGTCGTATTTCTCTCTTAGCTGCCCGCAATTCAGCGCTTGTTCCATCCAGATCAGCTTGAGTGAACAATAGCGCCGTCTGAGACTCCTGAAGTTCATCTACAAATGAAAAGTAATTGAACAGACAGAAGCAATTCTAAAGTAGTTGAACTGACGGAAATAACTGAATTAATTGAGATTGAAGTAACTAAACTGAAAGAAACAATTAAAATGACAGTAAAGTAATAGAACTGACAGAACTAATCCAGCTTCAGAAGTAGAGGATAAAGATGCCTAAAGGAGAAACAGATATTGTTATGCAGAAAGCATTTGACAATGTGTTGTTTATGCTGAATAAATTTGTCGTAAACATCTAAACCATAGATAACTTAAACTAATACGATTAACTAGTTCTGATTACCAGCAATCCTGCTTAATACTGCAACAACTACTTCTGTCGGCTCGTCTTAGCACAAAGCCGGCTAGTATCACACAACTACTAACACTCATCCTACACCCCGCTCTATTTGGACAATACGATGTGGAGGCGGCCCATAATAAAGTAACTTAGCAGAAGAAGGCTAACCAAAAAAAGCAAAACGAAAACTTATGACCCTGTGGAAGGGACGCTTCTTTACGGCAAAGCTTAAGAACTGGCTAGCACAAGAGCTAAAATTCCCGAAGTATTTTTGATACTTAAGTTGTTAGATTTGATACTATTTTGTCAGAATATTAATCAAGAAAAACGAAAAAGAAATTAGCGAAGTACAAATGAGTGAATGATAATATTCCAATAGCAGTCATAAAGAACGTTGCACCAAATGTATATTTAAAATCATATTTTACAAGGATATACAGAAACTAGGTGAAGGCAAATTTCTAAAAAAAAAAAATCCGCTACTAAGTGCTTAACTTAGCAGAATAAGGCTAACCAAAAAAAAACAAAAAAAAAACGAAAACTTAGGACCCTGTGGAAGGAACGCTTCTTCAGGGTAAACCTTCAGAACTGGGTAGCACAAGAGCTAAAATTCCCGAAGTATTTTACTAAGTTGTTATATTTGATACTATTTTGTCAGAATAATAACCAAGAAAAACGAAAAAGAAATTAGCGAAGCACAAATGACTGAATGATAATATTTCAATAGCAGTCATAAAGAACGTTGCACCAAATGTATATTTAAAATCATATTTTACAAGGATATACAGAAACTAGGAAAAAAAAAAAAAAAAAAAAAAAAAAAAAAAAAAAAAAAAAAAAAAAAAAAAAAAAAAAAAAACAAAACGAAAACTTAGGACCCTGTGGAAGGAACGCTTCTTCAGGGTAAACCTTCAGAACTGGGTAGCACAAGAGCTAAAATTCCCGAAGTATTTTACTAAGTTGTTATATTTGATACTATTTTGTCAGAATAATAACCAAGAAAAAAGAAAAAGAAATTAGCGAAGCACAAATGACTGAATGATAATATTTCAATAGCAGTCATAAAGAACGTTGCACCAAATGTATATTTAAAATCATATTTTACAAGGATATACAGAAACTAGGAAAAAAAAAAAAAAAAAAAAAAAAAAAAAAAAAAAAAAAAAAAAAAAAAAAAAAAAAAAAAACGTTACTAAATGCTTTAAATCTGTTTGCAAATGGACTCTAATAAATACACGTAGAGACTACAAGATTGAGCTTATAAGACCTGGGAAAAAACTGCTTCAAACCCTTTTTTACAGGGTGCAAATTCCATACTCTCGTCCAATTGTACAATTTCGACACACCCCGAGAAGGGCAATTTAAGCCTCCACTATTTTGTTTTATATACTAGATAGCAAAACAATTTTTAAAAAATTATTGCTTCGTACACTCTATATACAGCTACCATATTTTCACAAAACTATATCAAAATAATTAAAATTTAGTTTAAAAATACATTAGATTAAATGTTGTGCTTAAAAATTAAGGCTTAAAGTGACCTTCACGTGAAGTTTTTTTTACCTACAAAGATGTTATCCTCAAAGAATATTACCCATCACGTGGATTTTTTGTTTATGTTTACCTATAAAATGTAGTCCTCTACGAAAAACTTCCATCACAACGCGTAACATAAGAATATCATCTTAAAATAACATACATACCCTTCTGCCTCCTGACATCCCTACCCCAGGACCTCCTATCCACCCGTTCCTCCCTACTATCTCCATTCATCCTACAACCCCATCCACCCATTCCTTCCTACCACTCCCATCCACCCTTTACTCCCTGCCACCCCAACCACATGAGCCTCCCAACCACCCCTTCCTCATTAAAAAACAAATAAATAATATTCATAAAAATAAATTAAATTAAATTCACACATTTATTAACCTTTTTTAATAAATATTCTTTTACCTTTCTCTTAAAATCCAAAAGATGTTCAGCCGCCCTAATACTCACTGGTAAAGAATTCCAGACGGCAGTTCCAAGAAACTGCAATCGGAATCCTGATCTCGCGCTACTTCTAAGTTCAACCACCAAATTTTCCCTGTTCCTTAAATCATATGCATGAATATCACAGTTAGCATAGTAAATATCACGAAAAGTACTTGGGACTAGATTATGCACGCACTGGAAGACAAAAACTGCTGCTTGGTAGTCACGTAGTTGACCAACGTTGAGCAAATTTAAAGCCCTGAAGCAAGCACTTGTATCATTCACATCTTTCATATAGTTTCCTATGATCCTCACTGCTTTGTTTTGAAGAACTTGAACTCTTTTGAAGTTGCTGTAAAAGTTGCTGTTCCAGATCAGACAACCATATGATATGTAAGGATAGACAATGGAGTGGTAAATCATCAGTAGAATCCGCTTTGGCAAAAAATGCTGAAGTCTACGGAGCATCCCAATACCTCTTGCAATTTTGGCAGAAATAGCATCGCTATGATGCTTCCATGAAAGGTTTGAGTCTCTGAAAAAGCCCAGGTAACGTACACTATTAACTTGCTGCACCGGCTTCCCCGACAGCATAACTAGACCACTAGCGTCAACAGGTGTACCTACTCTGCAGAAAGTCATTAGGAAAGTTTTTTTTTTCACGGTGACACGCAGTAAACTGAGGTTCATAAAAATCTCCAGTCTTCTTAGGACAGCATTAGCTTTCAATACCAGCTCTTCAATTGATTTCGCACACACTGTCATCAGCAAACGTAGTAACACAGACGTCTTGAAGATAGAAGCGCACCGCGTCGACGTACACAAGATAAAGCAGGGGACCTAAAACCGAGCCTTGCGGTACTCCAAATTTTAATGGATAAGAAGACGAAGCCAAATTGGTCTCCAGTTTTTAATATCACTTTTGCAGCCATCTTTATGGAGGGGTATGACCTTTGCGACTTTAAGCTGTTCAGGGAACTTACCCTTTTGTTAATAGAATATATTAAAAATCACGTTATTGCCCCCCCCCCCAAATATTAACAAGGATCCCAGTTTCTGGACTAGTTGTCTCCTGGAAAAGAAAACACAAGGAACACAACATGAAAATAAGTCGCCAGAATTAAAGGAGGAGGAACAACGGGGAGGGTTTCGAAGACAGCGTCGAGAGATGGGAAAAGATTGGCTAAGGACCAATGAAGAAGCTGCTAAAAACAGGTCACAGCGGAGCGTCACGAGCACTTCATGCGATGTCCATAAATGTGAGTAGCCCTTACAAAGAAAATTAGAGGAAAATTCTGCTTGGTCAGATTACAAAACTCTGGAAATTGGCACAATAATGACGCTTGTTCGTCTTCGCAACAAGTTCTCTTCGTATTTTAAGTTCCAAGAAAAGATTTTCCTTCAAATCAGGGGCCTACCCATGAGCACTGTTTTGTCTCCTTATTTGGCAAATTTTTACATGGATTTCATAGAACAATCTGCTTTGAATAGTTTCTACTTAAGACACTCGCTCTGGTTTCGCTTCGTTGATAATATCCTTTCTGTTTGGGAGCATGGACAGGACTCTCTAGCAGGTTTTGGCACACTTGAACTATATTGATTCGAATATTCAATTCGCAATAGAACTGGAAGATTAAGGGAAACTCCCTTTTTGGATGTTTTAATTATAAAAAAATACTCCTAGCTTTGAATTTTCTATGTATAGAAAGCCGAACCATAATAATCGGTATCTACATTTCTTGTCAAATCACCTTCCTTCTGTGAAACGAAGGGTAATAATCTCTTTAGTCGACAGAGTTCTAAAAATCTGTTCACGTAATCATGTAAATTCTGAAATGAATTATGACAAAGATATTCTATTCTGCAATTGCTACCCAATAAACCTTACTGAAAATATCATAGATATACGATTAGAAAAGATAAAATAAGAAAATAGGGAGCCCGTCCCCCTTGATTTAGTTATTCTGGCAATTGAGAACAAAACTTTCATCGCTTTACCATATATCTCAAAACTCAGCAACAAATTTGGAAAAATTAAAAAAAAACAAAATCTCTCTGTTTCTTTCAAAACTGAACGAAAAGTTGAACATTTTTCAACTCGGGAAAGCATAAAACTAACCTTATACTGGGCAGTGGTATCTACAGAGTCCCGTGTCCATGTGGGAAATTTTACATAGGTAGGATCCATCAACAACTTAGGGAATGTTTGCATGAACACAGAATTTCAATAGATAAGTCCCTGAGATTTGAAAACAAAAATGACAACTTTGATTTCGCTTTGGCCCTGCATATCTCTGAAAATCCTGAACATTTGGTTCTTTTTGAGAAGGCAACTTTAACATCTACTGTAAATGGCCTACCGCAATCTTTTAAAGAGGCAATTGAAATAAAAAAAAATGTGTATACAGAAATTTTGTCATAAATACAGACACCAAAGATACGTATTTCCTTAAGCCCAATTTATAACAAATTAATTTCAAAACTCAATCAATATTTTCCCCCAGTCTAATTTTCGACAACCTTTCCGTGTATCTAAGAAAAATCGAAGTTGCAGAATGGCAAAGTCTATTGTCAGGCAACGAATACTAATTCAATCCAATTGATGAATTTTCTTTCATTTATTTATGGCTGGGTATTTGATTCAGTATCTATTCTGATCTTGTTAGATTCACTTTGCAAGGTTAGATTTTTTTTTTTTTTTAAGCACTGAGGACTACTTGGCGGAGGTCCTTGTCTAAATATTTGCTTGTTCTTCGTCTTTATATTTTGCCATTGGCCGACAAAATCCTCGTTTTTCTCACCTATTTGATTTTACTTTTCATTTTTTATATCCCTTCCTCTCTTGGTTTCATATATCATATGATTTTCCTTTACAACAGTCTATTTCACATCTGATTATTTTATTATCCTGAGACAGAGAAATCTTCAAGAAACAAGTCTTTTTTTCCCAAGCACTTAAAAAAAAGTTATATACCTAATTTATTGTCTTTAGCCCATGCTATAAAAAAACAGGAAATGAGCAAAATTTTTACTGACCAATTACTTCAAGTTTATAGTCAAATCGGTGAAACCATGACCAGTTCATTAAAAGAAAATATATTCCTAGACTTACCAATAAACTTGGGAATATTTGCATGGAAACATATTCTTTCCGCTTACTTCAAAAATGAGTTTACGGCTCAAAGTTCCTTAAGGTTCAACAAAGCAGGGATGCCAGTTGGGGAGGGGGAACAATTGGATTAAGAAAAATCTTTTTGCCATTTTTTTTTTTAAATAATCCCCAAGATTTTGGAAAATAAATTTTTGTGTATCTTCATTTAAACAAAATCCTTGTCCTTTCTCTATATTTTCTTGAAATGGCACGACTGTTAGAAAAACAAAACGAATCCTAAATTGTAGGGGCGTTTACAGAGTCAGGTTTTCGTATGGTAAATCTTATGGTGGCAGAACTCATCAACACTTTGAAAAAGTTACGCAAACATATACTACAGTTTACGTATAATCTATAGGTTAACATAGTATATAGTTCAAATAATACTATTATATAAGATATATTTTATACTATATATTATATGGTATATATAATTGTATATTACACATATACTAGGTAATAGTTTCACGGAAGTCGCAATTAAGGCAGGTAAATAACGGGCAAACAATCGTTTAAAGCCCTCTTTATCTTCCAAATAGTACCTATTCGTTGAATAAGCTCAGTCCCACATTCTGAGAAAATTTCAATTTTTCACAAATTTTTCAAATTTTTGGGTCACTTGCCCGAGACTCTGGGCGGGTGGGCACCCCCAAATATTATCCCAAATTCCTCTCTCAATTTAGCACTTGTTCACGGATGCCCACCGTCTCCAATCACTTTCCAAATATACAATTAAGGCAGGCCTGCGCGGGTCAAGGAGTTCTCCAGTCTTTACAGTCTGATCTGCAGCGGCAATAACCACTCAGAAGATATAAAAAGGCAACTCGCTCCCGTGAGTTCCAATTTCAAAGTATTTTTACCCATCTAGCGCAGGAAGGGTCAGTCCCTGTGGCTTAAGATATGATTTTTCGATACCTTGATCAACCTCATTGCTATTTACTAATGTGGCACTTGACCGCCAAATATAGATGATTAAAGTCGACTGGCAGTGTTTCAAACTAAATGCCTCCTCCTAATCGCCAGAATCACCTACCTTGATAGAATTTACAATGCTGAACTCATCGAAGGCCTTAAAATCCAACAAATAATCCCCAAAAAGATCCAACAACAATAATATCGGTGGCTCGTTTTACGTTCAACAGATGAGTCAGTTTTATCTCCCAGAATTCATCTCCGAAAGTCAAATTCACAGTTCGGGCCCACATGGCCATCCCCAAAGAGATGGAAGGATAGCTTCGCATCACAGCGGTTCACAGAAAGCCTTCGTCTAGCAGAAGACGCGAGTCATATAGAAAGAACATCCACACCATTACGGAGAACGAGGCCCCAAAATTACCTTCAAGGACCGACAGGAATTGAGTCAAAATCATACAAAAGTTTATATTGACAGTAAAGCTATCAATAAATAAATCTCTAAAGTCTAAAAGT
Source organism: Artemia sinica (assembly GCA_027921565.1). Lineage (NCBI taxonomy): Eukaryota > Metazoa > Arthropoda > Branchiopoda > Anostraca > Artemiidae > Artemia > Artemia sinica. The sequence continues at coordinate 40,303,978 of CM051272.1, read as the reverse complement.
AAAAACGATGATTTTGACTCTGCTCTGACCCTACACGCTTTTGAAAACGCAGATCCTCTTAAGGAATCAATTGGAATAAGAAATATATACGCAAAGGACTTGGTTTAAATAGAGACACTGGAGGGATTTTTCACTATGACAAAGGATCTATTAGTCTGGTCAAGCAGTTCGTGGTAACGAACTGTAAGTAAGGAGCGACCCGACTCAATGGTAACCGAAACTCTAAAAAACGGAATTTTGATACCAATAGATACATCAAAAGAATCAGATTTTAATTCTGATTTCAAATATATAAGTTTCATCAAGTTTAATTTTACCTATCAAAAGTTACGCGCCTGAGAAAATTTGGCTGATTTTCGAAAAAAGGGGGAAAGACCCCCTAAAAGTTATAAAACCTTAATGAAAATCACACCATCATATTCAGCGTATCAGAGAACCCTACTGTAGAGGTTTCAAAATCCTATCTACAAAAATGTGGAATTTTCCATTTTTTGCCAGAAGAAAGATCACGGATGCGTGTTTATTTGTTTTTTGTTTTGTTTTTTCCCAGGGGTGATCGTATCGACCCAGTGGTCCTAGAATATCGTGGGAGGGCTCATTGGAACGGAAATTAAAAGTTCTAGTGCCCTTTTTAAGTGACCAAAAAATGGAGGGCAACTAGGCCCCCTCCCACGCTCAGTTTTTTCCCAAAGTCACCCGATCAAAATTTTGAGATTGCCATTTTGTTCAGCATGGTCGAAAATATTATAACTATGTCTTATTGGTTATTGGGACCCAGCTAAATGGTAACCGAAACTCTAGAAAACGGTATTTTGATACAAATAGATACATCAAAAGAATTGGATTTTAATGCTGATTTCAAATATATAAGTTTCATCAAGTTTAATCCTACCCATCAAAAGTTACGCGCCCGAGAAAATTTGGCTGATTTTCGAAAAAAGGGGGAAAGACCCCCTAAAATTTATAGAACCTTAATGAAAATCACACCATCATATTCCGCGTATCAGAGAACCCTACTGTAGAGGTTTCAAGCTCCTATCTACAAAAATGTGGAATTTGCATTTTTTGCCAGAAGAAAGATCACGGGTGCGTGTTTATTTTATTTTTTTTTTTCCCCCAGGGGTGATCGTATCGACCCAGTGGTCCTAGAATATCGTGATAGGGCTCATTGGAATGAAAATTAAAAGTTCTAGTGCCCTTTTTAAGTGACCAAAAAAAATGGAGGGCAACTAGGCCCCCTCCCATTCTCATTGTTTTCCCAAAGTCACCTGATCAAAATTTTGAGATAGCCATTTTGTTCAGCATGTTCGAAAATATTATAAGTATGTCTTTTAGGATGACTTAATCCCCCGAAGTTCCCGGGAGGAGGGCTGAAAGTTATGAACTTTACCCAATGT